>CAWVNO010002785.1:0-29000 GCA_963930645.1 Salticus scenicus
AGAAGTTTCCATAGCAACAAAATACATTTAAAGGAACTAAAAAATACTTTTTCTTTTTACTTCCATTACCCGACTACCGTGGTATATATAGGTTTTGGGGACATAAAAAATATTTATTTTTCTTTTTACTTCCATTAATAAAACTACCGTAGATAATGGAATTAGAGATTTCACGTGATTTACATGTTTTAGAATGTCCTGAGTAGGTTTTCTTTTGTATCTCAGCTAAAATTTCGATATTTTAAATTCCAATTAAATTATTTTTAATACATCATTCGAAAGATCTTTTAAAGTTGTTTTAAATTATCGAAAGTTTTCACCAGATTTACACGTTTTGAGGTCTCCTGAATAGTTTTCTTTTGTATCTCAGCTACTAATTAAAATAATTTAATAAGTAATGCATCATTAGAAAGTTTTTTTTGATTTGGAATCGAAAAGTGGAATACAGAAATTTGTACCGCCAGATGGCGCTGTAATATTATAAAATTTCAATATTTCATTATTTCAATTTCTAATTATGATTAAATTATTTTGAATACATCATTCGAAAGATATTTTAAAGTTCTTTTAAATTATCGAAAGTTTTCACCAGATTTACACGTTTTGAGGTGTCGTGAATCAGTTTTGTTTTATATCTCAGAAATTAATTTAAAAAATTTCATAAGTAATACATCATTTGAAAGCTTTGTTGACTTGATACACATTTTAAAGTACTTTTACATTATCGAAAATGGAATTCGAGATTTCACCCGATTTACACGTTTTGAGGTGTCCTGATTAGGTTTTCTTTTGTATCTCAGCTACTAATTAAAATAATTTTATAAGTAATACATCATTAGAAAGCTTTTTTGATTTGGAATCGAACAGTGGATTACAGAAATTTCTACCGCCAGATGGCGCTGTAATTCATTCAAATTTCAATATTTCAATTTCTAATTATGATTAAATTATTTTTAATGCATCATTGGAAAGATATTTTAAAGTTCTTTTATATTATCGACAGTTTTCACCAGATTTACACGTTTTGAGGTTCCTGAATTAGTTTTCTTTTGTATCTCAGCTACTAATTAAAATAATTTCGTAAGTAATACATCATTAGAAAGCTTTTCGAACAGTGGAATACAGAAATTTGTACCACCAGATGGCGCTGTAATATTTTAAAATTTCAATATTTCAATTTCTAATTATGATTAAATTATTTTTAATACAGCATTCAAAAGATATTTTAAAGTTCTTTTAAATTATCGAAAGTTTTCACCAGATTTACACGTTTGGAGGTGTCCTGAATCAGTTTTATTTTGTATCTCAGCTACTAATTAAAATAATTTCATAAGTAATACATCATTAGAAAGCTTTTTTGATTTGGAATCGAACAGTGGAATATAGAAATTTGTACCGCCAGATGGCGCTGTAATATTTTAAAATTTCAATATTTCAATTTCTAATTATGATTAAATTATTTGTAATACATCATTCGAAAGATATTTTAAGGTTCTTTTAAATTATCGAAAGTTTTCACCAGATTTACACGTTTTGAGGTGTCCTGAATCAGTTTTTTTTTGTATCTCAGTTATTAATTAAAAAAAGTTCATAAGTAATACATCATTTGAAAGCTTATTTTAGTTGATACACATTTTAAAGTACTTTTACATTATCGAAAATGGAATTCGAGATTTCACCCGATTTACACGTTTTGAGGTGTCCTGATTAGGTTTTCTTTTGTATCTCATCTACTAATTAAAATAATTTCATGAGTAATACATCACTTGAAAGCTTTGTTGATCTGGAATGGAACAATAGATTACAGAAATTTCTACCGCCAGATGGCGCTGTAATATTTTTAAATTTCAATATTTCATATTCTAATTATGATTAAATTATTTCTAATACATCATTCGAAAGATATTTTAAAGTTCTTTTACGTTATCGAAAGTGGAATTCGAGATTTCACCTGATTTACAATTTAAAGTGTCCTGATCAAGTTTTCTTTTGCATCTCAGCTAATTGCGTAAGACCGTTCAAAATTGGTATATGCAAGTTAATTAGGAGGGGCTGGAACGGTGGGGAAGGAATAGGCGCGCAGCGCGCATGGTTTTGGGACCAGGTGCGAGTTTTTACCCGATGATAAAAGATTTTTTTTTATTTTATTTTCTTAATAAAAGTTTGAGTTGAGAATATGCGTGTACAGCGCACGTATATCCTCAAACGTGCGCGCGCAGCGCGCATGGGTCTGCGCTGCCGAAGGCAGTCGCTTCACGGTGTGAGTTTTTACCCGATGCTAAATGATATATTTTTTAATTCCTTTTCTTGAGAACGAAATTTTATGAGTAATAACATGGAATTTTGAGAAGTCATAAGGATGGTGAAGGAATACATGCGCGCAGTGCACGGGTCTACGCTGCCAAAGGCAGTGGGGACCCGGTGCGACATTTTTCCTGATGAGATTTTTTTTTCTTTTTTTATCGCATGATAAAAATTAATGCAATTTTGAGAATTCATTAATTATTGTGATTCATTTAAAAATAGTGACCAGCGAAGCGGGCGTAGCCTGCTAGTCAGTAATATGTATGTCTACGCTTCGCATTAAACACAAAAAGAAAAATCACTAAATACCTCACTCGCAATCTGCATGAATCTTTAAAATGCACAAAATTTTGTTTCGCAGCAATCACTTTTAGAACAAAATATCCCCTCCCACTTCAAAATTTTTCTGAAATGAACGTTCTTGGTTGTTGAATAAATTTCTAAATTAAATTAAAATTTTGTAGTCAATTAAGTTGTGCCATGATTAATAATGTCAATTGATATAGCTGTGTTGACTCGGTGACTCTATTTTGCCAACGAATGTTATGTGAGAAATGCCTAGCTGGTAATCAGCCAGGGCAGCTCAATGTTTGAGCATCCACATGTAAAGCGGAATGCCCGGGTTTGATTCCCTGCTCTGGTATTTTTCACATAGTTGGTATAAAAAATCACACTTCTACTCCAAATTTTTCTGAAAGGAACTTTCATGGTTGATGAATAAATTTCTAAATTAAATTATTTTATTTTGTTAAAATATGCATAACTTGTTTTTACTTTCTTTTATGCATATTTTAACAAAATAACTTGTTTTTACTTTCTTTTATCAAAGAACCGGTTAGAACAAAATTAGTTATAGATAATAAACTTATTGAGCAAACCCA
The DNA here is from genome assembly GCA_963930645.1 of Salticus scenicus. Taxonomy (NCBI): domain Eukaryota; kingdom Metazoa; phylum Arthropoda; class Arachnida; order Araneae; family Salticidae; genus Salticus; species Salticus scenicus. The sequence continues at coordinate 3,186 of CAWVNO010002785.1, forward strand.
ACATTTCAACTATCTAGGTTGTGACATAACCTACGATTATGATCATGACATCCAACAGAAATTACATAAATTCCAACATCTTAGTGGAACCCTGATCCGAACTTTGAAAAGAAAAACTAGACCTGAAACTCAACTAAAATTTTACAAAGTCATGGAAGTCCCCACTCTCCTATATGGTTCTGAGACATGGACTCTGGGCTCCCAGGATTTAAGCAGAATACAAGCTGCCGAGATGAGGTTCTTGAGATCTGTTAAAGGCTGTACAATATCCGATAGAATTAGAAACAAAGATATACGTAGAGAATTAAACTTATTTTTGCCTAGAAGATAAAATTAGGGAATACAGACAAGATTGGTTAGGCCATATTCGACGTATGCCACGCGGAAGAATACCTAGAGCCATGTTTTATTACCATCCACAAGGCAGACGAGACCGAGGTAGGCCAAGAAAGCGGTGGTTTGACCATGAAGCCGCAACAGGCCTTCGGCCTAATCCTTGAAGAGGAAGAAGACTTTCTTTTATATTAAATACAAGAAGGTATTGGATTCGTAAAAATCTTAGACTTCAGGTTTTCAATGGTTTTACATGTTTTGAGATGTCTAGAACATGATTTGACTATTTAAAAAAAAAATATCTGTGTGTGACAAAATTTTGTAACAACTGTATCTTAGGAACTGTACTACTCAGAATTTCATAAAATTTGATATGTAGTTGCAACTTGATATACCTAAATTAATGCCTATAAACTTTTGGTAAAAATCATCCAACAAATGGGATTGTCATTTTGCTTTTTTTTTCTTTAATTTTTTACATTGCAGAAAAAACATTTCATGTAAATGCACATAAAGTGAATTGTTTTTTTAATAATCATTATGAAATTAAAAGGAAGTATCTATATTAGTGATAGTCAACTGGGATTTTTTTTTTTTGTAAATGTGCAAGCATCCCCTCCCCCTCAAAAGGAAAGTCCCTCCCAAGAGAGGCAAGTATTCCTTATGAGTATCTTCCAAATGAACTCATCAACACCTTTTAAAATAAATGGTTGAATCATCAATGTGTGGTAATTAAAAAAAAAACAAAAAAAAAACATGCTTTTTATTTTGTGGTTAAAATTAAGAAAAAAAAAGTCATATCTAAAAAATTGTTTTTTCTTTGCATATTTAGTGTTATTATATTAGCAGTCAATAAATAACGAGTCAGTGACTATTTCACAAAAAGTATAGTATGTAGAAAAGTGCAGCCTAACGATTCATACACATTTTTCTCGCCAGATGCCATTACTTGTCTGGCAAGGAGTGAGAAAAGGATAACCCAGCATCAGCCACATCCAGTCATTTCATTTTTGAAAGCGACGTGGAATGGAGGCATCCAAAGCTGAGCAGTGTGGTGTTGTGCATTTTTTGGCAGCGGAAAGTATAGTAGGACGTGAAATTCATAGATGAATAGAAAGGATCTATCTATGGGGAGTACTGTATGTCACGGGCAAGAGTTCAGGAGTGGAATAAGCACTTTCGCGAAGGATGCAGATCGATCAGTGATGATCCCTGGACTGGAGCACCGAAGTGTGTTACAGAAGAACATATTGCAAAAGTAGATGAGCTCATAAAGAAAGACCGTCGTCTAACAGTAGACGAGATTTCGGTATCAGTGGGGCTTAGCCATGGTACAGTTCACAAAATCATCAAGGACAGGTTGAAGTTCCGTAAAGTATGCGCACAATGGGTCCCACATCGCTTGACACCAGCACAAGAGGGCTGCCGCATGGCAATGTATCTGCAAGCATTGCAGCGTTACAACAACGATGGGGACAAATTTCTTTCAGCAATTGTTACTGGTGTCTTAATAATTACTTATAATAGTGCGTAATTGGTCCTTTGTGTCGATTATTTTTCGTCTGAATTCCCAGAAGTTAAAATAAAAGTTAATAGAATTTTATTCAAAGAAAATTATCTTATTGAAGAGTGAGGGCATTGTAACACGATACAAATAAACCATTACCTGCATTTACACGGAACAAAGTTGATTTCATTCTGCGTAAAATCTTTTCGTAGAAGAATTTACTTATATAAGTTTTGTATGAATGATCTTTAATGCTGAAATGTTGATTATATATATATATATATATATATATATATATATATATATATATATATATATATATTGCAGTAAGTTTTTCGTATGAATTTTTCATATTAATTAATTTTCTCGTAAGTTTTTCTTTAGTTATTTTTGTTACTTATTTACAACTATTATGACTGAAAACATATATTATAATTTCATGTATATATATATATAATAGATATATGAATAAACTAACATTGTCAGGTATAGCAAAGTGCTACAATTAAAACTCGCACTCTGCGGGTAAAACGTGAATCTGCTGTTTTAGGATTCAAGGCGACTAGTAGAGTTAGTTCTCATCCTAAACTGAAATTGTAATTCACGATATGCAAATATTTTGGAAAGGAAGATAGATAAAAGGAGAAGGAGGATTGTTTCGGGGTGTTAGTTAGTTGGAGTGAGCTAGAATGTTAGTTGGTGTTACAGTCGGCTGCAAAATTATTCGAACACTAGCAATAATCCTTGCCAAAAAAAAATACACTTAATACAGGTTTGTTAAATAAATCCTTGTCGAGTCATGTTCTTAATCAGTCTAAGAACATGATTCGACAAGGATTTACTTAGAAAAACAGTCTTAAGTGTGCTTTTTAAATATAGGAATTATTGGCTAGTGCTCGAATAATTTTGCAGCCGACTGTAGTTAGAAGGATGGTAGTTAGAAAGTTAGTGGGAAGGAAAGTATGAGAGTTGAAGGAGCTAGCTGTTAGCGGCGTAGGATAGAAGAGAGTAAGTCCTGTAGCATTGTAGCGTCAGGGAATCCTCCTACATGCGAAAGATTACTTGGCCTTAGAAGCTAATTCAAATAAAAGTAGTTGAGATCATTTGCGAGTAGTTAAGTAAAGTAAAGTAACGGAGGTTATTTATTGCTGTCAAAGCATTTAAGCGGGCTGCCCATTTAAACGTATTAAATCCAACCAAAGTCCAGCGTCCCCCTTCTTATTTAAGCTCAATTAAAGCTCCATTGATTTTACAAATATGACTCTGTCATTTCTTCATAGACTTAAGTATTTCAGTTTACAGCTTCAAGTCAATCTAAAGTTAAATAAGTAAGTTTGCAGCATACGACCATAAGTCAATTTAAAGTTAAATTGATATGGCGTCGAATTCTTTACACTGGCGCCCAAATAAAGTCGAATCCCCTCCCCCCCCCCCCCGAGCAAGTCTTTTTTGATGGCACCACTAGCGTGCTGCAATTTTTTGAGCAGCTTGAATATTTTTTCCATTTTCATAAAATCAATGTTAAAAAACAATATTCTTGGTTAGCCTATTCCCTAGAAGGAGAACTGAGACAGTGGCATAGGTTAATCGCCTGCCATTCGCTTGGCCCAAATCCAACCTATGACGAGTTAAAAAGTCGGGTCATCGAACTCTTTGCCACTCGGTATGACAAACTAAGATTGCAACATGACCGTTCCCTCCCCCCTCACGAACGTCAGTGGGAAATAATATTAAACCCAGTCGAAAAACTGCAAAAAGTTATCAAGTCGCAAGAAGTAAGCTCGAGTACATTAAGTCACCCTAAAACTGGTGAGGAAAACTTTATTTCTAACGGCAAAAGCCAAACGCAAGTGACTGCGAACGAACAAACTTCATTTTCAAACAGCGATACATATGAAACTAAATCTATTATTCAGAATTTAGCTACGGATAATAAATCCGAAAAATTATCTCGTGTTGCGACGGGAATTGTAAAAGAAAATCCTATTAAAATTACTGTGGCTGCAGAAACTATTAAACTAAGCGAAAATGTAAAATCAGTAAATGATACGGCTAATCTTCGTAACACACCTTTAGATAGCAGTCTTAAATCTATACAGCCGACACAGTCAAATATTTTCAATGAGAAATTGCACTTAAATTGTCAAAATGACATGCCGCTTAAAGTGAACGAAAAAGATGTTATTTTGAAAAAGGTAATTTCAAAAGGCCATGTAACATATTGTGAAGTTTCTAGGAAGTCTAGCAGCCCTGAATTCAAAAGCACGGAGCGAACGCAGTCCTCTGTGATAACTGGGGACAGGGACAAGGTACCGGGCTCGAGTCCGTCCCAGAAAAGTGCCTCTCCGATGCCGGACTCCGTTCTACAAGCCACCAGCACGGAAATTGCCACAACAACTCTACTGACCAGTCTGAACCGCATCTCTTTTGCTGATATCAAGGACTCAATTTGTCAGGTCGTATCGTTCAGTATTTTAGTTTTTCTCAAGTATTGGGTTATCAGCACTGTACTAAAATCTACGACATGTAGGACTTTCTTTTGGACTTTCAATCATTATCTCAAAGAGATGAACTTTTTAAAATATTACAAATCTAAATTTAAACTTGAAGCATGAACTTTCAAATTTCGGAAATTTCATGTACTGTTTACAGAGCTGCCAACATTTTTAACTTTTAAATCAGAATTAACACCAGTAATTTTAAATGGAATATGTTATATATATTTTCGACAATTAATATTACCGTAAACAGCTATGAAAAATTTCCGGTTTGAAGTCTCCCTTGAAAAACGGGAGACTTGGCACCTATGTGTTTACAGGTCATAAATTTTTTTCTGTATATAATATATGCATGTATGTACGTTAATGTTTTTTTTAATTCCTATCCAACACCAGCAGTTTTTGGTAAAAAACCTTGTTGAACTTTTGTATAAACTTTCCCCCCTCTTTAGTTTTTTGAATGATCTATATATATGTACTTAAATGTTTTCTGTTTTAGCCTGCACCTGCAGCGATTCGTACGATAAAATTCCTTACCTTTGTATATAAATTATCTCTAAGTTTTTTTTACATGATCAGTGTGTATATACTCTAATATTTTTCTATTTTGTAGGCAGCCACGCCAGTTTGAAAAAAACAAACTTTTCGAAATATTTTGTATATATTCTTTAACTATATTTCTCTCGATTATATAAAATAAAATTTTATAAGTGTATAAACATTTTTCTCTATAGTTTTGTAAATGTAATGTAAAATGTATGTACGTAAATCTTTTTTATTTCTCAGCGATCAACTGCAGTTTTGAAAATTTTGTATCCTTAAATATGTTTTCTAAATGTTGTATAAAGTGTATCAAATGAATTTTCTTGTTGTAAACTTTTGAATTTTTTACTAAAAGTTTTTATGTATGTATATCTATTAGTATGGGGTAAAAAGAGAATTTTTTAAAAGCTATTTTGTATGTAAATTCGCATTTAACGACTAACCTTATTAATCCACTAACAATTTGTTTTTTCCGTACGCAAATACCTAGTTGAAATATGGCTTATGTATAAAATTGTGTCCTTTATCTATATATAAAATTGTAGTTCACGTCTATTTTTGATGTATACGTTTAAAAAAGTTTTAATTTTAGAAAATCTGAGGTCCAGTTGCTAATCCTGACTCTAAACCCGAAGTATAGATGTTCTATCTGAAAAGCCAGCTTGATTTCTTCAATTCTTACTTTTGATGCTAAAGACGGTATTTTTGGAACTGTGCCAGTGTTTCTGTTTTCTAAAGTCAAAGGTGCTTTTCGGAACAGTGCCAACAGCAGTGGATTGACCTTTCAAGTTAACTCACAGTGGACAACTGGAAGTCTTTTTTTCTGATGCCCGTTCAAGTATTTTTCCTAGCAGATGATCTGGGTTAAGACTAACCTGCAGATGGATAAAGATATACAAGTTTTTTGTCAATAAAGACTTTTTTATTTCACAATTTAATTTCAATAACTATCGCATTTATTTTTATTAGGCGATCCTTTTTCTACTAAAATTTATTTTAAATTAATGAAAATTTTTTCCTTTCCATTTGTTTTAAGGAAAGATGAATGTAAGCCCCGCTGTAATTACGCTGGACTTTAGATAAGTTTAAACTAAGTTAGGGCATGGAGTTTCTGCCGTCAAGCACCTCAGATGGAGCTAAACAAGAAAAGTATTTTTATCATCAATCTTTCCTGAGTGGGCAGTTTTATGCTCGGCCTTACTTTTTCTCACGACTGGATTTTTTTTTAAAACAACCAATAGTTATTTTTGGGCAGTCTAGTTTAAATTTAAGTTTCCCCCTCTTTTTTCTTTTTCTAAAATACTATATAGTTGAATTTTAAACAGTAAGTCACTGCAGCTAACTTTTCTTTGCATAGTATTGCAATAATTTAAAATTTGCACGGGTAAAAACCCGTTGGGGATTTTTTTCCACGAAATTTTTTTTTGGGGGAGGAACTGTCAGGTATAGCAAAGTGCTACAATTAAAACTCGCACTTTGCGGGTAAAACGTGAATCTGCTGTTTTAGGATTCAAGTCGTCTAGTAGAGTTAGTTTTCATCCTAAATTGAAATTGTAATTCACGATATGCAAATATTTTGGAAAGGAAGATAGATAAAAGGAGAAGGAGGATTGTTTCGGGGTGTTAGTTAGTTGGAGTGAGCTAGAATGTTAGTTGGTGTTAGTTAGAAGGATGGTAGTTAGAAAGTTAGTGGGAAGGAAAGTATGAGAGTTGAAGGAGCTAGCTGTTAGCGGCGTAGGATAGAAGAGAGTAAGTCCTGTAGCATTGTAGCGTCAGGGAATCCTCCTACATGCGAAAGATTACTTGGCCTTAGAAGCTAATTTAAATAAAAGTAGTTGAGACCATTTGCGAGTAAGTTAAGTAAAGTAAAGTAACGGAGGTTATTTATTGCTGTCAAAGCATTTAAGAGGGCTGCCCATTTAAACGTATTAAATCCAACCAAAGTCCAGCGTCCCCCTTCTTATTTAAGCTCAATTAAAGCTCCATTGATTTTACTAATCTGACACTGTCATTTCTTCATAGACTTAAGTATTTCAGTTTACAGCTTCAAGTCAATCTAAAGTTAAATACGTAAGTTTGCAGCATTCAACCTTAAGTCAACTATAAGTTAAAGATAGATAAGCATGGAGAAGTCGAATTCTCTACAACATTACTAACCAAAGATACGCTTGTAGCCCCTGATTTCTCATAGATTGAAGCAAATCCGTATATCAAACGAATTGAATTAATAAAGCAATTAAATTCATGAATAAATAAAGTGCAATAGTAAATATAAAGAAAGTAATAAATAGGTGTTAAAATTTTAAGATAAGAGAAATTAAAAGATATTAATAAATACAAAAATAACGCATTAAAGTGTAGAAAAAGACGTTTGCAAAATAACGCTTCATGTGAAAAATAACACTTCATATGTTTTTATCTATACTTTAATTCGCTGTTTTTGTATTTATTAACACTTTTAATTTTTTTTTGTTAACCACGCGTACTAATCTTAAACCTTTATACCCATTCATTTAATTTAATTTAAAACTACAGACTGGTTATAATCCCTATAAACAGCATCCTACAGCGCAACGGATGAACGGAATGCAACGAAATTTGGTGTATACACAAGATGCGTTCACGGAATTAAAAAAAAAAAAAAAAAAAAAAAAGTTCTAAAATGTCCACTAGAGTGCGTCTTTTCCGGAAAAACATTAAATTCAACACAATAAACGACCAAAACGGAATGCAGAAATTATATTAATAATACAGAACGGGATTTGTGTATAATACAATGTAAAACACTAAAACGGTGTCAGTTCTGGGGAAAGAAAAGATATATCGAGATTTGCATGCTTGCGAAGCAGAAGAAGCTTTATGCAAAATAGTTTTTTTTTTCCCCTCAAACAGCGTACACTTTTTTTCTTACCTTTTACTTAATGTATTTCGATAACAAGGTGATGAGAAACTAGACAATAAATGTTGACATTGTTTCTGTATTCAGTTTTTTCGTTTATTGTGTTAAATTTAATGTTTGTTTTTCCGGAAAAGTACGCCCTCTGGTGGACATTTTGAAACTCATTTTTCTTTTCAAAATTCCGTGTGCGCATCTCGTGTATAGTCTAAATACCAAATTCCGTGGCATTCCGTTCACCCGTTTGCGCTGCAGGAGGCTGTTTATAGGGGAAGTTTACTTATAACCACCCTGTATATACATGTTTTGCATAATTTTTAGTGAGGGCATTGGCGCCATTTATACAGAAATATACTTTAATACATATATATATATATATATTAGTGTGTGTGTGTGTGTGTGTGTACTGTGGTATTCTGTTATATAAATTTTTTGTTTATAAACAGAGGAAATGCTGGTAAATGTCAGTTAAAAGATCATTTTTGTAATATATGTTTGCAGCACTTGCTCTTTGAAACCTAATTTAAAATCCTAATTTAATTTTATTATAAATCCAAGCAAACAAAATTATTGTTATGAATAATTTTGCTCTATATTAAAAAATACCATAACATTCAAATTTTCTTATTAATTCTGTTCACATTTTGAAAATGTGTAAGATTTAATGCATATTATTATTATTTTTTTTTTTTTTCGAAAATGTTATTATTCTTCTTATTATTATTTTCCTTAAAGACGTTTCTGTAAATTATGTTTATTTTTGATTAATTTTGATGTCCAAAATTTACTTATTTAATTAAATTTTTGTTGAATATGTTGGAAATTTATGAAGAGGAATAAATGATTTTTTCATTATTTTCTAAGGTTGTTTCTTTAATTGTGAAAGGTAAGAGCGAAAAAAAAATTATTTTTAATGTTTACGTTTATCATTCATGAAAACTCTAAAATAAATACCCCCACTATATATATAATTTTAGAAATTATATTGAGGGTTTAAATTATAACATTAAGATTTGCCTTAATTATATCATTCTGTTCCAAAGTCTAAGATGTTAGATACCTACAGAAAATAAATCACATGTTGTTTATATATTAACAAAATTTAGAGTCATTACATTCATGAACTTCTTAACAATTTTAGATAAATATATCAAAATTGTGTGCAACAATTTACTAGATTTTTATTAGAATTTTAATATACGAGGATTTTAAATTAAATAGTGGCAACTTAACCTTGAAACTCACAGGAGGGCGGGCATTTGCAAATAGGATATGGGAGCGGTGAGGTGGCGCTGTTGTCGATGTATAGAGTGCAAAAAATAGTCGATCTGCTAAGAAGGGTAGTTGTTGTGTGGCGTTAAAATGAGGAGTTTCGTTTCCATCGCTCTAAAGCATGTTTTCAAAAGGTGATCAGCGGTCCTGGCTTAAAATCGAAGTTGCCCGTGGCAAAAATGCAAGAGAATGCTACCGAGGATCAGTGGAAGCCTGTACCACAAATGCTTTACCGTATAGGACAGTAGCACGATGGGTTCAAGCATTTCGTTCTGGTCGGAATGAGACTGCGGATTTGCAACAACAAAGATGCTTTAGAGCGATGGAAATGAAACTCCTCACTTTAACGCCACACAACAACTACCCTTCTTAGCAGATCGACTGTATTTTGCCCTCTACACATCGACAACAGCGCCACCTCACCGCTCCCATATCCTATTTGCGCATGCCCGCCCTTCCGCGAGTTTCAATGTTAAGTTGCCACTATTTAATTTACAACCCTCGTATTTGAATTTTTATATTGAGAATTAACATTGCGAAATGATCATGCACAAAATACACAAATTCTATCTGAAATGTATCTGCATTATCCATAAGATATTTTCATAAAAATAATAAAAACAATTAAGTTCGACATCAGAGCTTCTCAATTATTTTTAACTTAAAGAAATTTTAAATATGTACATAATATTTAAGTAACTAAAAAAAAAAAAAAAAAAAAAGAAAGAAAGAAAAAGAAAACTCTTCTTTTTAATTAAACATACATATATGGTATGCATTTTTTTAATGCATTAAATTAGGAATTATTGCGTGAATGCTAGATTTCGTTTTATTTATTTATTTATTTATTTATTTTTTAAGCAGGAATCTAATTAGTATAAAACATTAAAAATAACAGAATTTTTCTGTAGTACACAAAATCGGTAACACTGAAACAGCTTTTTGGAAACTATTAAAATAACATTATAACTAATTAAGATATTCTAGTTTATTTCTATATAAAATTTATTATTATCAAATTAAATTATTTTTACATTCATCTATAATTTTATAACATTTTTTTTTACTGCACATCGTATTTGTTTTTTGTGGTTATGACAGTTTAAAATACCATAACAATCGTCATGTTTACTAGGTTTCTGTATCATTAACTGTATAAAATGAATGAAAATAAAATGAGTGAAGGAGGAAAATCAATAGATGCATGAAACTAATCGCGACGTCATTATAAGACGACACATAATCTAAAGAGGAATCTCATTAAAGCGTAAGTTTGTTGATGAGTCAACTAAATTGTGCAGATGATTAGGGCTATAAAGTAAATTATATTAATTGACAGTTCATTACAAGATTAGATATGAGAATTTGTGATGCGATATTTATTGAATACTCTTCTTTTTAGTAGTTCTAGGTACTTCGTGAATTTCTTATTCTGAGACTTAATAATATTAATACATATACATATTTTAAATACGTATATGATCGTGATGACCTTTCAGTAATTTAGTAAAAGTGATAAATATAATATATTAAATTGCTTTTTATGTTAATCTGAGGTTAGTTTTGATAATTTTTTAACAAATTTACGCCGGAAACCAACTTTGTTCTTCAACGATAACATATTTGCTTCAACATGAAGCTTGGTTGTTCAATTATACTAAAGCAAATATTAACAAAATGATAATTTTATCCATTTTCTTTTCTTTTCATTTATTTATTTAATGTTATGCAAATTCTGGATTTAACAATTGTAGATCAATTCTCTCTAGTGTACACATTATTTAAACATAGGAATTTCAGTTCATAAGTCATAATGAGATGTGTTTAATTTACCGATCGTTTATATTTATAATAAGAACAAATAACCGATACTTAAATATGTTAACAATACTCAGTTTTTCAAACCTGATTATTACTAAATTGCCAACAATCTGTATTATTACTATATTTGAATTTTTTTAGAAAATTAATAGAATTATATTATCAAAATAAGTAAAAATATGATAAAAAATATTTTTATAAAGAATTTGATCTGTAAACTTTTAAATTAAGTGAGAAATATAAATTTATATAAGACAAAATAAACTACAATATGTACTGTCGCTTTATTAGGCAATAAATTAAAATTACTTCACTAAATTTAATGTTTTAACAAAAGCATTAATGTACAAACACATGTATCAAGAGAAGAATAATAAAACCAATTCAGAAACATGTATAATTAAAGCGACGCATAATTGGGAATTGAGTTTAAAGACACAATCCATACCTTGAAATTAAAATAAATAAAAAGTCTCATTGACTTTGCAGGCTCAATTGCAATCGAAATCTTACATATATTTAAACGAGTTTTGATGATAATTCAAATTATTTGGGACTGTTGAATAAGTATTATCATGCCAAGATAACACATAATTTAATTTAAAAATAATCTGTTGTGGCATTCCCACAAATTTCTCTTACCATGCATTTCAACACTAAAAAGACAGATAATAGATAAAGGGCTTAGGTAGCAAGTACTGTACAAAAGGTACCTTAAAAACAATTCAAACTAGGTTTAGGAAGAGCTTTGTTTGACAGGTAATTCTGTGTGAGTGGAGCTACTGTTCACATAACTCCACACTAACTACATTTTTATAGTAATGAGAGCGATTATTAATTTTAAAAGTTCGTTCGAAATTCTTCAGACAATTTTCACCTGCAACTCTGCTTATCAATATTAAACAGTTTAGACAAAAAAAAAAACTCAATATATGAAATTCAAAATACGACTTTTGAATTTTCTATAACTTCTTGTTTTCAAGTTTTGCTAATAAGAAACATATACAAATATCAACCGTTAAAGATTTGAATTTAAGATTCAAGGAAACTCAAAACACGTAATTATAAAAAAACAGCGCTGAATATTTAACACAAACGAATGTTTTATTTACCGCATGTGTATGGGGGAATTAATTTTAATACCAGAAGCAGTTTTCCTGAACATGGTAAAATGTTATAGTAAAGCACTTCTGCCAATGACACGATAAACATTAAATATATATATATATATATATTCGCTGAAATATTAATACCTCGAAATTTTTTTTAACAGCATGCATATCGTATTGTGTACTTAAATTATAGTTCTGTATTAATAACACGTAGCGCAACACGGAATGCACTTCCACCAATTTCCAACTATACTCCCATTATATTTTTTATTTCTTTATGTTTCTTTATTTTATTAGTACTTTTTATTTTTAGATAATCCTGTAAACGAAGAGTTAATGAATTGCTGCCATACTACCACTAAGCAGACTTTATGTATAAGTAAAACTATTTGTTCATTCCATTTTGTTTAGTGTAACCTAGATATGTTAAACTTTACTTAATTGCAATTTTGTCTAGACATATAATGTATTTAAAATATCTTTGATGTTTCCGTACATGAACCATTTTCTTGATAACGTTAAAATTTTACTGTAGCATCCCCATATGATGCGGATTTAGAAAACCTACTTTGGACATCTTGCTGCTACATAGTTTTAAAATATGCTGATAACTAACACATACACCGACAGGCAGTTACACAGACAGACATACAGACACAATGCTAAGAACGTATTTTTTAGATTCAGATAACTTCAAATCAGTAAGTATTACAAAAACAGTTTCAAAATATTTTTTCGCAAAAACAGTATTTTCTTTAACCGATATGGGTAAAAAAAAAGTTAAAATAAATAAATAAAACGAATTAATATATATAATATAAAAATAAATAAAATAAAGTTGTCAGATATGTACATAACCATATTCCAATTAAAAACATATACATATATATTTTTTTTCTACACTTTTCAACTATAAAATGTTTCCAATTGTAAAATAAATCTCGATTTGCAGTAGAATAATCAAAATTTCTACCCGCTACCACAGTCATTTTTTATCTATTTACGACATCGTCATTTACTTTTGAAAAGCAAAAAATAACTATTTCGTTCAAAAAAATGACAATTTTCAACTTTAAAATTATGTACATAGAAAACGAAAAATGTTATGTGTATTTAGTATAAAAAACTAAACGTTGTAAATTAATTACACTTAGCAGGCATATACTACCATACAACATTCTGTGTTAGATTAACTTTTGTTGATAACAAAATTTTGATTTTTTTTTTTTTTTTTAATGCAAAAATCTCCAGCAAATTTTCATTTAAAATTTTCTGATTTAAATATATATTTGAAATATATTATATAATATTGAAAATATACTGTGTTAGTTTCTTCGAAACTTACATCGAAATACTTACTGATTATATGCAGATAGATTTTGTTTATTTTCACTTGAAAAGAATAGACCAATTTCGTAAAACGATATAGTGATTTAACAAGGAAGTAAATAAAGTAATAAAAGTAATAAAAAGTAAAAATTAGTATGGACAGAGTTTATGTGTGTTAGAATTTCATTTCTTCTTCTTCTTTTTTTTTTTTTTTTTTTGCAATAAAGATTTTACACAACACAATCACAAAATCTCCTATTTCCGAGAAAATCGAATGTCTTGGAATTTTTAATATCGAATCTTTGATATCGCTCATAGGAAGGCATAAATCATTGTGCGAGCTTTTTCCTAGTCAAGAAAGTGTATTTTACCATGTTTTTATTAACTTCGATTCTTGTTTGTTTGTGGATTTGTTTATTTGTGGGTTTGTCAGGGACAAATCTTGCAATCGATTTTTATCTAACTTTCCGACTAGCTAGATATTTGAAATTTTCAGGACAGCTCACAACACGGTGAAAATACATTTTTCTAATAATTTTAGTCAACTATTTCAAGTTCCGCTGCCTTCGGCAGCGCTTATATGATTCGACAGAAAATTTATTTAACTAACTTTCCGACTAGCTAGACATTTGAAACTTTTAGGACAGCTCACAACACAGTGACAATACATTTTTCTAATAATTTTAGTCAACTATTTCAAGTTCCACTGCCTTCGGCAGCGCTTATATGATTAGACAGAAAATTTATTTAACTAACTTCCCGACTAGCTAGACATTTGAAACTTTCAGAATAGTTCAGAACACGGAGAAAATGCAATTTTTAAATATTTTTAACCAACTGCTTCGGGTTCCTTCTGCCTTCGGCAGCGTTATCAGTACAATGCTTGCAATCGATTTTTCAGTAACTTCCCGACTAGCTAGACATTTGAAACTTTCAGGATAGTTCAGAACACGGTGGAAATAAATTTTTTTAATACCTTTAGCCAACTGTTACGGGTTCCTGCTGCCTTCGGCAGCGTTATCAGTACAAAGCTTGCAATCGATTTTTCACTAACTTCCCGGCTAGCTAGATATTTGAAACTTTCAGGATAGCTCAGAACACGGAACAATACATTTTTAAAAATATTTTTAGTCAACTGTTTCAGGTGCATACTGTATTCGGCAGCGTTTATATGTTTCAACAGAAAATTTATTTAACTAACTTACCGAGTAGCTATACATTTGAAACTTTCGGAATAGTCCAGAATACGGTAAAAATGCTTTTTATAAATATTTTTATCCAATTGCTTCGGGACCCTGTACAAAGCTTGCAATCAACTTTTAACTAACTTCCCGGCTAGATAGCCATTTGAAACTTTTATAATAGCTCAAAAGACGATAGCAAGGAATTTTTTGACTATTTTTATCCAATTGCTGGATTTCCGGCTGCCTTCAGTAGCGTTTATATAATTCAACAGAAAATTTAAAAACATGGTTTATAAAATTTTTTTTATCTTATAATTATTTATTTTAACTGACGTGAGTCTCGAATGTTGCCTTATTTTGAAAAGTTTTTTTTTTTTTTTTTTTTTTTTACATTTTAATATAAATACATAATTTTCTTTTACATAAATAAGCAAATTATGTTTTTATCGATGCATTTTATTGCAGTGATAATAATGAAGCAAGCAAAATTAAAAAAATTACACAGTCGGATTTAATAGTATACACAGTAGCCAAAAATGTCCTACCGTTAAAATGACTTTTTCGCCCATGTGTTCCTATACGATTCTGAACCCTCCAAGTTTGTTCCATGAACTAGGAATCACCCTGTATATACATAAATATTAACACCTCTCTCACTCTCTCTCTCTCTCTAATTTCACTCTATCTAAAATATATATATGTGTGTGTGTATATTATACTTTTAAAAGGTGGTAAAGGATAGGCGTGATTATTTTGTATGAGTTTGCACAATAAACAAAAATTAATTAAAAAAAAATGTGAACAAATTTATAAAGATCGAATAAGTATAACAAATTATTTCTAAAAAACACTTAATGTGCAAAAATTATGTATGTATTCTCTTAGTGTTTAGGAGCAGCAGAAAAACTTTTTTATAGTAAAATCAGAAATGACAACAGGTTTCGAAACTTCCCGAAATCCACATATTTCTAAAGATTAAAAATAAAACAAAATTTAAAACTTATATTAGATTAAAATATAAGCAGAGTTTCATTAATAAACAAATAAATATGGCCATAGTACATTTATACACGATAAAAATGAAAAAAAAAAAAAAATGCTAGTTTGCCAGATTTCTCCCTATACCTGAAAACAGAACAATGAGATTTATTTTCTAAAAAAAAAGCTAAACTCACTGCATAGATTCATTGTAGGGACTGAGCAAATTCGATATGTAACACTTTTCTTTAATGCAGAGAAGATACAGATACAGTTAATGACTCATAAACTGGCACTGTCTTTGCAAGAATTTCTGGTAGGCCTAACTAAGTCTGCATCTTGTGTGCAGTGCTACCAATTTTAGGGATATTTTTATTGAATATTTACCACTGATTTTTAATTGCAATGTTTGCTTAATCCCACCATAGATTAATCATCTATCACGTATATCAATCGTCACTCCTCAAAATTATAATCATTATTAAATAAACAATTCCTTTAAATTTAACAATTTCTAACAATTCCATTAAATTCCTTTAAATTTAAATAAAACTTTCCTTGTCTGCTCAAAGAACTGTGTCACATCTCAAGTTTGCTTCATACCTTCAAAGAATTTATTGCCTTTCTGGTGTGGGTGAGAATAGAGAGAGCAAGCATATACTTTTTCTTATTTTTATAATGCATAATAATTATGTTCGTATTTATTAATTCATTTCAGATTTTATTATAAACTTCGTTAAATTTTATACTTTGTTAAACCTTTGAAAATACAAAACTTATGCTATAATAAAGCTTATACTTTATAAACGGTTGCCAAATCACTTTCAAGATTATTCCTCCACTATGTGTATCCATTATAACTCCTCAAAATTATTGGTGATAGTCTAATAAAAGAGTTCCAACCTTTTGCAGCACTAATTAGAGAGATTTACAGCGTTAGGGCCGACAAAAATTAAACAAATAGAAAAAATACATGTTTCTATAGCTGCAAACATCCAATTTAAAATTTTGTAGTATTATTAATCCCCGCATCCCTTTTCTGCACCATTTAAATTTTAGAGTTATTATATCCAAATATAATTACTATTAAATAAGAAGAAAAGTACTCTAAAAAAATACTGTGTGAAAAAAAAGGCGGGTGCTAACAATACTACAAAGTATTAATTAGGATGTCACCAGCTATGCGCTTCATATGTCAATATTCCATGTTTTTTCAGTAAAATTATAATTAGCTTGTAGAAATTTAAAAAAAAAGTATAATAATAATAATAATAATAATAATAAAAAGTCAATAAACTTCACTTTTATACTAATTAATAATCCCTTCAGAAAATGTTATGTTTAAACAACACATTATCTTCTGTAGCGAGATCACCTGTTAAAACAATTTCTAATGCGAGTTTATTAAGAATATGTGTAAATAAATCGAATGCTTAAAATCGAATGCTTACCTGACTGCAGCCCTGGTTTAACTTACCGAAAGCAAATGTAACTTAAAATTCGAAATACTTAGGGTCCTTTTGTTCTGATTTCTACACTAGATACTTCTATAATTGAAAAGGGAAAATTGAAAGAAAAAAAGTTAAAATCATTTACTTAAAAGTAATTATTATTATTATTATTTTCTCATATAAACGTTTACGCAATCTATGCTAATATTTATTAGGTTAAAAACGCGTTGAAATTGCACTATTTGAAAAAAAAAATAATAATAAAATCACAAAACGATTAAAAGAATATGATGGTGAATATTTAAGGAATATATGATAATTGTTTGCATAATTCATCATTAATTATCAAAATATTTATCCATTCACATAGAATACCTTGTAAATGTACACTTGCCTTAAGTTTGTAGACCGTGTATTTTGTAAAAATAATAATAAAATAAATTTTGTAAAATAATAATAATAATAATAATAATTATTATTATTATTATTATTATTATATATATATATATATTGCATTTTGTGACAAAATTTGGTTTTTGAATTTAGTATTAGAGAAAAATAAATAGAAGGAAAAATAAAAACAAAAGGAAATATACTCAACCGTATATTTCCTTTAAAACATTACTGTAAAGGTAAAATGGATACTTTATACATTTTATGTAAGTGTTTCATATACCTACAAAATAAACCTTTGTATCCTATATGTGAATGAACAGAAAAGGTAACACGCACACGCACATTTATACAAAAAATTGTAAATACAAGAAACATTTTACAAAGTTTAATGGCAAAGCTTTAATATTATTATTTTTTAAATAATTCAAAAGAAAAGCTAGAAAAATACATTAATAAAGTTCACTTCATTATCTTTAAGAGTTTCTACACTAAAGTTGTAATTGGTGTGATTTATAGCCATTAACTTTTTCCTTCTTGTTATTCTCAGGAGTGTTGTTGGTAAAACAAATGATTTAGATTCATTAATCCACTTTTTATGAACATTTCTTCGCGAAAGTTTCGTAGAACTTAGCAGAATTCGAATTGAAGATAAATCACCCAGATTCTTCTATTGTGAATCATTTTTAGATGGTTGTAAGAAAAAAAAAAAAACAATCCTATGTATATATAATAAAACGTATAACATCTAACTTTTCAAATGCACTAATATTTTTTCTGAGAGTTATAGATAAAATGTTATGCATATATATTTTGAGAATCTGTCAATTTATCTTATTATGAAAGATTATGTTAATTTTTTTTTAAATATTACACATGTGCAAAGTATTTCAAATCAATATATATTAGGTCTACCGGGAAGTACAATCCTTTGAATTAAAACACTTACAACGGAATTTATCCTCGATAATATTTAGGGGGATATTCCTGGGTATCTTTTAAGATAACTACCATGTAAATATTGTTAAACAAAAATTTCCGGCATCACATTTACTAATTTTAAAAGGAAGAACTTTCTGGTAGACATAATTCTTATCCGGTGGACGTAATACTGATATGGTAATTTAAAAAATATTATATGTGACAGAATAGGATTATATATAACAATCAACTTTTTAATTTTCTTTTCCTTTTTCATCTTACGAGAAATTGTATAAAAGTATTTGAAATCAAATTGTTGACAAATAATTTCACTATTTAAAAATACAGGTTTTAAAAATCTAATCACCTTTTTCAGGGACAAAATATTATATTAAATAATATATTAAAATGATAAAACATATATATTTATATTAATTATTATAAAACATATATATTTAGATACCAATAGATACTAGAAAAAAGTACACGTACATTATAAGTTATAAATGCTTAAAATAAAATACACACATATACATATATATATATATATATACATATATATATTCCTAAAATTATATATTTTAGAAGAATACTTTCTAAAAATAAAGTAGATGTATAATTATGCAAGTTAATAATGAAAGTTATCTATGTATTTTAATAAACGTGAAACAAATTCCTAAATCTTCCAATGTTCAGATTCATATTTAAAGATTTTTATTATTATTAAAAGTAATCAAATAATTATTTTATAAATTTTACAAATATTTCATATATCATTTGTTATATATATATATATATATATATATATATATATATATATAGAGAGAGAGAGAGAGAGAGAGAGAGAGAGATTTTTTTCAAATTAATAATCTTTCATCTTTTAATAAGTGATATTAAATTTTCATCACTATACACAAAATGACATTTTTTAAATTGAAAATGTTAAGAAATAGAATTTTGAAAACTATGATAATTTACTAGAATCTTATTCTATTTATATTTAATATTCTACAGAAAAAAAGTTTTGAAACAAGTTTAATACTAAAAATATTTACAATTATATAAAAATAAAAATATGAATAAATTAACTTGATATTTATATAAATGAAAACAGCAAGATAAAACTACAAGTACAAACCTGTAGAACATCCTTGCAGATGCTAAAAATTATACTAAGAAATATTTTATGATGCACAGACAGCAGCAAAATTATTGAAGTACACATCCTCACTTTTTGTATTTATTTTTTAGTGTGATCGCTGATTTTTTATCATCAACTCTCTTTTTTATAAACAGCATAAGACCAATATGATGACTCGACAAATATTTACTTAACAAAATAGTATTAGGTGCTCATGTTTTAAATATAACTTATTGCTTGCGTTTCATTTAATTTGCTATCGATTGTTGTATAAAATTAAATTTAATGAAAAAAAAATAATTAAGTATAAAATACTTAAGATTAATATATAATAATAATAATAATAATAATTATTATTATTATCATAAATTGCATAGTTATATACATAATTTATAGACGATTTTAAAAAACAACAGATTTATTATTGTTATTATATATTTAATCATTTAAAATGCATAAGGGATTTAAAGAAAAAAAAAAAAAAAGTATTCATATGAGAATATGTCAAGTAATTTCATTTACAAGAAAATTAATAGATAAAAAACAAAAAGGAATAAAATTTATTTAGTTTCATTAAACAATATGGAAACAAAAATCTATTGTTAGGATTGTTTCAAGCTACGAAACCTTCGAAATAGTTCGGTTTAATCAAGATAAGTAAAATTCCCTGTGTCGCCTTGTGATGGAAATAATAAAAAAGTAAAAGAATTACTAAAATAAAATAATTCGAAAGGAATGTCTATCACCTAAAGTGTGTTGTGCAATATTTATTTTTAAATTGAAATCAAGGAATGACAATTTTACACATGTCTGTATCAAAAATTTTGATTTGACAGTTTTAGCTAATTTTCATATTTTTGGTTGTGGTGAAACCGAAAATAATGCCAGTTTTCCTTCATCACTTATAGATTTTTGTCTATACAGGGTATC
Organism: Salticus scenicus; assembly: GCA_963930645.1. Classification (NCBI taxonomy): domain Eukaryota; kingdom Metazoa; phylum Arthropoda; class Arachnida; order Araneae; family Salticidae; genus Salticus; species Salticus scenicus. Next base: position 23,495 of record CAWVNO010002785.1, read on the forward strand.
TACTTATACAACATTTTCGTGATTCTTCCACCAATATCATAATAAGGTATAGTATATAGTATGTTTCCCTATTAGCTATAAATAATCATAGAAACATACTATTATGACTTTTTTTTTTCTCTTCATTTAAATCGGTTTTATGCGTTCGGCTTTGATCGCAGCATTCATGCCTATTTTGTTCGCCTTAACAAAGTCGGGTTTTCTTTCGATTCGAAAGAGTTGCTGAGATTTACTTGAATTTTATTATATTTATTCAAAGTTTTGCACTTATTAATTTAAAACACCAGTTCGGAGGTGTTTTTTTAATTATTATTATAATTGTATTGAATATTAATTATATTGTTTGCAAGTATGTTCAATATACTGCGGTGTTTAAACACTACGGTGTTTAACAAAAATTTAATTTTACTTTCAAAGGAATAATATATTTATTTATAATATAGATAAATTAATAAAGGAAAACTGTGGGTTAGAAAAAATACACCATTACATCATTCTTCTTTAGCACAAACCAACTTATATTAGAAGAAAAAAATTGTTTATCTAGGAACATTCGTCTAGAAACGTGAGTATTCATCTGATTTGAAAAGTAATTATTTATACATAAGTATAATATTTTACTCAAATCAGCACATGAATATTAAAATATATATATATATATATATATATATATATATATATATATATATATATATATATGGGGTGACTCCACTCGGCTTTCCGAACATTGAGTAATTAACAGTTTTGTAGATAAAGTAAAGAAAGATGAGTTGTTGAACAAACAAAAGAGAGAAAACCATAATAGTGTTTGAGTATTTTTCTCCATATATTACACGATGTTTTTTTTAACGGTACTGAACTTTGACCCCATATATCATAATGATAAAGAATTTTTCGTTGTGTTCCTGTAAAAACCTATAAATGCTAGACTCACCGAAATGCTTATAGTTAGTGCAACAGTGATTTATAATATTCATATAAATTTTCAGCTCAACTGAATAAGGCGTTTAGATGCTATCGCACTTTTAAAAAATTGGTCCCATAGGCCATAATGATAAAGAATTTTTCTTGTGTCACTGTAAACACAATGTAAGTGCTAAATTCACCAAATCCTATACAGTTGGTGCAACTCTGACCTATAACATGTGTAAAATTTTTTTGCACAGATTAATAAGACGTTTAGACGCTATTACACTTTTAAAAATATAGCCCCATAGGCCATAATGATAAAGAATTTTTCTTTGTGTCCCTGTAAAAAAACTATAAGTGCTAGATTCTCCAAAATCTATACAGATTGCGTATTTGTGACTTATAATATGTGTATATTTTTTTTGTTCAATTGAATAAGGCGTATAGACGCTAGCGTGTTCTCACACACACATACACACACACATACATACACACATGCATAAACACATACATACACACACACATGCATACGTCATCGTAAAATTAGTGAAAACGGACTCAGTGGACCTTGAAACGTATAGAAACATCAAAATCTCAAATTTGGATTTTTGACATGATTACAATACTTTCCTCACTATAGTGTTCGGAAAGTAAAAATATTTTATTATGAATACTGTAAAAGGGTTTTATTTAAAATTATACTTAATTTATCATGGCATTTATTCTTGTCAAAATCAGAAACCTAGAATACAATTAAAAAAACAGAAACACAACTTCCAAATATTATTTTAAGTATTATAATGTCAGGAAATCGATACTTAAGTTAGATTAAAAAAAAAAAAAAAAATACAGAAAGTTAAAAATACACAATACAACAAATAAAATTTGCATATTAGAATTTTGGTAGTTACAATCATACTGTCATTAATGTAAATTCGCCCGTAGGTAACATCATTCAATATTTGCAAGAGAATTCAATTGCAGAGAAGGATAGAAGGGATGAACTAAAGGTCGTATTCGACTATAGACTTATTCTCCCTTTATGTAACTTCATTAATTCTTCTGAAAATTTTTTGTTGATAACGTTAAGCTTAATGCTAACAAAACTGTAATAAATAATTTATATTTATTTTATTTTATTTTCAGTTTTTATTTGTGCCAACAATTGACTTACATTTCATAATTTTTTGTGAGCTATTTCTTAAATTATTACTGATATTGCAGTTAAACAAAAACAAATGTACCTTACATTTAAATTTGCAGAATTGGAAGAAATTTTCAACATATGCACGCAACATTCATGTAGCTGATTGTAGCATTAAAATATTCCAAAATGACTATTTGAAGAATATCTGCTATGACATCAGTTGTCTAATGTCTATTATTTAAACCTGCATTTAAAATCATTTCGTAAAGAACGTTTTCAATTCTTCTTTTAGGTAATATTATTGAATGAAAAGGTGTATTTTAACAACATGCTTAACATTTATATATTTAAATTTATTAATTAAAATTATAAATGTAGGCGACATTTAATGTAAAAAATGTATAAATTTAATGTTTAAAAATATAATATAACGGGACATTTTTTTTTTTAAGGACTGAGGGCCTATTAGTCTCAATCTGGGATTTTTGCGTTGTCGATTTCGATAGTTGGACATTTGTCGAAATTTAAAATTTATCGAAAATATAATTGAATAATTTGAAATCGATGTTATAATTTGTAAAAAAAAAAAAAAAAAAAAAAAAAAAAAAAAACTAATAGTCCTCCGTCCTACCTGAATTCTGTTTTTGCCAGAATTTCATCAAAATCTTTTTATTATTATTATTATTATTGAAAGAAAAAGAAAAGAAAATTAATAATAATCAGTATCGTTACAAGTGATATCGAAAAAGTTTTTTTTTAATAATTTTGAATTAGGAAATAAAAAGTTCGTGTGAAATAATATGAAATAAAAATAAGTAAAAAAATGAATTTAATGATTTAATGTTTTTGTTTTTCGGGGGCTGCTCATGCATATAAAAAATGCGTATTAAAACGAGTCGAAGAAGGAAGCGAAGTAAGTATTGAGGTATATTACGATAAATACGATAAATACGATATATAATATGATACGATATATTAGACCTATCGTCCAAGGTTAGTAGGCATTTTCGTTGAAAGAAATAGTTTGTTCGTTCGGTGCAACTTGCACATTAGTCCCTTGCGGTACAACTTTCACATTAGTTCCTTGAGGTACAACTTTTACTTTAGTACCGTCAGGTACAACTCGTACATTAGTCCCCTTTAAATATAGTGACTAGCGAAGCTGGCAAAGCATTCGTTGATTCACTACCTCAATTGTTTTTTTTATTTATTTTATTTTATTTTTCTAATTTTATGTTAAAATAAACAGATTTATTTTTAATCTTATTTATTTATTTATTTTTGTAATTGATTTATGCATGTGTTGAACTCCATTAAAATGTTTTCGTTTTAATAAAAAAAAAAAAAAGTTATACAATTATATTGAAAAATACCCCTATAAGAAGAAATAAAGATTACATAAGTTCGTTAATACTAGTATGATAGTCTGTACATGACGCAAAAACAAGTAACATTATTTTGTTGAATTTAACATGTTGTCGTTTTTTATTATAAATTATACCACATTTTTAGTATTTTGTACTTTAAATGGTATATAATAATAATAATAATAATAATAATAATAATAATAATGGTATATGGTTTTTTTTTTTTCGGTATAAATTTACCGATTTTTTATATTTACATACGTAATAAATAGTTAGCTTTCTCGGTAAAATATTTTTTGTTTAAAAATTTGAATGTAATAAAAGTGTAATTTTAATTCAAGTGTAGTTTTTAGGTAATGTATTAAATTATCTTTATTATCTTCATTATTATTATTTTATCTATTCATTACTATCTAAAAAGAATTAATGTTTAAGGCAATAAGTGAAGTAATATACAAGACAAAAAATAAAAACAAAAATAAATGGTCTAACTTTTGTTTATCTTAGACTTTTAAATAAAATTTATTTATTTTTATATTCATGTGCTAAACTACCTATTAACATATAAATTTCAGAAGAGGCTGATTTTTGACAAATTTCCTAATACATATCCATCCAATTTAAATAATTAAATATAATAACAGTAGCCGTTACTAATTTGAAAAGCAAATTGTTTTATGGCTCATCAAAAGAAATAATTAGCTTAACGGCAGTAATTTAATATAACAGTGTGGCGTTTAATTTCCATAATTTCATTGATGAATTGTTCAAGATAACTTGTACTACTTAAGTAAACAATGCAGGCTGTTTGAAAGATATAAAATTTTAAATAAAAAAATAAAATAAAATCAAATAAAAACAGATTGTTTATCTATAAAATATTTAATATGTTTACATAAAATGAATTATTTTATTTGTACATGTTTTCATTTTGTAGTTATTATTATTATTATTATTAATGTTATTTATTCCAAAAAAAAAGCTGCTTCAATTCATGCGCTTTCATAAACTGTGTCTCTTTCGACAAAAGAAAAAAAAAAAACTAATTAAAACAATAAACCTTTTTAAAATTAATTTGTCTGGGTTTCATTACGATTAGAATTTTAACGATCCAGAATATACACGTTAAGATAGGATGATAGTATGTATATATATATATATATATATATATATATATATATATATATATATATTTCCGAATATCTTACTGCTCCAAAATTCTAGAAATATTAAACACTATATCAGTTTATACTTTGTTGGTTGACACTGTTTCTTATATTTATTTAAAATAAATAAATAAATAAATAATAATAATAATGATAATGAAATTGCTTAAATCGTAACTTTGTGTCCCCTCCTAGGGTATATCTGTTCCGGGTAAACATGGCTTGCATTTTTGCCTAACTGGACATTTAAATTTAGGTGTTAACTGGACAAGCGCTTCTATTAATCATGAAAAAATATTTTTATTTATTTATTTATTTATTTGGGGTGGGGGGGGAGAGTAGTAATATATCGGACAGATTATCAACTTCACTCATCAGAGGGCAGGACTACACAATTTACTAAGCTACAAAAAATTTAATTAATTGAAAAAAAAAAAAAAAAAAAGAAAAAGAAATAAAAAATTCTTAGCTTACTGTGCAGACGCTGAAAAATTTTCTTTTATCAATCGATAACTTTTCTATTAATTATCTGGAAATTTAAAACATTGGATCTTAGAGAATAGAACCAAGATCTTTGCATTATTAGCATTGCATTCTAACCATATTTACTAACGGGCTGCACACTGTCCTTATACTTCTACGCTTGTATTTCTAGAGCCAATATTTTCAGAAACCAATTTATTTTAATTAATTAAAAAAAAATAATAATAATAATCAAAATCTTGGAAATCGGACTTCGAAGTGCATCAGAAGAGGACAATACAAACCCCCATGCAAGTTTGTGTATTCCAATGGTCAGCCGTTTTTCTCCAGTGCGCGGTACACGAACACACTCACACGCACATCTTCTTTTACTACATGTAGAGATTCATGAAATAAATAATAATAATAATAATAATAATTATTATTATTATTAT
>CAWVNO010002787.1:0-371351 GCA_963930645.1 Salticus scenicus
GTGCTCGATATCGTCGCCAAATTTTTTTGGGGAATTTTACGCCCTCTCATTTTCAAAAGTCGATTCCAAAGCAACGAATAGAGCTTTGCGATCGCAATCACTTCCAGAATCTGCAAAAGATATTCTAGTTTCATAACAGAACAGCAGGGACCTGCCAAAGTTAAACCATTTGGCCAGGAGAGCCCTTTTATGCAGACTTTGCCCGATTTCGATACCCAAAATTTTTGCGATTTTCACAGAATTTTTTTCAAAAGCCGATTCCAAAGCAACCAATAGAGCTTTGCGATCGCAATCACTTCCAGAATCTGCCCCACGAAGTCTACTTTCATAACAGAACAGCAGGGACCTGCCAAAGTTAAACCATTTGGCCAGGAGAGCCCTTTTATGAAGGCATGTGCTCGATATCGTCGCCAAATTTTTTTGGGGAATTTTACGCCCTCTCATTTTCAAAAGTCGATTCCAAAGCAACGAATAGAGCTTTGCGATCGCCATCACTTCCAGAATCTGCAAAAGATATTCTAGTTTCATAACAGAACAGCAGGGACCTGCCAAAGTTAAACCATTTGGCCAGGAGAGCCCTTTTATGCAGACTTTGCCCGATTTCGATACCCAAAATTTTTGCGATTTTCACAGAATTTTTTTCAAAAGCCGATTCCAAAGCAACCAATAGAGCTTTGCGATCGCAATCACTTCCAGAATCTGCCCCACGAAGTCTACTTTCATAACAGAACAGCAGGGACCTGCCAAAGTTAAACCATTTGGCCAGGAGAGCCCTTTTATGAAGGCATGTGCTCGATATCGTCGCCAAATTTTTTTGGGGAATTTTACGCCCTCTCATTTTCAAAAGTCGATTCCAAAGCAACGAATAGAGCTTTGCGATCGCAATCACTTCCAGAATCTGCAAAAGATATTCTAGTTTCATAACAGAACAGCAGGGACCTGCCAAAGTTAAACCATTTGGCCAGGAGAGCCCTTTTATGCAGACTTTGCCCGATTTCGATACCCAAAATTTTTGCGATTTTCACAGAATTTTTTTCAAAAGCCGATTCCAAAGCAACCAATAGAGCTTTGCGATCGCAATCACTTCCAGAATCTGCCCCACGAAGTCTACTTTCATAACAGAACAGCAGGGACCTGCCAAAGTTAAACCATTTGGCCAGGAGAGCCCTTTTATGAAGGCATGTGCTCGATATCGTCGCCAAATTTTTTTGGGGAATTTTACGCCCTCTCATTTTCAAAAGTCGATTCCAAAGCAACGAATAGAGCTTTGCGATCGCAATCACTTCCAGAATCTGCAAAAGATATTCTAGTTTCATAACAGAACAGCAGGGACCTGCCAAAGTTAAACCATTTGGCCAGGAGAGCCCTTTTATGCAGACTTTGCCCGATTTCGATACCCAAAATTTTTGCGATTTTCACAGAATTTTTTTCAAAAGCCGATTCCAAAGCAACCAATAGAGCTTTGCGATCGCAATCACTTCCAGAATCTGCCCCACGAAGTCTACTTTCATAACAGAACAGCAGGGACCTGCCAAAGTTAAACCATTTGGCCAGGAGAGCCCTTTTATGAAGGCATGTGCTCGATATCGTCGCCAAATTTTTTTGGGGAATTTTACGCCCTCTCATTTTCAAAAGTCGATTCCAAAGCAACGAATAGAGCTTTGCGATCGCAATCACTTCCAGAATCTGCAAAAGATATTCTAGTTTCATAACAGAACAGCAGGGACCTGCCAAAGTTAAACCATTTGGCCAGGAGAGCCCTTTTATGCAGACTTTGCCCGATTTCGATACCCAAAATTTTTGCGATTTTCACAGAATTTTTTTCAAAAGCCGATTCCCAAGCAACCAATAGAGCTTTGCGATCGCAATCACTTCCAGAATCTGCCCCACGAAGTCTACTTTCATAACAGAACAGCAGGGACCTGCCAAAGTTAAACCATTTGGCCAGGAGAGCCCTTTTATGAAGGCATGTGCTCGATATCGTCGCCAAATTTTTTTGGGGAATTTTACGCCCTCTCATTTTCAAAAGTCGATTCCAAAGCAACGAATAGAGCTTTGCGATCGCAATCACTTCCAGAATCTGCAAAAGATATTCTAGTTTCATAACAGAACAGCAGGGACCTGCCAAAGTTAAACCATTTGGCCAGGAGAGCCCTTTTATGCAGACTTTGCCCGATTTCGATACCCAAAATTTTTGCGATTTTCACAGAATTTTTTTCAAAAGCCGATTCCAAAGCAACCAATAGAGCTTTGCGATCGCAATCACTTCCAGAATCTGCCCCACGAAGTCTACTTTCATAACAGAACAGCAGGGACCTGCCAAAGTTAAACCATTTGGCCAGGAGAGCCCTTTTATGAAGGCATGTGCTCGATATCGTCGCCAAATTTTTTTGGGGAATTTTACGCCCTCTCATTTTCAAAAGTCGATTCCAAAGCAACGAATAGAGCTTTGCGATCGCAATCACTTCCAGAATCTGCAAAAGATATTCTAGTTTCATAACAGAACAGCAGGGACCTGCCAAAGTTAAACCATTTGGCCAGGAGAGCCCTTTTATGCAGACTTTGCCCGATTTCGATACCCAAAATTTTTGTGATTTTCACAGAATTTTTTTTCAAAAGCCGATTCCAAAGCAACCAATAGAGCTTTGCGATCGCAATCACTTCCAGAATCTGCCCCACGAAGTCTACTTTCATAACAGAACAGCAGGGACCTGCCAAAGTTAAACCATTTGGCCAGGAGAGCCCTTTTATGAAGGCATGTGCTCGATATCGTCGCCAAATTTTTTTGGGGAATTTTACGCCCTCTCATTTTCAAAAGTCGATTCCAAAGCAAAGAATAGAGCTTTGCGATCGCAATCACTTCCAGAATCTGCAAAAGATATTCTAGTTTCATAACAGAACAGCAGGGACCTGCCAAAGTTAAACCATTTGGCCAGGAGAGCCCTTTTATGCAGACTTTGCCCGATTTCGATACCCAAAATTTTTGCGATTTTCACAGAATTTTTTTCAAAAGCCGATTCCAAAGCAACCAATAGAGCTTTGCGATCGCAATCACTTCCAGAATCTGCCCCACGAAGTCTACTTTCATAACAGAACAGCAGGGACCTGCCAAAGTTAAACCATTTGGCCAGGAGAGCCCTTTTATGAAGGCATGTGCTCGATATCGTCGCCAAATTTTTTTGGGGAATTTTACGCCCTCTCATTTTCAAAAGTCGATTCCAAAGCAACGAATAGAGCTTTGCGATCGCCATCACTTCCAGAATCTGCAAAAGATATTCTAGTTTCATAACAGAACAGCAGGGACCTGCCAAAGTTAAACCATTTGGCCAGGAGAGCCCTTTTATGCAGACTTTGCCCGATTTCGATACCCAAAATTTTTGCGATTTTCACAGAATTTTTTTCAAAAGCCGATTCCAAAGCAACCAATAGAGCTTTGCGATCGCAATCACTTCCAGAATCTGCCCCACGAAGTCTACTTTCATAACAGAACAGCAGGGACCTGCCAAAGTTAAACCATTTGGCCAGGAGAGCCCTTTTATGAAGGCATGTGCTCGATATCGTCGCCAAATTTTTTTGGGGAATTTTACGCCCTCTCATTTTCAAAAGTCGATTCCAAAGCAACGAATAGAGCTTTGCGATCGCAATCACTTCCAGAATCTGCAAAAGATATTCTAGTTTCATAACAGAACAGCAGGGACCTGCCAAAGTTAAACCATTTGGCCAGGAGAGCCCTTTTATGCAGACTTTGCCCGATTTCGATACCCAAAATTTTTGCGATTTTCACAGAATTTTTTTCAAAAGCCGATTCCAAAGCAACCAATAGAGCTTTGCGATCGCAATCACTTCCAGAATCTGCCCCACGAAGTCTACTTTCATAACAGAACAGCAGGGACCTGCCAAAGTTAAACCATTTGGCCAGGAGAGCCCTTTTATGAAGGCATGTGCTCGATATCGTCGCCAAATTTTTTTGGGGAATTTTACGCCCTCTCATTTTCAAAAGTCGATTCCAAAGCAACGAATAGAGCTTTGCGATCGCAATCACTTCCAGAATCTGCAAAAGATATTCTAGTTTCATAACAGAACAGCAGGGACCTGCCAAAGTTAAACCATTTGGCCAGGAGAGCCCTTTTATGCAGACTTTGCCCGATTTCGATACCCAAAATGTTTGCGATTTTCACAGAATTTTTTTCAAAAGCCGATTCCAAAGCAACCAATAGAGCTTTGCGATCGCAATCACTTCCAGAATCTGCCCCACGAAGTCTACTTTCATAACAGAACAGCAGGGATCTGCCAAAGTTAAACCATTTGGCCAGGAGAGCCCTTTTATGAAGGCATGTGCTCGATATCGTCGCCAAATTTTTTTGGGGAATTTTACGCCCTCTCATTTTCAAAAGTCGATTCCAAAGCAACGAATAGAGCTTTGCGATCGCAATCACTTCCAGAATCTGCAAAAGATATTCTAGTTTCATAACAGAACAGCAGGGACCTGCCAAAGTTAAACCATTTGGCCAGGAGAGCCCTTTTATGCAGACTTTGCCCGATTTCGATACCCAAAATTTTTGCGATTTTCACAGAATTTTTTTCAAAAGCCGATTCCAAAGCAACCAATAGAGCTTTGCGATCGCAATCACTTCCAGAATCTGCCCCACGAAGTCTACTTTCATAACAGAACAGCAGGGACCTGCCAAAGTTAAACCATTTGGCCAGGAGAGCCCTTTTATGAAGGCATGTGCTCGATATCGTCGCCAAATTTTTTTGGGGAATTTTACGCCCTCTCATTTTCAAAAGTCGATTCCAAAGCAACGAATAGAGCTTTGCGATCGCAATCACTTCCAGAATCTGCAAAAGATATTCTAGTTTCATAACAGAACAGCAGGGACCTGCCAAAGTTAAACCATTTGGCCAGGAGAGCCCTTTTATGCAGACTTTGCCCGATTTCGATACCCAAAATTTTTGCGATTTTCACAGAATTTTTTTCAAAAGCCGATTCCAAAGCAACCAATAGAGCTTTGCGATCGCAATCACTTCCAGAATCTGCCCCACGAAGTCTACTTTCATAACAGAACAGCAGGGACCTGCCAAAGTTAAACCATTTCGCCAGGAGAGCCCTTTTATGAAGGCATGTGCTCGATATCGTCGCCAAATTTTTTTGGGGAATTTTACGCCCTCTCATTTTCAAAAGTCGATTCCAAAGCAATGAATAGAGCTTTGCGATCGCCATCACTTCCAGAATCTGCAAAAGATATTCTAGTTTCATAACAGAACAGCAGGGACCTGCCAAAGTTAAACCATTTGGCCAGGAGAGCCCTTTTATGCAGACTTTGCCCGATTTCGATACCCAAAATTTTTGCGATTTTCACAGAATTTTTTTCAAAAGCCGATTCCAAAGCAACCAATAGAGCTTTGCGATCGCAATCACTTCCAGAATCTGCCCCACGAAGTCTACTTTCATAACAGAACAGCAGGGACCTGCCAAAGTTAAACCATTTGGCCAGGAGAGCCCTTTTATGAAGGCATGTGCTCGATATCGTCGCCAAATTTTTTTGGGGAATTTTACGCCCTCTCATTTTCAAAAGTCGATTCCAAAGCAACGAATAGAGCTTTGCGATCGCAATCACTTCCAGAATCTGCAAAAGATATTCTAGTTTCATAACAGAACAGCAGGGACCTGCCAAAGTTAAACCATTTGGCCAGGAGAGCCCTTTTATGCAGACTTTGCCCGATTTCGATACCCAAAATTTTTGCGATTTTCACAGAATTTTTTTCAAAAGCCGATTCCAAAGCAACCAATAGAGCTTTGCGATCGCAATCACTTCCAGAATCTGCCCCACGAAGTCTACTTTCATAACAGAACAGCAGGGACCTGCCAAAGTTAAACCATTTGGCCAGGAGAGCCCTTTTATGAAGGCATGTGCTCGATATCGTCGCCAAATTTTTTTGGGGAATTTTACGCCCTCTCATTTTCAAAAGTCGATTCCAAAGCAACGAATAGAGCTTTGCGATCGCAATCACTTCCAGAATCTGCAAAAGATATTCTAGTTTCATAACAGAACAGCAGGGACCTGCCAAAGTTAAACCATTTGGCCAGGAGAGCCCTTTTATGCAGACTTTGCCCGATTTCGATACCCAAAATTTTTGCGATTTTCACAGAATTTTTTTCAAAAGCCGATTCCAAAGCAACCAATAGAGCTTTGCGATCGCAATCACTTCCAGAATCTGCCCCACGAAGTCTACTTTCATAACAGAACAGCAGGGACCTGCCAAAGTTAAACCATTTGGCCAGGAGAGCCCTTTTATGAAGGCATGTGCTCGATATCGTCGCCAAATTTTTTTGGGGAATTTTACGCCCTCTCATTTTCAAAAGTCGATTCCAAAGCAACGAATAGAGCTTTGCGATCGCAATCACTTCCAGAATCTGCAAAAGATATTCTAGTTTCATAACAGAACAGCAGGGACCTGCCAAAGTTAAACCATTTGGCCAGGAGAGCCCTTTTATGCAGACTTTGCCCGATTTCGATACCCAAAATTTTTGCGATTTTCACAGAATTTTTTTCAAAAGCCGATTCCAAAGCAACCAATAGAGCTTTGCGATCGCAATCACTTCCAGAATCTGCCCCACGAAGTCTACTTTCATAACAGAACAGCAGGGACCTGCCAAAGTTAAACCATTTGGCCAGGAGAGCCCTTTTATGAAGGCATGTGCTCGATATCGTCGCCAAATTTTTTTGGGGAATTTTACGCCCTCTCATTTTCAAAAGTCGATTCCAAAGCAACGAATAGAGCTTTGCGATCGCAATCACTTCCAGAATCTGCAAAAGATATTCTAGTTTCATAACAGAACAGCAGGGACCTGCCAAAGTTAAACCATTTGGCCAGGAGAGCCCTTTTATGCAGACTTTGCCCGATTTCGATACCCAAAATTTTTGCGATTTTCACAGAATTTTTTTCAAAAGCCGATTCCAAAGCAACCAATAGAGCTTTGCGATCGCAATCACTTCCAGAATCTGCCCCACGAAGTCTACTTTCATAACAGAACAGCAGGGACCTGCCAAAGTTAAACCATTTGGCCAGGAGAGCCCTTTTATGAAGGCATGTGCTCGATATCGTCGCCAAATTTTTTTGGGGAATTTTACGCCCTCTCATTTTCAAAAGTCGATTCCAAAGCAACGAATAGAGCTTTGCGATCGCCATCACTTCCAGAATCTGCAAAAGATATTCTAGTTTCATAACAGAACAGCAGGGACCTGCCAAAGTTAAACCATTTGGCCAGGAGAGCCCTTTTATGCAGACTTTGCCCGATTTCGATACCCAAAATTTTTGCGATTTTCACAGAATTTTTTTCAAAAGCCGATTCCAAAGCAACCAATAGAGCTTTGCGATCGCAATCACTTCCAGAATCTGCCCCACGAAGTCTACTTTCATAACAGAACAGCAGGGACCTGCCAAAGTTAAACCATTTGGCCAGGAGAGCCCTTTTATGAAGGCATGTGCTTGATATCGTCGCCAAATTTTTTTGGGGAATTTTACGCCCTCTCATTTTCAAAAGTCGATTCCAAAGCAACGAATAGAGCTTTGCGATCGCAATCACTTCCAGAATCTGCAAAAGATATTCTAGTTTCATAACAGAACAGCAGGGACCTGCCAAAGTTAAACCATTTGGCCAGGAGAGCCCTTTTATGCAGACTTTGCCCGATTTCGATACCCAAAATTTTTGCGATTTTCACAGAATTTTTTTCAAAAGCCGATTCCAAAGCAACCAATAGAGCTTTGCGATCGCAAACACTTCCAGAATCTGCCCCACGAAGTCTACTTTCATAACAGAACAGCAGGGACCTGCCAAAGTTAAACCATTTGGCCAGGAGAGCCCTTTTATGAAGGCATGTGCTCGATATCGTCGCCAAATTTTTTTGGGGAATTTTACGCCCTCTCATTTTCAAAAGTCGATTCCAAAGCAACGAATAGAGCTTTGCGATCGCAATCACTTCCAGAATCTGCAAAAGATATTCTAGTTTCATAACAGAACAGCAGGGACCTGCCAAAGTTAAACCATTTGGCCAGGAGAGCCCTTTTATGCAGACTTTGCCCGATTTCGATACCCAAAATTTTTGCGATTTTCACAGAATTTTTTTCAAAAGCCGATTCGAAAGCAACCAATAGAGCTTTGCGATCGCAATCACTTCCAGAATCTGCCCCACGAAGTCTACTTTCATAACAGAACAGCAGGGACCTGCCAAAGTTAAACCATTTGGCCAGGAGAGCCCTTTTATGAAGGCATGTGCTCGATATCGTCGCCAAATTTTTTTGGGGAATTTTACGCCCTCTCATTTTCAAAAGTCGATTCCAAAGCAACGAATAGAGCTTTGCGATCGCCATCACTTCCAGAATCTGCAAAAGATATTCTAGTTTCATAACAGAACAGCAGGGACCTGCCAAAGTTAAACCATTTGGCCAGGAGAGCCCTTTTATGCAGACTTTGCCCGATTTCGATACCCAAAATTTTTGCGATTTTCACAGAATTTTTTTCAAAAGCCGATTCCAAAGCAACCAATAGAGCTTTGCGATCGCAATCACTTCCAGAATCTGCCCCACGAAGTCTACTTTCATAACAGAACAGCAGGGACCTGCCAAAGTTAAACCATTTGGCCAGGAGAGCCCTTTTATGAAGGCATGTGCTCGATATCGTCGCCAAATTTTTTTAGGGAATTTTACGCCCTCTCATTTTCAAAAGTCGATTCCAAAGCAACGAATAGAGCTTTGCGATCGCAATCACTTCCAGAATCTGCAAAAGATATTCTAGTTTCATAACAGAACAGCAGGGACCTGCCAAAGTTAAACCATTTGGCCAGGAGAGCCCTTTTATGCAGACTTTGCCCGATTTCGATACCCAAAATTTTTGCGATTTTCACAGAATTTTTTTCAAAAGCCGATTCCAAAGCAACCAATAGAGCTTTGCGATCGCAATCACTTCCAGAATCTGCCCCACGAAGTCTACTTTCATAACAGAACAGCAGGGACCTGCCAAAGTTAAACCATTTGGCCAGGAGAGCCCTTTTATAAAGGCATGTGCTCGATATCGTCGCCAAATTTTTTTGGGGAATTTTCGCCCTCTCATTTTCAAAAGTCGATTCCAAAGCAACGAATAGAGCTTTGCGATCGCAATCACTTCCAAAATCTGCAAAAGATATTCTAGTTTCATAACAGAACAGCAGGGACCTGCCAAAGTTAAACCATTTGGCCAGGAGAGCCCTTTTATGCAGACTTTGCCCGATTTCGATACCCAAAATTTTTGCGATTTTCACAGAATTTTTTTCAAAAGCCGATTCCAAAGCAACCAATAGAGCTTTGCGATCGCAATCACTTCCAGAATCTGCCCCACGAAGTCTACTTTCATAACAGAACAGCAGGGTCCTGCCAAAGTTAAACCATTTGGCCAGGAGAGCCCTTTTATGAAGGCATGTGCTCGATATCGTCGCCAAATTTTTTTGGGGAATTTTACGCCCTCTCATTTTCAAAAGTCGATTCCAAAGCAACGAATAGAGCTTTGCGATCGCAATCACTTCCAGAATCTGCAAAAGATATTCTAGTTTCATAACAGAACAGCAGGGACCTGCCAAAGTTAAACCATTTGGCCAGGAGAGCCCTTTTATGCAGACTTTGCCCGATTTCGATACCCAAAATTTTTGCGATTTTCACAGAATTTTTTTCAAAAGCCGATTCCAAAGCAACCAATAGAGCTTTGCGATCGCAATCACTTCCAGAATCTGCCCCACGAAGTCTACTTTCATAACAGAACAGCAGGGACCTGCCAAAGTTAAACCATTTGGCCAGGAGAGCCCTTTTATGAAGGCATGTGCTCGATATCGTCGCCAAATTTTTTTGGGGAATTTTACGCCCTCTCATTTTCAAAAGTCGATTCCAAAGCAACGAATAGAGCTTTGCGATCGCAATCACTTCCAGAATCTGCAAAAGATATTCTAGTTTCATAACAGAACAGCAGGGACCTGCCAAAGTTAAACCATTTACCAGGAGAGCCCTTTTATGCAGACTTTGCCCGATTTCGATACCCAAAATTTTTGCGATTTTCACAGAATTTTTTTCAAAAGCCGATTCCAAAGCAACCAATAGAGCTTTGCGATCGCAATCACTTCCAGAATCTGCCCCACGAAGTCTACTTTCATAACAGAACAGCAGGGACCTACCAAAGTTAAACCATTTGGCCAGGAGAGCCCTTTTATGAAGGCATGTGCTCGATATCGTCGCCAAATTTTTTTGGGGAATTTTACGCCCTCTCATTTTCAAAAGTCGATTCCAAAGCAACGAATAGAGCTTTGCGATCGCAATCACTTCCAGAATCTGCAAAAGATATTCTAGTTTCATAACAGAACAGCAGGGACCTGCCAAAGTTAAACCATTTGGCCAGGAGAGCCCTTTTATGCAGACTTTGCCCGATTTCGATACCCAAAATTTTTGCGATTTTCACAGAATTTTTTTCAAAAGCCGATTCCAAAGCAACCAATAGAGCTTTGCGATCGCAATCACTTCCAGAATCTGCCCCACGAAGTCTACTTTCATAACAGAACAGCAGGGACCTGCCAAAGTTAAACCATTTGGCCAGGAGAACCCTTTTATGAAGGCATGTGCTCGATATCGTCGCCAAATTTTTTTGGGGAATTTTACGCCCTCTCATTTTCAAAAGTCGATTCCAAAGCAACGAATAGAGCTTTGCGATCGCAATCACTTCCAGAATCTGCAAAAGATATTCTAGTTTCATAACAGAACAGCAGGGACCTGCCAAAGTTAAACCATTTGGCCAGGAGAGCCCTTTTATGCAGACTTTGCCCGATTTCGATACCCAAAATTTTTGCGATTTTCACAGAATTTTTTTCAAAAGCCGATTCCAAAGCAACCAATAGAGCTTTGCGATCGCAATCACTTCCAGAATCTGCCCGACGAAGTCTACTTTCATAACAGAACAGCAGGGACCTGCCAAAGTTAAACCATTTGGCCAGGAGAGCCCTTTTATGAAGGCATGTGCTCGATATCGTCGCCAAATTTTTTGGGCGAATTTTACGCCCTCTCATTTTCAAAAGTCGATTCCAAAGCAACTAATAGAGCTTTGCGATCGCAATCACTTCCAGAATCTGCAAAAGATATTCTAGTTTCATAACAGAACAGCAGGGACCTGCCAAAGTTAAACCATTTGGCCAGGAGAGCCCTTTTATGCAGACTTTGCCCGATTTCGATACCCAAAATTTTTGCGATTTTCACAGAATTTTTTTCAAAAGCCGATTCCAAAGCAACTAATAGAGCTTTGCGATCGCAATCACTTCCAGAATCTGCCCCACGAAGTCTACTTTCATAACAGAACAGCAGGGACCTGCCAAAGTTAAACCATTTGGCCAGGAGAGCCCTTTTATGAAGGCATGTGCTCGATATCGTCGCCAAATTTTTTGGGCGAATTTTACGCCCTCTCATTTTCAAAAGTCGATTCCAAAGCAACTAATAGAGCTTTGCGATCGCAATCACTTCCAGAATCTGCAAAAGATATTCTAGTTTCATAACAGAACAGCAGGGACCTGCCAAAGTTAAACCATTTGGCCAGGAGAGCCCTTTTATGCAGACTTTGCCCGATTTCAATACCCAAAATTTTTGCGATTTTCACAGAATTTTTTTCAAAAGCCGATTCCAAAGCAACTAATAGAGCTTTGCGATCGCAATCACTTCCAGAATCTGCCCCACGAAGTCTACTTTCATAACAGAACAGCAGGGACCTGCCAAAGTTAAACCATTTGGCCAGGAGAGCCCTTTTATGAAGGCATGTGCTCGATATCGTCGCCAAATTTTTTGGGCGAATTTTACGCCCTCTCATTTTCAAAAGTCGATTCCAAAGCAACTAATAGAGCTTTGCGATCGCAATCCCTTCCAGAATCTGCAAAAGATATTCTAGTTTCATAACAGAACAGCAGGGACCTGCCAAAGTTAAACCATTTGGCCAGGAGAGCCCTTTTATGCAGACTTTGCCCGATTTCGATACCCAAAATTTTTGCGATTTTCACAGAATTTTTTTCAAAAGCCGATTCCAAAGCAACTAATAGAGCTTTGCGATCGCAATCACTTCCAGAATCTGCCCCACGAAGTCTACTTTCATAACAGAACAGCAGGGACCTGCCAAAGTTAAACCATTTGGCCAGGAGAGCCCTTTTATGAAGGCATGTGCTCGATATCGTCGCCAAATTTTTTGGGCGAATTTTACGCCCTCTCATTTTCAAAAGTCGATTCCAAAGCAACTAATAGATCTTTGCGATCGCAATCACTTCCAGAATCTGCAAAAGATATTCTAGTTTCATAACAGAACAGCAGGGACCTGCCAAAGTTAAACCATTTGGCCAGGAGAGCCCTTTTATGCAGACTTTGCCCGATTTCGATACCCAAAATTTTTGCGATTTTCACAGAATTTTTTTCAAAAGCCGATTCCAAAGCAACTAATAGAGCTTTGCGATCGCAATCACTTCCAGAATCTGCCCCACGAAGTCTACTTTCATAACAGAACAGCAGGGACCTGCCAAAGTTAAACCATTTGGCCAGGAGAGCCCTTTTATGAAGGCATGTGCTCGATATCGTCGCCAAATTTTTTGGGCGAATTTTACGCCCTCTCATTTTCAAAAGTCGATTCCAAAGCAACTAATAGAGCTTTGCGATCGCAATCACTTCCAGAATCTGCAAAAGATATTCTAGTTTCATAACAGAACAGCAGGGACCTGCCAAAGTTAAACCATTTGGCCAGGAGAGCCCTTTTATGCAGACTTTGCCCGATTTCGATACCCAAAATTTTTGAGATTTTCACAGAATTTTTTTCAAAAGCCGATTCCAAAGCAACTAATAGAGCTTTGCGATCGCAATCACTTCCAGAATCTGCCCCACAAAGTCTACTTTCATAACAGAACAGCAGGGACCTGCCAAAGTTAAACCATTTGGCCAGGAGAGCCCTTTTATGAAGGCTTGTGCTCGATATCGTCGCCAAATTTTTTGGGCGAATTTTACGCCCTCTCATTTTCAAAAGTCGATTCCAAAGCAACTAATAGAGCTTTGCGATCGCAATCACTTCCAGAATCTCCAAAAGATATTCTAGTTTCATAACAGAACAGCAGGGACCTGCCAAAGTTAAACCATTTGGCCAGGAGAGCCCTTTTATGCAGACTTTGCCCGATTTCGATACCCAAAATTTTTGCGATTTTCACAGAATTTTTTTCAAAAGCCGATTCCAAAGCAACTAATAGAGCTTTGCGATCGCAATCACTTCCAGAATCTGCCCCACGAAGTCTACTTTCATAACAGAACAGCAGGGACCTGCCAAAGTTAAACCATTTGGCCAGGAGAGCCCTTTTATGAAGGCATGTGCTCGATATCGTCGCCAAATTTTTTGGGCGAATTTTACGCCCTCTCATTTTCAAAAGTCGATTCCAAAGCAACTAATAGAGCTTTGCGATCGCAATCACTTCCAGAATCTGCAAAAGATATTCTAGTTTCATAACAGAACAGCAGGGACCTGCCAAAGTTAAACCATTTGGCCAGGAGAGCCCTTTTATGCAGAATTTGCCCGATTTCGATACCCAAAATTTTTGCGATTTTCACAGAATTTTTTTCAAAAGCCGATTCCAAAGCAACTAATAGAGCTTTGCGATCGCAATCACTTCCAGAATCTGCCCCACGAAGTCTACTTTCATAACAGAACAGCAGGGACCTGCCAAAGTTAAACCATTTGGCCAGGAGAGCCCTTTTATGAAGGCATGTGCTCGATATCGTCGCCAAATTTTTTGGGCGAATTTTACGCCCTCTCATTTTCAAAAGTCGATTCCAAAGCAACTAATAGAGCTTTGCGATCGCAATCACTTCCAGAATCTGCAAAAGATATTCTAGTTTCATAACAGAACAGCAGGGACCTGCCAAAGTTAAACCATTTGGCCAGGAGAGCCCTTTTATGCAGACTTTGCCCGATTTCGATACCCAAAATTTTTGCGATTTTCACAGAATTTTTTTCAAAAGCCGATTCCAAAGCAACTAATAGAGCTTTGCGATCGCAATCACTTCCAGAATCTGCCCCACGAAGTCTACTTTCATAACAGAACAGCAGGGACCTGCCAAAGTTAAACCATTTGGCCAGGAGAGCCCTTTTATAAAGGCATGTGCTCGATATCGTCGCCAAATTTTTTTGGGGAATTTTACGCCCTCTCATTTTCAAAAGTCGATTCCAAAGCAACGAATAGAGCTTTGCGATCGCAATCACTTCCAAAATCTGCAAAAGATATTCTAGTTTCATAACAGAACAGCAGGGACCTGCCAAAGTTAAACCATTTGGCCAGGAGAGCCCTTTTATGCAGACTTTGCCCGATTTCGATACCCAAAATTTTTGCGATTTTCACAGAATTTTTTTCAAAAGCCGATTCCAAAGCAACCAATAGAGCTTTGCGATCGCAATCACTTCCAGAATCTGCCCCACGAAGTCTACTTTCATAACAGAACAGCAGGGTCCTGCCAAAGTTAAACCATTTGGCCAGGAGAGCCCTTTTATGAAGGCATGTGCTCGATATCGTCGCCAAATTTTTTTGGGGAATTTTACGCCCTCTCATTTTCAAAAGTCGATTCCAAAGCAACGAATAGAGCTTTGCGATCGCAATCACTTCCAGAATCTGCAAAAGATATTCTAGTTTCATAACAGAACAGCAGGGACCTGCCAAAGTTAAACCATTTGGCCAGGAGAGCCCTTTTATGCAGACTTTGCCCGATTTCGATACCCAAAATTTTTGCGATTTTCACAGAATTTTTTTCAAAAGCCGATTCCAAAGCAACCAATAGAGCTTTGCGATCGCAATCACTTCCAGAATCTGCCCCACGAAGTCTACTTTCATAACAGAACAGCAGGGACCTGCCAAAGTTAAACCATTTGGCCAGGAGAGCCCTTTTATGAAGGCATGTGCTCGATATCGTCGCCAAATTTTTTTGGGGAATTTTACGCCCTCTCATTTTCAAAAGTCGATTCCAAAGCAACGAATAGAGCTTTGCGATCGCAATCACTTCCAGAATCTGCAAAAGATATTCTAGTTTCATAACAGAACAGCAGGGACCTGCCAAAGTTAAACCATTTACCAGGAGAGCCCTTTTATGCAGACTTTGCCCGATTTCGATACCCAAAATTTTTGCGATTTTCACAGAATTTTTTTCAAAAGCCGATTCCAAAGCAACCAATAGAGCTTTGCGATCGCAATCACTTCCAGAATCTGCCCCACGAAGTCTACTTTCATAACAGAACAGCAGGGACCTACCAAAGTTAAACCATTTGGCCAGGAGAGCCCTTTTATGAAGGCATGTGCTCGATATCGTCGCCAAATTTTTTTGGGGAATTTTACGCCCTCTCATTTTCAAAAGTCGATTCCAAAGCAACGAATAGAGCTTTGCGATCGCAATCACTTCCAGAATCTGCAAAAGATATTCTAGTTTCATAACAGAACAGCAGGGACCTGCCAAAGTTAAACCATTTGGCCAGGAGAGCCCTTTTATGCAGACTTTGCCCGATTTCGATACCCAAAATTTTTGCGATTTTCACAGAATTTTTTTCAAAAGCCGATTCCAAAGCAACCAATAGAGCTTTGCGATCGCAATCACTTCCAGAATCTGCCCCACGAAGTCTACTTTCATAACAGAACAGCAGGGACCTGCCAAAGTTAAACCATTTGGCCAGGAGAACCCTTTTATGAAGGCATGTGCTCGATATCGTCGCCAAATTTTTTTGGGGAATTTTACGCCCTCTCATTTTCAAAAGTCGATTCCAAAGCAACGAATAGAGCTTTGCGATCGCAATCACTTCCAGAAACTGCAAAAGATATTCTAGTTTCATAACAGAACAGCAGGGACCTGCCAAAGTTAAACCATTTGGCCAGGAGAGCCCTTTTATGCAGACTTTGCCCGATTTCGATACCCAAAATTTTTGCGATTTTCACAGAATTTTTTTCAAAAGCCGATTCCAAAGCAACCAATAGAGCTTTGCGATCGCAATCACTTCCAGAATCTGCCCGACGAAGTCTACTTTCATAACAGAACAGCAGGGACCTGCCAAAGTTAAACCATTTGGCCAGGAGAGCCCTTTTATGAAGGCATGTGCTCGATATCGTCGCCAAATTTTTTGGGCGAATTTTACGCCCTCTCATTTTCAAAAGTCGATTCCAAAGCAACTAATAGAGCTTTGCGATCGCAATCACTTCCAGAATCTGCAAAAGATATTCTAGTTTCATAACAGAACAGCAGGGACCTGCCAAAGTTAAACCATTTGGCCAGGAGAGCCCTTTTATGCAGACTTTGCCCGATTTCGATACCCAAAATTTTTGCGATTTTCACAGAATTTTTTTCAAAAGCCGATTCCAAAGCAACTAATAGAGCTTTGCGATCGCAATCACTTCCAGAATCTGCCCCACGAAGTCTACTTTCATAACAGAACAGCAGGGACCTGCCAAAGTTAAACCATTTGGCCAGGAGAGCCCTTTTATGAAGGCATGTGCTCGATATCGTCGCCAAATTTTTTGGGCGAATTTTACGCCCTCTCATTTTCAAAAGTCGATTCCAAAGCAACTAATAGAGCTTTGCGATCGCAATCACTTTCAGAATCTGCAAAAGATATTCTAGTTTCATAACAGAACAGCAGGGACCTGCCAAAGTTAAACCATTTGGCCAGGAGAGCCCTTTTATGCAGACTTTGCCCGATTTCGATACCCAAAATTTTTGCGATTTTCACAGAATTTTTTTCAAAAGCCGATTCCAAAGCAACTAATAGAGCTTTGCGATCGCAATCACTTCCAGAATCTGCCCCACGAAGTCTACTTTCATAACAGAACAGCAGGGACCTGCCAAAGTTAAACCATTTGGCCAGGAGAGCCCTTTTATGAAGGCATGTGCTCGATATCGTCGCCAAATTTTTTTGGGGAATTTTACGCCCTCTCATTTTCAAAAGTCGATTCCAAAGCAACGAATAGAGCTTTGCGATCGCAATCACTTCCAGAATCTGCAAAAGATATTCTAGTTTCATAACAGAACAGCAGGGACCTGCCAAAGTTAAACCATTTGGCCAGGAGAGCCCTTTTATGCAGACTTTGCCCGATTTCGATACCCAAAATTTTTGCGATTTTCACAGAATTTTTTTCAAAAGCCGATTCCAAAGCAACCAATAGAGCTTTGCGATCGCAATCACTTCCAGAATCTGCCCCACGAAGTCTACTTTCATAACAGAACAGCAGGGACCTGCCAAAGTTAAACCATTTGGCCAGGAGAGCCCTTTTATGAAGGCATGTGCTCGATATCGTCGCCAAATTTTTTTGGGGAATTTTACGCCCTCTCATTTTCAAAAGTCGATTCCAAAGCAACGAATAGAGCTTTGCGATCGCAATCACTTCCAGAATCTGCAAAAGATATTCTAGTTTCATAAGAGAACAGCAGGGACCTGCCAAAGTTAAACCATTTGGCCAGGAGAGCCCTTTTATGCAGACTTTGCCCGATTTCGATACCCAAAATTTTTGCGATTTTCACAGAATTTTTTTCAAAAGCCGATTCCAAAGCAACCAATAGAGCTTTGCGATCGCAATCACTTCCAGAATCTGCCCCACGAAGTCTACTTTCATAACAGAACAGCAGGGACCTGCCAAAGTTAAACCATTTGGCCAGGAGAGCCCTTTTATGAAGGCATGTGCTCGATATCGTCGCCAAATTTTTTTGGGGAATTTTACGCCCTCTCATTTTCAAAAGTCGATTCCAAAGCAACGAATAGAGCTTTGCGATCGCAATCACTTCCAGAATCTGCAAAAGATATTCTAGTTTCATAACAGAACAGCAGGGACCTGCCAAAGTTAAACCATTTGGCCAGGAGAGCCCTTTTATGCAGACTTTGCCCGATTTCGATACCCAAAATTTTTGCGATTTTCACAGAATTTTTTTCAAAAGCCGATTCCAAAGCAACCAATAGAGCTTTGCGATCGCAATCACTTCCAGAATCTGCCCCACGAAGTCTACTTTCATAACAGAACAGCAGGGACCTGCCAAAGTTAAACCATTTGGCCAGGAGAGCCCTTTTATTAAGGCATGTGCTCGATATCGTCGCCAAATTTTTTTGGGGAATTTTACGCCCTCTCATTTTCAAAAGTCGATTCCAAAGCAACGAATAGAGCTTTGCGATCGCAATCACTTCCAGAATCTGCAAAAGATATTCTAGTTTCATAACAGAACAGCAGGGACCTGCCAAAGTTAAACCATTTGGCCAGGAGAGCCCTTTTATGCAGACTTTGCCCGATTTCGATACCCAAAATGTTTGCGATTTTCACAGAATTTTTTTCAAAAGCCGATTCCAAAGCAACCAATAGAGCTTTGCGATCGCAATCACTTCCAGAATCTGCCCCACGAAGTCTACTTTCATAACAGAACAGCAGGGACCTGCCAATGTTAAACCATTTGGCCAGGAGAGCCCTTTTATGAAGGCATGTACTCGATATCGTCGCCAAATTTTTTGGGGAATTTTACGCCCTCTCATTTTCAAAAGTCGATTCCAAAGCAACGAATAGAGCTTTGCGATCGCAATCACTTCCAGAATCTGCAAAAGATATTCTAGTTTCATAACAGAACAGCAGGGACCTGCCAAAGTTAAACCATTTTCCCAGGAGAGCCCTTTTATGCAGACTTTGCCCGATTTCGATACCCAAAATTTTTGCGATTTTCACAGAATTTTTTTCAAAAGCCGATTCCAAAGCAACCAATAGAGCTTTGCGATCGCAATCACTTCCAGAATCTGCCCCACGAAGTCTACTTTCATAACAGAACAGCAGAACCTGCCAAAGTTAAACCAATTGGCCAGGAGAGCCCTTTTATGAAGGCATGTGCTCGATATCGTCGCCAAATTTTTTTGGGGAATTTTACGCCCTCTCATTTTCAAAAGTCGATGCCAAAGCAACGAATAGAGCTTTGCGATCGCAATCACTTCCAGAATCTGCAAAAGATATTCTAGTTTCATAACAGAACAGCAGGGACCTGCCAAAGTTAAACCATTTGGCCAGGAGAGCCCTTTTATGCAGACTTTGCCCGATTTCGATACCCAAAATTTTTGCGATTTTCACAGAATTTTTTTCAAAAGCTGATTCCAAAGCAACCAATAGAGCTTTGCGATCGCAATCACTTCCAGAATCTGCCCCACGAAGTCTACTTTCATAACAGAACAGCAGGGACCTGCCAAAGTTAAACCATTTGGCCAGGAGAGCCCTTTTATGAAGGCATGTGCTCGATATCGTCGCCAAATTTTTTTGGGGAATTTTACGCCCTCTCATTTTCAAAAGTCGATTCCAAAGCAACGAATAGAGCTTTGCGATCGCAATCACTTCCAGAATCTGCAAAAGATATTCTAGTTTCATAACAGAACAGCAGGGACCTGCCAAAGTTAAACCATTTGGCCAGGAGAGCCCTTTTATGCAGACTTTGCCCGATTTCGATACCCAAAATTTTTGCGATTTTCACAGAATTTTTTTCAAAAGCCGATTCCAAAGCAACCAATAGAGCTTTGCGATCGCAATCACTTCCAGAATCTGCCCCACGAAGTCTACTTTCATAACAGAACAGCAGGGACCTGCCAAAGTTAAACCATTTGGCCAGGAGAGCCCTTTTATGAAGGCATGTGCTCGATATCGTCGCCAAATTTTTTTGGGGAATTTTACGCCCTCTCATTTTCAAAAGTCGATTCCAAAGCAACGAATAGAGCTTTGCGATCGCAATCACTTCCAGAATCTGCAAAAGATATTCTAGTTTCATAACAGAACAGCAGGGACCTGCCAAAGTTAAACCATTTGGCCAGAAGAGCCCTTTTATGCAGACTTTGCCCGATTTCGATACCCAAAATTTTTGCGATTTTCACAGAATTTTTTTCAAAAGCCGATTCCAAAGCAACCAATAGAGCTTTGCGATCGCAATCACTTCCAGAATCTGCCCCACGAAGTCTACTTTCATAACAGAACAGCAGGGACCTGCCAAAGTTAAACCATTTGGCCAGGAGAGCCCTTTTATGAAGGCATGTGCTCGATATCGTCGCCAAATTTTTTTGTGGAATTTTACGCCCTCTCATTTTCAAAAGTCGATTCCAAAGCAACGAATAGAGCTTTGCGATCGCAATCACTTCCAGAATCTGCAAAAGATATTCTAGTTTCATAACAGAACAGCAGGGACCTGCCAAAGTTAAACCATTTGGCCAGGAGAGCCCTTTTATGCAGACTTTGCCCGATTTCGATACCCAAAATTTTTGCGATTTTCACAGAATTTTTTTCAAAAGCCGATTCCAAAGCAACCAATAGAGCTTTGCGATCGCAATCACTTCCAGAATCTGCCCCACGAAGTCTACTTTCATAACAGAACAGCAGGGACCTGCCAAAGTTAAACCATTTGGCCAGGAGAGCCCTTTTATGAAGGCATGTGCTCGATATCGTCGCCAAATTTTTTTGGGGAATTTTACGCCCTCTCATTTTCAAAAGTCGATTCCAAAGCAACGAATAGAGCTTTGCGATCGCAATCACTTCCAGAATCTGCAAAAGATATTCTAGTTTCATAACAGAACAGCAGGGACCTGCCAAAGTTAAACCATTTGGCCAGGAGAGCCCTTTTATGCAGACTTTGCCCGATTTCGATACCCAAAATTTTTGCGATTTTCACAGAATTTTTTTCAAAAGCCGATTCCAAAGCAACCAATAGAGCTTTGCGATCGCAATCACTTCCAGAATCTGCCCCACGAAGTCTACTTTCATAACAGAACAGCAGGGACCTGCCAAAGTTAAACCATTTGGCCAGGAGAGCCCTTTTATGAAGGCATGTGCTCGATATCGTCGCCAAATTTTTTTGGGGAATTTTACGCCCTCTCATTTTCAAAAGTCGATTCCAAAGCAACGAATAGAGCTTTGCGATCGCAATCACTTCCAGAATCTGCAAAAGATATTCTAGTTTCATAACAGAACAGCAGGGACCTGCCAAAGTTAAACCATTTGGCCAGGAGAGCCCTTTTATGCAGACTTTGCCCGATTTCGATACCCAAAATTTTTGCGATTTTCACAGAATTTTTTTTCAAAAGCCGATTCCAAAGCAACCAATAGAGCTTTGCGATCGCAATCACTTCCAGAATCTGCCCCACGAAGTCTACTTTCATAACAGAACAGCAGGGACCTGCCAAAGTTAAACCATTTGGCCAGGAGAGCCCTTTTATGAAGGCATGTGCTCGATATCGTCGCCAAATTTTTTTGGGGAATTTTACGCCCTCTCATTTTCAAAAGTCGATTCCAAAGCAACGAATAGAGCTTTGCGATCGCAATCACTTCCAGAATCTGCAAAAGATATTCTAGTTTCATAACAGAACAGCAGGGACCTGCCAAAGTTAAACCATTTGGCCAGGAGAGCCCTTTTATGCAGACTTTGCCCGATTTTGATACCCAAAATTTTTGCGATTTTCACAGAATTTTTTTCAAAAGCCGATTCCAAAGCAACCAATAGAGCTTTGCGATCGCAATCACTTCCAGAATCTGCCCCACGAAGTCTACTTTCATAACAGAACAGCAGGGACCTGCCAAAGTTAAACCATTTGGCCAGGAGAGCCCTTTTATGAAGGCATGTGCTCGATATCGTCGCCAAATTTTTTTGGGGAATTTTACGCCCTCTCATTTTCAAAAGTCGATTCCAAAGCAACGAATAGAGCTTTGCGATCGCAATCACTTCCAGAATCTGCAAAAGATATTCTAGTTTCATAACAGAACAGCAGGGACCTGCCAAAGTTAAACCATTTGGCCAGGAGAGCCCTTTTATGCAGACTTTGCCCGATTTCGATACCCAAAATTTTTGCGATTTTCACAGAATTTTTTTCAAAAGCCGATTCCAAAGCAACCAATAGAGCTTTGCGATCGCAATCACTTCCAGAATCTGCCCCACGAAGTCTACTTTCATAACAGAACAGCAGGGACCTGCCAAAGTTAAACCATTTGGCCAGGAGAGCCCTTTTATGAAGGCATGTGCTCGATATCGTCGCCAAATTTTTTTGGGGAATTTTACGCCCTCTCATTTTCAAAAGTCGATTCCAAAGCAACGAATAGAGCTTTGCGATCGCAATCACTTCCAGAATCTGCAAAAGATATTCTAGTTTCATAACAGAACAGCAGGGACCTGCCAAAGTTAAACCATTTGGCCAGGAGAGCCCTTTTATGCAGACTTTGCCCGATTTCGATACCCAAAATTTTTGCGATTTTCACAGAATTTTTTTCAAAAGCCGATTCCAAAGCAACCAATAGAGCTTTGCGATCGCAATCACTTCCAGAATCTGCAAAAGATATTCTAGTTTCATAACAGAACAGCAGGGACCTGCCAAAGTTAAACCATTTGGCCAGGAGAGCCCTTTTATGAAGGCATGTGCTCGATATCGTCGCCAAATTTTTTTGGGGAATTTTACGCCCTCTCATTTTCAAAAGTCGATTCCAAAGCAACGAATAGAGCTTTGCGATCGCAATCACTTCCAGAATCTGCAAAAGATATTCTAGTTTCATAACAGAACAGCAGGGACCTGCCAAAGTTAAACCATTTGGCCAGGAGAGCCCTTTTATGCAGACTTTGCCCGATTTCGATACCCAAAATTTTTGCGATTTTCACAGAATTTTTTTCAAAAGCCGATTCCAAAGCAACCAATAGAGCTTTGCGATCGCAATCACTTCCAGAATCTGCCCCACGAAGTCTACTTTCATAACAGAACAGCAGGGACCTGCCAAAGTTAAACCATTTGGCCAGGAGAGCCCTTTTATGAAGGCATGTGCTCGATATCGTCGCCAAATTTTTTTGGGGAATTTTACGCCCTCTCATTTTCAAAAGTCGATTCCAAAGCAACGAATAGAGCTTTGCGATCGCAATCACTTCCAGAATCTGCAAAAGATATTCTAGTTTCATAACAGAACAGCAGGGACCTGCCAAAGTTAAACCATTTGGCCAGGAGAGCCCTTTTATGCAGACTTTGCCCGATTTCGATACCCAAAATTTTTGCGATTTTCACAGAATTTTTTTTCAAAAGCCGATTCCAAAGCAACCAATAGAGCTTTGCGATCGCAATCACTTCCAGAATCTGCCCCACGAAGTCTACTTTCATAACAGAACAGCAGGGACCTGCCAAAGTTAAACCATTTGGCCAGGAGAGCCCTTTTATGAAGGCATGTGCTCGATATCGTCGCCAAATTTTTTTGGGGAATTTTACGCCCTCTCATTTTCAAAAGTCGATTCCAAAGCAACGAATAGAGCTTTGCGATCGCAATCACTTCCAGAATCTGCAAAAGATATTCTAGTTTCATAACAGAACAGCAGGGACCTGCCAAAGTTAAACCATTTGGCCAGGAGAGCCCTTTTATGCAGACTTTGCCCGATTTCGATACCCAAAATTTTTGCGATTTTCACAGAATTTTTTTCAAAAGCCGATTCCAAAGCAACCAATAGAGCTTTGCGATCGCAATCACTTCCAGAATCTGCCCCACGAAGTCTACTTTCATAACAGAACAGCAGGGACCTGCCAAAGTTAAACCATTTGGCCAGGAGAGCCCTTTTATGAAGGCATGTGCTCGATATCGTCGCCAAATTTTTTTGGGGAATTTTACGCCCTCTCATTTTCAAAAGTCGATTCCAAAGCAACGAATAGAGCTTTGCGATCGCAATCACTTCCAGAATCTGCAAAAGATATTCTAGTTTCATAACAGAACAGCAGGGACCTGCCAAAGTTAAACCATTTGGCCAGGAGAGCCCTTTTATGCAGACTTTGCCCGATTTCGATACCCAAAATTTTTGCGATTTTCACAGAATTTTTTTCAAAAGCCGATTCCAAAGCAACCAATAGAGCTTTGCGATCGCAATCACTTCCAGAATCTGCCCCACGAAGTCTACTTTCATAACAGAACAGCAGGGACCTGCCAAAGTTAAACCATTTGGCCAGTAGAGCCCTTTTATGAAGGCATGTGCTCGATATCGTCGCCAAATTTTTTTGGGGAATTTTACGCCCTCTCATTTTCAAAAGTCGATTCCAAAGCAACGAATAGAGCTTTGCGATCGCAATCACTTCCAGAATCTGCAAAAGATATTCTAGTTTCATAAGAGAACAGCAGGGACCTGCCAAAGTTAAACCATTTGGCCAGGAGAGCCCTTTTATGCAGACTTTGCCCGATTTCGATACCCAAAATTTTTGCGATTTTCACAGAATTTTTTTCAAAAGCCGATTCCAAAGCAACCAATAGAGCTTTGCGATCGCAATCACTTCCAGAATCTGCCCCACGAAGTCTACTTTCATAACAGAACAGCAGGGACCTGCCAAAGTTAAACCATTTGGCCAGGAGAGCCCTTTTATGAAGGCATGTGCTCGATATCGTCGCCAAATTTTTTTGGGGAATTTTACGCCCTCTCATTTTCAAAAGTCGATTCCAAAGCAACGAATAGAGCTTTGCGATCGCAATCACTTCCAGAATCTGCAAAAGATATTCTAGTTTCATAACAGAACAGCAGGGACCTGCCAAAGTTAAACCATTTGGCCAGGAGAGCCCTTTTATGCAGACTTTGCCCGATTTCGATACCCAAAATTTTTGCGATTTTCACAGAATTTTTTTCAAAAGCCGATTCCAAAGCAACCAATAGAGCTTTGCGATCGCAATCACTTCCAGAATCTGCCCCACGAAGTCTACTTTCATAACAGAACAGCAGGGACCTGCCAAAGTTAAACCATTTGGCCAGGAGAGCCCTTTTATGAAGGCATGTGCTCGATATCGTCGCCAAATTTTTTTGGGGAATTTTACGCCCTCTCATTTTCAAAAGTCGATTCCAAAGCAACGAATAGAGCTTTGCGATCGCAATCACTTCCAGAATCTGCAAAAGATATTCTAGTTTCATAAGAGAACAGCAGGGACCTGCCAAAGTTAAACCATTTGGCCAGGAGAGCCCTTTTATGCAGACTTTGCCCGATTTCGATACCCAAAATTTTTGCGATTTTCACAGAATTTTTTTCAAAAGCCGATTCCAAAGCAACCAATAGAGCTTTGCGATCGCAATCACTTCCAGAATCTGCCCCACGAAGTCTACTTTCATAACAGAACAGCAGGGACCTGCCAAAGTTAAACCATTTGGCCAGGAGAGCCCTTTTATGAAGGCATGTGCTCGATATCGTCGCCAAATTTTTTTGGGGAATTTTACGCCCTCTCATTTTCAAAAGTCGATTCCAAAGCAACGAATAGAGCTTTGCGATCGCAATCACTTCCAGAATCTGCAAAAGATATTCTAGTTTCATAACAGAACAGCAGGGACCTGCCAAAGTTAAACCATTTGGCCAGGAGAGCCCTTTTATGCAGACTTTGCCCGATTTCGATACCCAAAATTTTTGCGATTTTCACAGAATTTTTTTCAAAAGCCGATTCCAAAGCAACCAATAGAGCTTTGCGATCGCAATCACTTCCAGAATCTGCCCCACGAAGTCTACTTTCATAACAGAACAGCAGGGACCTGCCAAAGTTAAACCATTTGGCCAGGAGAGCCCTTTTATGAAGGCATGTGCTCGATATCGTCGCCAAATTTTTTTGGGGAATTTTACGCCCTCTCATTTTCAAAAGTCGATTCCAAAGCAACGAATAGAGCATTGCGATCGCAATCACTTCCAGAATCTGCAAAAGATATTCTAGTTTCATAACAGAACAGCAGGGACCTGCCAAAGTTAAACCATTTGGCCAGGAGAGCCCTTTTATGCAGACTTTGCCCGATTTCGATACCCAAAATTTTTGCGATTTTCACAGAATTTTTTTTCAAAAGCCGATTCCAAAGCAACCAATAGAGCTTTGCGATCGCAATCACTTCCAGAATCTGCCCCACGAAGTCTACTTTCATAACAGAACAGCAGGGACCTGCCAAAGTTAAACCATTTGGCCAGGAGAGCCCTTTTATGAAGGCATGTGCTCGATATCGTCGCCAAATTTTTTTGGGGAATTTTACGCCCTCTCATTTTCAAAAGTCGATTCCAAAGCAACGAATAGAGCATTGCGATCGCAATCACTTCCAGAATCTGCAAAAGATATTCTAGTTTCATAACAGAACAGCAGGGACCTGCCAAAGTTAAACCATTTGGCCAGCAGAGCCCTTTTATGCAGACTTTGCCCGATTTCGATACCCAAAATTTTTGCGATTTTCACAGAATTTTTTTCAAAAGCCGATTCCAAAGCAACCAATAGAGCTTTGCGATCGCAGTCACTTCCAGAATCTGCCCCACGAAGTCTACTTTCATAACAGAACAGCAGGGACCTGCCAAAGTTAAACCATTTGGCCAGGAGAGCCCTTTTATGAAGGCATGTGCTCGATATCGTCGCCAAATTTTTTTGGGGAATTTTACGCTCTCTCATTTTCAAAAGTCGATTCCAAAGCAACGAATAGAGCTTTGCGATCGCAATCACTTCCAGAATCTGCAAAAGATATTCTAGTTTCATAACAGAACAGCAGGGACCTGCCAAAGTTAAACCATTTGGCCAGGAGAGCCCTTTTATGCAGACTTTGCCCGATTTCGATACCCAAAATTTTTGCGATTTTCACAGAATTTTTTTCAAAAGCCGATTCCAAAGCAACCAATAGAGCTTTGCGATCGCAATCACTTCCAGAATCTGCCCCACGAAGTCTACTTTCATAACAGAACAGCAGGGACCTGCCAAAGTTAAACCATTTGGCCAGGAGAGCCCTTTTATGAAGGCATGTGCTCGATATCGTCGCCAAATTTTTTTGGGGAATTTTACGCCCTCTCATTTTCAAAAGTCGATTCCAAAGCAACGAATAGAGCTTTGCGATCGCAATCACTTCCAGAATCTGCAAAAGATATTCTAGTTTCATAACAGAACAGCAGGGACCTGCCAAAGTTAAACCATTTGGCCAGGAGAGCCCTTTTATGCAGACTTTGCCCGATTTCGATACCCAAAATTTTTGCGATTTTCACAGAATTTTTTTCAAAAGCCGATTCCAAAGCAACCAATAGAGCTTTGCGATCGCAATCACTTCCAGAATCTGCCCCACGAAGTCTACTTTCATAACAGAACAGCAGGGACCTGCCAAAGTTAAACCATTTGGCCAGGAGAGCCCTTTTATGAAGGCATGTGCTCGATATCGTCGCCAAATTTTTTTGGGGAATTTTACGCCCTCTCATTTTCAAAAGTCGATTCCAAAGCAACGAATAGAGCATTGCGATCGTAATCACTTCCAGAATCTGCAAAAGATATTCTAGTTTCATAACAGAACAGCAGGGACCTGCCAAAGTTAAACCATTTGGCCAGGAGAGCCCTTTTATGCAGACTTTGCCCGATTTCGATACCCAAAATTTTTGCGATTTTCACAGAAATTTTTTTCAAAAGCCGATTCCAAAGCAACCAATAGAGCTTTGCGATCGCAATCACTTCCAGAATCTGCCCCACGAAGTCTACTTTCATAACAGAACAGCAGGGACCTGCCAAAGTTAAACCATTTGGCCAGGAGAGCCCTTTTATGAAGGCATGTGCTCGATATCGTCGCCAAATTTTTTTGGGGAATTTTACGCCCTCTCATTTTCAAAAGTCGATTCCAAAGCAACGAATAGAGCTTTGCGATCGCAATCACTTCCAGAATCTGCAAAAGATATTCTAGTTTCATAACAGAACAGCAGGGACCTGCCAAAGTTAAACCATTTGGCCAGGAGAGCCCTTTTATGCAGACTTTGCCCGATTTCGATACCCAAAATTTTTGCGATTTTCACAGAATTTTTTTCAAAAGCCGATTCCAAAGCAACCAATAGAGCTTTGCGATCGCAGTCACTTTTAGAATCTGCCCCACGAAGTCTACTTTCATAACAGAACAGCAGGGACCTGCCAAAGTTAAACCATTTGGCCAGGAGAGCCCTTTTATGAAGGCATGTGCTCGATATCGTCGCCAAATTTTTTTCGGGAATTTTACGCCCTCTCATTTTCAAAAGTCGATTCCAAAGCAACGAATAGAGCTTTGCGATCGCAATCACTTCCAGAATCTGCAAAAGATATTCTAGTTTCATAACGGAACAGCAGGGACCTGCCAAAGTTAAACCATTTGGCCAGGAGAGCCCTTTTATGCAGACTTTGCCCGATTTCGATACCCAAAATTTTTGCGATTTTCACAGAATTTTTTTCAAAAGCCGATTCCAAAGCAACCAATAGAGCTTTGCGATCGCAATCACTTCCAGAATCTGCCCCACGAAGTCTACTTTCATAACAGAACAGCAGGGACCTGCCAAAGTTAAACCATTTGGCCAGGAGAGCCCTTTTATGAAGGCATGTGCTCGATATCGTCGCCAAATTTTTTTGGGGAATTTTACGCCCTCTCATTTTCAAAAGTCGATTCCAAAGCAACGAATAGAGCTTTGCGATCGCAATCACTTCCAGAATCTGCAAAAGATATTCTAGTTTCATAACAGAACAGCAGGGACCTGCCAAAGTTAAACCATTTGGCCAGGAGAGCCCTTTTATGCAGACTTTGCCCGATTTTGATACCCAAAATTTTTGCGATTTTCACAGAATTTTTTTCAAAAGCCGATTCCAAAGCAACCAATAGAGCTTTGCGATCGCAATCACTTCCAGAATCTGCCCCACGAAGTCTACTTTCATAACAGAACAGGAGGGACCTGCCAAAGTTAAACCATTTGGCCAGGAGAGCCCTTTTATGAAGGCATGTGCTCGATATCGTCGCCAAATTTTTTTGGGGAATTTTACGCCCTCTCATTTTCAAAAGTCGATTCCAAAGCAACGAATAGAGCTTTGCGATCGCAATCACTTCCAGAATCTGCAAAAGATATTCTAGTTTCATAACAGAACAGCAGGGACCTGCCAAAGTTAAACCATTTGGCCAGGAGAGCCCTTTTATGCAGACTTTGCCCGATTTCGATACCCAAAATTTTTGCGATTTTCACAGAATTTTTTTCAAAAGCCGATTCCAAAGCAACCAATAGAGCTTTGCGATCGCAATCACTTCCAGAATCTGCCCCACGAAGTCTAATTTCATAACAGAACAGCAGGGACCTGCCAAAGTTAAACCATTTGGCCAGGAGAGCCCTTTTATGAAGGCATGTGCTCGATATCGTCGCCAAATTTTTTTGGGGAATTTTACGCCCTCTCATTTTCAAAAGTCGATTCCAAAGCAACGAATAGAGCTTTGCGATCGCAATCACTTCCAGAATCTGCAAAAGATATTCTAGTTTCATAACAGAACAGCAGGGACCTGCCAAACTTAAACCATCTGGCCAGGAGAGCCCTTTTATGCAGACTTTGCCCGATTTTGATACCCAAAATTTTTGCGATTTTCACAGAATTTTTTTCAAAAGCCGATTCCAAAGCAACCAATAGAGCTTTGCGATCGCAATCACTTCCAGAATCTGCCCCACGAAGTCTACTTTCATAACAGAACAGCAGGGACCTGCCAAAGTTAAACCATTTGGCCAGGAGAGCCCTTTTATGAAGGCATGTGCTAGATATCGTCGCCAAATTTTTTTGGGGAATTTTACGCCCTCTCATTTTCAAAAGTCGATTCCAAAGCAACGAATAGAGCTTTGCGATCGCAATCACTTCCAGAATCTGCAAAAGATATTCTAGTTTCATAACAGAACAGCAGGGACCTGCCAAAGTTAAACCATTTGGCCAGGAGAGCCCTTTTATGCAGACTTTGCCCGATTTCGATACCCAAAATTTTTGCGATTTTCACAGAATTTTCTTCAAAAGCCGATTCCAAAGCAACCAATAGAGCTTTGCGATCGCAATCACTTCCAGAATCTGCCCCACGAAGTCTACTTTCATAACAGAACAGCAGGGACCTGCCAAAGTTAAACCATTTGGCCAGGAGAGCCCTTTTATGAAGGCATGTGCTCGATATCGTCGCCAAATTTTTTGGGCGAATTTTACGCCCTCTCATTTTCAAAAGTCGATTCCAAAGCAACGAATAGAGCTTTGCGATCGCAATCACTTCCAGAATCTGCAAAAGATATTCTAGTTTCAAAACAGAACAGCAGGGACCTGCCAAAGTTAAACCATTTGGCCAGGAGAGCCCTTTTATGCAGACTTTGCCCGATTTCGATACCCAAAATTTTTGCGATTTTCACAGAATTTTTTTCAAAAGCCGATTCCAAAGCAACCAATAGAGCTTTGCGATCGCAATCACTTCCAGAATCTGCCCCACGAAGTCTACTTTCATAACAGAACAGCAGGGACCTGCCAAAGTTAAACCATTTGGCCAGGAGAGCCCTTTTATGAAGGCATGTGCTCGATATCGTCGCCAAATTTTTTTGGGGAATTTTACGCCCTCTCATTTTCAAAAGTCGATTCCAAAGCAACGAATAGAGCTTTGCGATCGCCATCACTTCCAGAATCTGCAAAAGATATTCTAGTTTCATAACAGAACAGCAGGGACCTGCCAAAGTTAAACCATTTGGCCAGGAGAGCCCTTTTATGCAGACTTTGCCCGATTTCGATACCCAAAATTTTTGCGATTTTCACAGAATTTTTTTCAAAAGCCGATTCCAAAGCAACCAATAGAGCTTTGCGACCGCAATCACTTCCAGAATCTGCCCCACGAAGTCTACTTTCATAACAGAACAGCAGGGACCTGCCAAAGTTAAACCATTTGGCCAGGAGAGCCCTTTTATGAAGGCATGTGCTCGATATCGTCGCCAAATTTTTTTGGGGAATTTTACGCCCTCTCATTTTCAAAAGTCGATTCCAAAGCAACGAATAGAGCATTGCGATCGCAATCACTTCCAGAATCTGCAAAAGATATTCTAGTTTCATAACAGAACAGCAGGGACCTGCCAAAGTTAAACCATTTGGCCAGCAGAGCCCTTTTATGCAGACTTTGCCCGATTTCGATACCCAAAATTTTTGCGATTTTCACAGAATTTTTTTCAAAAGCCGATTCCAAAGCAACCAATAGAGCTTTGCGATCGCAGTCACTTCCAGAATCTGCCCCACGAAGTCTACTTTCATAACAGAACAGCAGGGACCTGCCAAAGTTAAACCATTTGGCCAGGAGAGCCCTTTTATGAAGGCATGTGCTCGATATCGTCGCCAAATTTTTTTGGGGAATTTTACGCCCTCTCATTTTCAAAAGTCGATTCCAAAGCAACGAATAGAGCTTTGCGATCGCAATCACTTCCAGAATCTGCAAAAGATATTCTAGTTTCATAACAGAACAGCAGGGACCTGCCAAAGTTAAACCATTTGGCCAGGAGAGCCCTTTTATGCAGACTTTGCCCGATTTCGATACCCAAAATTTTTGCGATTTTCACAGAATTTTTTTCAAAAGCCGATTCCAAAGCAACCAATAGAGCTTTGCGATCGCAATCACTTCCAGAATCTGCCCCACGAAGTCTACTTTCATAACAGAACAGCAGGGACCTGCCAAAGTTAAACCATTTGGCCAGGAGAGCCCTTTTATGAAGGCATGTGCTCGATATCGTCGCCAAATTTTTTTGGGGAATTTTACGCCCTCTCATTTTCAAAAGTCGATTCCAAAGCAACGAATAGAGCTTTGCGATCGCAATCACTTCCAGAATCTGCAAAAGGTATTCTAGTTTCATAACAGAACAGCAGGGACCTGCCAAAGTTAAACCATTTGGTCAGGAGAGCCCTTTTATGCAGACTTTGCCCGATTTTGATACGCAAAATTTTTGCGATTTTCACAGAATTTTTTTCAAAAGCCGATTCCAAAGCAACCAATAGAGCTTTGCGATCGCAATCACTTCCAGAATCTGCCCCACGAAGTCTACTTTCATAACAGAACAGGAGGGACCTGCCAAAGTTAAACCATTTGGCCAGGAGAGCCCTTTTATGAAGGCATGTGCTCGATATCGTCGCCAAATTTTTTTGGGGAATTTTACGCCCTCTCATTTTCAAAAGTCGATTCCAAAGCAACGAATAGAGCTTTGCGATCGCAATCACTTCCAGAATCTGCAAAAGATATTCTAGTTTCATAACAGAACAGCAGGGACCTGCCAAAGTTAAACCATTTGGCCAGGAGAGCCCTTTTATGCAGACTTTGCCCGATTTCGATACCCAAAATTTTTGCGATTTTCACAGAATTTTTTTCAAAAGCCGATTCCAAAGCAACCAATAGAGCTTTGCGATCGCAATCACTTCCAGAATCTGCCCCACGAAGTCTAATTTCATAACAGAATAGCAGGGACCTGCCAAAGTTAAACCATTTGGCCAGGAGACCCCTTTTATGAAGGCATGTGCTCGATATCGTCGCCAAATTTTTTTGGGGAATTTTACGCCCTCTCATTTTCAAAAGTCGATTCCAAAGCAACGAATAGAGCTTTGCGATCGCAATCACTTCCAGAATCTGCAAAAGATATTCTAGTTTCATAACAGAACAGCAGGGACCTGCCAAACTTAAACCATCTGGCCAGGAGAGCCCTTTTATGCAGACTTTGCCCGATTTTGATACCCAAAATTTTTGCGATTTTCACAGAATTTTTTTCAAAAGCCGATTCCAAAGCAACCAATAGAGCTTTGCGATCGCAATCACTTCCAGAATCTGCCCCACGAAGTCTACTTTCATAACAGAACAGCAGGGACCTGCCAAAGTTAAACCATTTGGCCAGGAGAGCCCTTTTATGAAGGCATGTGCTCGATATCGTCGCCAAATTTTTTTGGGGAATTTTACGCCCTCTCATTTTCAAAAGTCGATTCCAAAGCAACGAATAGAGCTTTGCGATCGCAATCACTTCCAGAATCTGCAAAAGATATTCTAGTTTCATAACAGAACAGCAGGGACCTGCCAAAGTTAAACCATTTGGCCAGGAGAGCCCTTTTATGCAGACTTTGCCCGATTTCGATACCCAAAATTTTTGCGATTTTCACAGAATTTTCTTCAAAAGCCGATTCCAAAGCAACCAATAGAGCTTTGCGATCGCAATCACTTCCAGAATCTGCCCCACGAAGTCTACTTTCATAACAGAACAGCAGGGACCTGCCAAAGTTAAACCATTTGGCCAGGAGAGCCCTTTTATGAAGGCATGTGCTCGATATCGTCGCCAAATTTTTTTGGGGAATTTTACGCCCTCTCATTTTCAAAAGTCGATTCCAAAGCAACGAATAGAGCTTTGCGATCGCAATCACTTCCAGAATCTGCAAAAGATATTCTAGTTTCATAACAGAACAGCAGGGACCTGCCAAAGTTAAACCATTTGGCCAGGAGAGCCCTTTTATGCAGACTTTGCCCGATTTCGATACCCAAAATTTTTGCGATTTTCACAGAATTTTTTTCAAAAGCCGATTCCAAAGCAACCAATAGAGCTTTGCGATCGCAATCACTTCCAGAATCTGCCCCACGAAGTCTACTTTCATAACAGAACAGCAGGGACCTGCCAAAGTTAAACCATTTGGCCAGGAGAGCCCTTTTATGAAGGCATGTGCTCGATATCGTCGCCAAATTTTTTTGGGGAATTTTACGCCCTCTCATTTTCAAAAGTCGATTCCAAAGCAACGAATAGAGCTTTGCGATCGCAATCACTTCCAGAATCTGCAAAAGATATTCTAGTTTCATAACAGAACAGCAGGGACCTGCCAAAGTTAAACCATTTGGCCAGGAGAGCCCTTTTATGCAGACTTTGCCCGATTTCGATACCCAAAATTTTTGCGATTTTCACAGAATTTTTTTCAAAAGCCGATTCCAAAGCAACCAATAGAGCTTTGCGATCGCAATCACTTCCAGAATCTGCCCCACGAAGTCTACTTTCATAACAGAACAGCAGGGACCTGCCAAAGTTAAACCATTTGGCCAGGAGAGCCCTTTTATGAAGGCATGTGCTCGATATCGTCGCCAAATTTTTTTGGGGAATTTTACGCCCTCTCATTTTCAAAAGTCGATTCCAAAGCAACGAATAGAGCTTTGCGATCGCCATCACTTCCAGAATCTGCAAAAGATATTCTAGTTTCATAACAGAACAGCAGGGACCTGCCAAAGTTAAACCATTTGGCCAGGAGAGCCCTTTTATGCAGACTTTGCCCGATTTCGATACCCAAAATTTTTGCGATTTTCACAGAATTTTTTTCAAAAGCCGATTCCAAAGCAACCAATAGAGCTTTGCGATCGCAATCACTTCCAGAATCTGCCCCACGAAGTCTACTTTCATAACAGAACAGCAGGGACCTGCCAAAGTTAAACCATTTGGCCAGGAGAGCCCTTTTATGAAGGCATGTGCTCGATATCGTCGCCAAATTTTTTTGGGGAATTTTACGCCCTCTCATTTTCAAAAGTCGATTCCAAAGCAACGAATAGAGCTTTGCGATCGCAATCACTTCCAGAATCTGCAAAAGATATTCTAGTTTCATAACAGAACAGCAGGGACCTGCCAAAGTTAAACCATTTGGCCAGGAGAGCCCTTTTATGCAGACTTTGCCCGATTTCGATACCCAAAATTTTTGCGATTTTCACAGAATTTTTTTCAAAAGCCGATTCCAAAGCAACCAATAGAGCTTTGCGATCGCAATCACTTCCAGAATCTGCCCCACGAAGTCTACTTTCATAACAGAACAGCAGAGACCTGCCAAAGTTAAACCATTTGGCCAGGAGAGCCCTTTTATGAAGGCATGTGCTCGATATCGTCGCCAAATTTTTTTGGGGAATTTTACGCCCTCTCATTTTCAAAAGTCGATTCCAAAGCAACGAATAGAGCTTTGCGATCGCAATCACTTCCAGAATCTGCAAAAGATATTCTAGTTTCATAACAGAACAGCAGGGACCTGCCAAAGTTAAACCATTTGGCCAGGAGAGCCCTTTTATGCAGACTTTGCCCGATTTCGATACCCAAAATTTTTGCGATTTTCACAGAATTTTTTTCAAAAGCCGATTCCAAAGCAACCAATAGAGCTTTGCGATCGCAATCACTTGCAGAATCTGCCCCACGAAGTCTACTTTCATAACAGAACAGCAGGGACCTGCCAAAGTTAAACCATTTGGCCAGGAGAGCCCTTTTATGAAGGCATGTGCTCGATATCGTCGCCAAATTTTTTTGGGGAATTTTACGCCCTCTCATTTTCAAAAGTCGATTCCAAAGCAACGAATAGAGCTTTGCGATCGCAATCACTTCCAGAATCTGCAAAAGATATTCTAGTTTCATAACAGAACAGCAGGGACCTGCCAAAGTTAAACCATTTGGCCAGGAGAGCCCTTTTATGCAGACTTTGCCCGATTTCGATACCCAAAATTTTTGCGATTTTCACAGAATTTTTTTCAAAAGCCGATTCCAAAGCAACCAATAGAGCTTTGCGATCGCAATCACTTCCAGAATCTGCCCCACGAAGTCTACTTTCATAACAGAACAGCAGGGACCTGCCAAAGTTAAACCATTTGGCCAGGAGAGCCCTTTTATGAAGGCATGTGCTCGATATCGTCGCCAAATTTTTTTGGGGAATTTTACGCCCTCTCATTTTCAAAAGTCGATTCCAAAGCAACGAATAGAGCTTTGCGATCGCAATCACTTCCAGAATCTGCAAAAGATATTCTAGTTTCATAACAGAACAGCAGGGACCTGCCAAAGTTAAACCATTTGGCCAGGAGAGCCCTTTTATGCAGACTTTGCCCGATTTCGATACCCAAAATTTTTGCGATTTTCACAGAATTTTCTTCAAAAGCCGATTCCAAAGCAACCAATAGAGCTTTGCGATCGCAATCACTTCCAGAATCTGCCCCACGAAGTCTACTTTCATAACAGAACAGCAGGGACCTGCCAAAGTTAAACCATTTGGCCAGGAGAGCCCTTTTATGAAGGCATGTGCTCGATATCGTCGCCAAATTTTTTTGGGGAATTTTACGCCCTCTCATTTTCAAAAGTCGATTCCAAAGCAACGAATAGAGCTTTGCGATCGCAATCACTTCCAGAATCTGCAAAAGATATTCTAGTTTCATAACAGAACAGCAGGGACCTGCCAAAGTTAAACCATTTGGCCAGGAGAGCCCTTTTATGCAGACTTTGCCCGATTTCGATACCCAAAATTTTTGCGATTTTCACAGAATTTTTTTCAAAAGCCGATTCCAAAGCAACCAATAGAGCTTTGCGATCGCAATCACTTCCAGAATCTGCCCCACGAAGTCTACTTTCATAACAGAACAGCAGGGACCTGCCAAAGTTAAACCATTTGGCCAGGAGAGCCCTTTTATGAAGGCATGTGCTCGATATCGTCGCCAAATTTTTTTGGGGAATTTTACGCCCTCTCATTTTCAAAAGTCGATTCCAAAGCAACGAATAGAGCTTTGCGATCGCCATCACTTCCAGAATCTGCAAAAGATATTCTAGTTTCATAACAGAACAGCAGGGACCTGCCAAAGTTAAACCATTTGGCCAGGAGAGCCCTTTTATGCAGACTTTGCCCGATTTCGATACCCAAAATTTTTGCGATTTTCACAGAATTTTTTTCAAAAGCCGATTCCAAAGCAACCAATAGAGCTTTGCGATCGCAATCACTTCCAGAATCTGCCCCACGAAGTCTACTTTCATAACAGAACAGCAGGGACCTGCCAAAGTTAAACCATTTGGCCAGGAGAGCCCTTTTATGAAGGCATGTGCTCGATATCGTCGCCAAATTTTTTTGGGGAATTTTACGCCCTCTCATTTTCAAAAGTCGATTCCAAAGCAACGAATAGAGCTTTGCGATCGCAATCACTTCCAGAATCTGCAAAAGATATTCTAGTTTCATAACAGAACAGCAGGGACCTGCCAAAGTTAAACCATTTGGCCAGGAGAGCCCTTTTATGCAGACTTTGCCCGATTTCGATACCCAAAATTTTTGCGATTTTCACAGAATTTTTTTCAAAAGCCGATTCCAAAGCAACCAATAGAGCTTTGCGATCGCAATCACTTCCAGAATCTGCCCCACGAAGTCTACTTTCATAACAGAACAGCAGGGACCTGCCAAAGTTAAACCATTTGGCCAGGAGAGCCCTTTTATGAAGGCATGTGCTCGATATCGTCGCCAAATTTTTTTGGGGAATTTTACGCCCTCTCATTTTCAAAAGTCGATTCCAAAGCAACGAATAGAGCTTTGCGATCGCAATCACTTCCAGAATCTGCAAAAGATATTCTAGTTTCATAACAGAACAACAGGGACCTGCCAAAGTTAAACCATTTGGCCAGGAGAGCCCTTTTATGCAGACTTTGCCCGATTTCGATACCCAAAATTTTTGCGATTTTCACAGAATTTTTTTCAAAAGCCGATTCCAAAGCAACCAATAGAGCTTTGCGATCGCAATCACTTCCAGAATCTGCCCCACGAAGTCTACTTTCATAACAGAACAGCAGGGACCTGCCAAAGTTAAACCATTTGGCCAGGAGAGCCCTTTTATGAAGGCATGTGCTCGATATCGTCGCCAAATTTTTTTGGGGAATTTTACGCCCTCTCATTTTCAAAAGTCGATTCCAAAGCAACGAATAGAGCTTTGCGATCGCAATCACTTCCAGAATCTGCAAAAGATATTCTAGTTTCATAACAGAACAGCAGGGACCTGCCAAAGTTAAACCATTTGGCCAGGAGAGCCCTTTTATGCAGACTTTGCCCGATTTCGATACCCAAAATTTTTGCGATTTTCACAGAATTTTTTTCAAAAGCCGATTCCCAAGCAACCAATAGAGCTTTGCGATCGCAATCACTTCCAGAATCTGCCCCACGAAGTCTACTTTCATAACAGAACAGCAGGGACCTGCCAAAGTTAAACCATTTGGCCAGGAGAGCCCTTTTATGAAGGCATGTGCTCGATATCGTCGCCAAATTTTTTTGGGGAATTTTACGCCCTCTCATTTTCAAAAGTCGATTCCAAAGCAACGAATAGAGCTTTGCGATCGCAATCACTTCCAGAATCTGCAAAAGATATTCTAGTTTCATAACAGAACAGCAGGGACCTGCCAAAGTTAAACCATTTGGCCAGGAGAGCCCTTTTATGCAGACTTTGCCCGATTTCGATACCCAAAATTTTTGCGATTTTCACAGAATTTTTTTCAAAAGCCGATTCCAAAGCAACCAATAGAGCTTTGCGATCGCAATCACTTCCAGAATCTGCCCCACGAAGTCTACTTTCATAACAGAACAGCAGGGACCTGCCAAAGTTAAACCATTTGGCCAGGAGAGCCCTTTTATGAAGGCATGTGCTCGATATCGTCGCCAAATTTTTTTGGGGAATTTTACGCCCTCTCATTTTCAAAAGTCGATTCCAAAGCAACGAATAGAGCTTTGCGATCGCAATCACTTCCAGAATCTGCAAAAGATATTCTAGTTTCATAACAGAACAGCAGGGACCTGCCAAAGTTAAACCATTTGGCCAGGAGAGCCCTTTTATGCAGACTTTGCCCGATTTCGATACCCAAAATTTTTGTGATTTTCACAGAATTTTTTTTCAAAAGCCGATTCCAAAGCAACCAATAGAGCTTTGCGATCGCAATCACTTCCAGAATCTGCCCCACGAAGTCTACTTTCATAACAGAACAGCAGGGACCTGCCAAAGTTAAACCATTTGGCCAGGAGAGCCCTTTTATGAAGGCATGTGCTCGATATCGTCGCCAAATTTTTTTGGGGAATTTTACGCCCTCTCATTTTCAAAAGTCGATTCCAAAGCAAAGAATAGAGCTTTGCGATCGCAATCACTTCCAGAATCTGCAAAAGATATTCTAGTTTCATAACAGAACAGCAGGGACCTGCCAAAGTTAAACCATTTGGCCAGGAGAGCCCTTTTATGCAGACTTTGCCCGATTTCGATACCCAAAATTTTTGCGATTTTCACAGAATTTTTTTCAAAAGCCGATTCCAAAGCAACCAATAGAGCTTTGCGATCGCAATCACTTCCAGAATCTGCCCCACGAAGTCTACTTTCATAACAGAACAGCAGGGACCTGCCAAAGTTAAACCATTTGGCCAGGAGAGCCCTTTTATGAAGGCATGTGCTCGATATCGTCGCCAAATTTTTTTGGGGAATTTTACGCCCTCTCATTTTCAAAAGTCGATTCCAAAGCAACGAATAGAGCTTTGCGATCGCCATCACTTCCAGAATCTGCAAAAGATATTCTAGTTTCATAACAGAACAGCAGGGACCTGCCAAAGTTAAACCATTTGGCCAGGAGAGCCCTTTTATGCAGACTTTGCCCGATTTCGATACCCAAAATTTTTGCGATTTTCACAGAATTTTTTTCAAAAGCCGATTCCAAAGC
Source organism: Salticus scenicus (assembly GCA_963930645.1). Taxonomy (NCBI): domain Eukaryota; kingdom Metazoa; phylum Arthropoda; class Arachnida; order Araneae; family Salticidae; genus Salticus; species Salticus scenicus. Next base: position 39,275 of record CAWVNO010002787.1, read on the forward strand.
AACCAATAGAGCTTTGCGATCGCAATCACTTCCAGAATCTGCCCCACGAAGTCTACTTTCATAACAGAACAGCAGGGACCTGCCAAAGTTAAACCATTTGGCCAGGAGAGCCCTTTTATGAAGGCATGTGCTCGATATCGTCGCCAAATTTTTTTGGGGAATTTTACGCCCTCTCATTTTCAAAAGTCGATTCCAAAGCAACGAATAGAGCTTTGCGATCGCAATCACTTCCAGAATCTGCAAAAGATATTCTAGTTTCATAACAGAACAGCAGGGACCTGCCAAAGTTAAACCATTTGGCCAGGAGAGCCCTTTTATGCAGACTTTGCCCGATTTCGATACCCAAAATTTTTGCGATTTTCACAGAATTTTTTTCAAAAGCCGATTCCAAAGCAACCAATAGAGCTTTGCGATCGCAATCACTTCCAGAATCTGCCCCACGAAGTCTACTTTCATAACAGAACAGCAGGGACCTGCCAAAGTTAAACCATTTGGCCAGGAGAGCCCTTTTATGAAGGCATGTGCTCGATATCGTCGCCAAATTTTTTTGGGGAATTTTACGCCCTCTCATTTTCAAAAGTCGATTCCAAAGCAACGAATAGAGCTTTGCGATCGCAATCACTTCCAGAATCTGCAAAAGATATTCTAGTTTCATAACAGAACAGCAGGGACCTGCCAAAGTTAAACCATTTGGCCAGGAGAGCCCTTTTATGCAGACTTTGCCCGATTTCGATACCCAAAATGTTTGCGATTTTCACAGAATTTTTTTCAAAAGCCGATTCCAAAGCAACCAATAGAGCTTTGCGATCGCAATCACTTCCAGAATCTGCCCCACGAAGTCTACTTTCATAACAGAACAGCAGGGATCTGCCAAAGTTAAACCATTTGGCCAGGAGAGCCCTTTTATGAAGGCATGTGCTCGATATCGTCGCCAAATTTTTTTGGGGAATTTTACGCCCTCTCATTTTCAAAAGTCGATTCCAAAGCAACGAATAGAGCTTTGCGATCGCAATCACTTCCAGAATCTGCAAAAGATATTCTAGTTTCATAACAGAACAGCAGGGACCTGCCAAAGTTAAACCATTTGGCCAGGAGAGCCCTTTTATGCAGACTTTGCCCGATTTCGATACCCAAAATTTTTGCGATTTTCACAGAATTTTTTTCAAAAGCCGATTCCAAAGCAACCAATAGAGCTTTGCGATCGCAATCACTTCCAGAATCTGCCCCACGAAGTCTACTTTCATAACAGAACAGCAGGGACCTGCCAAAGTTAAACCATTTGGCCAGGAGAGCCCTTTTATGAAGGCATGTGCTCGATATCGTCGCCAAATTTTTTTGGGGAATTTTACGCCCTCTCATTTTCAAAAGTCGATTCCAAAGCAACGAATAGAGCTTTGCGATCGCAATCACTTCCAGAATCTGCAAAAGATATTCTAGTTTCATAACAGAACAGCAGGGACCTGCCAAAGTTAAACCATTTGGCCAGGAGAGCCCTTTTATGCAGACTTTGCCCGATTTCGATACCCAAAATTTTTGCGATTTTCACAGAATTTTTTTCAAAAGCCGATTCCAAAGCAACCAATAGAGCTTTGCGATCGCAATCACTTCCAGAATCTGCCCCACGAAGTCTACTTTCATAACAGAACAGCAGGGACCTGCCAAAGTTAAACCATTTCGCCAGGAGAGCCCTTTTATGAAGGCATGTGCTCGATATCGTCGCCAAATTTTTTTGGGGAATTTTACGCCCTCTCATTTTCAAAAGTCGATTCCAAAGCAATGAATAGAGCTTTGCGATCGCCATCACTTCCAGAATCTGCAAAAGATATTCTAGTTTCATAACAGAACAGCAGGGACCTGCCAAAGTTAAACCATTTGGCCAGGAGAGCCCTTTTATGCAGACTTTGCCCGATTTCGATACCCAAAATTTTTGCGATTTTCACAGAATTTTTTTCAAAAGCCGATTCCAAAGCAACCAATAGAGCTTTGCGATCGCAATCACTTCCAGAATCTGCCCCACGAAGTCTACTTTCATAACAGAACAGCAGGGACCTGCCAAAGTTAAACCATTTGGCCAGGAGAGCCCTTTTATGAAGGCATGTGCTCGATATCGTCGCCAAATTTTTTTGGGGAATTTTACGCCCTCTCATTTTCAAAAGTCGATTCCAAAGCAACGAATAGAGCTTTGCGATCGCAATCACTTCCAGAATCTGCAAAAGATATTCTAGTTTCATAACAGAACAGCAGGGACCTGCCAAAGTTAAACCATTTGGCCAGGAGAGCCCTTTTATGCAGACTTTGCCCGATTTCGATACCCAAAATTTTTGCGATTTTCACAGAATTTTTTTCAAAAGCCGATTCCAAAGCAACCAATAGAGCTTTGCGATCGCAATCACTTCCAGAATCTGCCCCACGAAGTCTACTTTCATAACAGAACAGCAGGGACCTGCCAAAGTTAAACCATTTGGCCAGGAGAGCCCTTTTATGAAGGCATGTGCTCGATATCGTCGCCAAATTTTTTTGGGGAATTTTACGCCCTCTCATTTTCAAAAGTCGATTCCAAAGCAACGAATAGAGCTTTGCGATCGCAATCACTTCCAGAATCTGCAAAAGATATTCTAGTTTCATAACAGAACAGCAGGGACCTGCCAAAGTTAAACCATTTGGCCAGGAGAGCCCTTTTATGCAGACTTTGCCCGATTTCGATACCCAAAATTTTTGCGATTTTCACAGAATTTTTTTCAAAAGCCGATTCCAAAGCAACCAATAGAGCTTTGCGATCGCAATCACTTCCAGAATCTGCCCCACGAAGTCTACTTTCATAACAGAACAGCAGGGACCTGCCAAAGTTAAACCATTTGGCCAGGAGAGCCCTTTTATGAAGGCATGTGCTCGATATCGTCGCCAAATTTTTTTGGGGAATTTTACGCCCTCTCATTTTCAAAAGTCGATTCCAAAGCAACGAATAGAGCTTTGCGATCGCAATCACTTCCAGAATCTGCAAAAGATATTCTAGTTTCATAACAGAACAGCAGGGACCTGCCAAAGTTAAACCATTTGGCCAGGAGAGCCCTTTTATGCAGACTTTGCCCGATTTCGATACCCAAAATTTTTGCGATTTTCACAGAATTTTTTTCAAAAGCCGATTCCAAAGCAACCAATAGAGCTTTGCGATCGCAATCACTTCCAGAATCTGCCCCACGAAGTCTACTTTCATAACAGAACAGCAGGGACCTGCCAAAGTTAAACCATTTGGCCAGGAGAGCCCTTTTATGAAGGCATGTGCTCGATATCGTCGCCAAATTTTTTTGGGGAATTTTACGCCCTCTCATTTTCAAAAGTCGATTCCAAAGCAACGAATAGAGCTTTGCGATCGCAATCACTTCCAGAATCTGCAAAAGATATTCTAGTTTCATAACAGAACAGCAGGGACCTGCCAAAGTTAAACCATTTGGCCAGGAGAGCCCTTTTATGCAGACTTTGCCCGATTTCGATACCCAAAATTTTTGCGATTTTCACAGAATTTTTTTCAAAAGCCGATTCCAAAGCAACCAATAGAGCTTTGCGATCGCAATCACTTCCAGAATCTGCCCCACGAAGTCTACTTTCATAACAGAACAGCAGGGACCTGCCAAAGTTAAACCATTTGGCCAGGAGAGCCCTTTTATGAAGGCATGTGCTCGATATCGTCGCCAAATTTTTTTGGGGAATTTTACGCCCTCTCATTTTCAAAAGTCGATTCCAAAGCAACGAATAGAGCTTTGCGATCGCCATCACTTCCAGAATCTGCAAAAGATATTCTAGTTTCATAACAGAACAGCAGGGACCTGCCAAAGTTAAACCATTTGGCCAGGAGAGCCCTTTTATGCAGACTTTGCCCGATTTCGATACCCAAAATTTTTGCGATTTTCACAGAATTTTTTTCAAAAGCCGATTCCAAAGCAACCAATAGAGCTTTGCGATCGCAATCACTTCCAGAATCTGCCCCACGAAGTCTACTTTCATAACAGAACAGCAGGGACCTGCCAAAGTTAAACCATTTGGCCAGGAGAGCCCTTTTATGAAGGCATGTGCTTGATATCGTCGCCAAATTTTTTTGGGGAATTTTACGCCCTCTCATTTTCAAAAGTCGATTCCAAAGCAACGAATAGAGCTTTGCGATCGCAATCACTTCCAGAATCTGCAAAAGATATTCTAGTTTCATAACAGAACAGCAGGGACCTGCCAAAGTTAAACCATTTGGCCAGGAGAGCCCTTTTATGCAGACTTTGCCCGATTTCGATACCCAAAATTTTTGCGATTTTCACAGAATTTTTTTCAAAAGCCGATTCCAAAGCAACCAATAGAGCTTTGCGATCGCAAACACTTCCAGAATCTGCCCCACGAAGTCTACTTTCATAACAGAACAGCAGGGACCTGCCAAAGTTAAACCATTTGGCCAGGAGAGCCCTTTTATGAAGGCATGTGCTCGATATCGTCGCCAAATTTTTTTGGGGAATTTTACGCCCTCTCATTTTCAAAAGTCGATTCCAAAGCAACGAATAGAGCTTTGCGATCGCAATCACTTCCAGAATCTGCAAAAGATATTCTAGTTTCATAACAGAACAGCAGGGACCTGCCAAAGTTAAACCATTTGGCCAGGAGAGCCCTTTTATGCAGACTTTGCCCGATTTCGATACCCAAAATTTTTGCGATTTTCACAGAATTTTTTTCAAAAGCCGATTCGAAAGCAACCAATAGAGCTTTGCGATCGCAATCACTTCCAGAATCTGCCCCACGAAGTCTACTTTCATAACAGAACAGCAGGGACCTGCCAAAGTTAAACCATTTGGCCAGGAGAGCCCTTTTATGAAGGCATGTGCTCGATATCGTCGCCAAATTTTTTTGGGGAATTTTACGCCCTCTCATTTTCAAAAGTCGATTCCAAAGCAACGAATAGAGCTTTGCGATCGCCATCACTTCCAGAATCTGCAAAAGATATTCTAGTTTCATAACAGAACAGCAGGGACCTGCCAAAGTTAAACCATTTGGCCAGGAGAGCCCTTTTATGCAGACTTTGCCCGATTTCGATACCCAAAATTTTTGCGATTTTCACAGAATTTTTTTCAAAAGCCGATTCCAAAGCAACCAATAGAGCTTTGCGATCGCAATCACTTCCAGAATCTGCCCCACGAAGTCTACTTTCATAACAGAACAGCAGGGACCTGCCAAAGTTAAACCATTTGGCCAGGAGAGCCCTTTTATGAAGGCATGTGCTCGATATCGTCGCCAAATTTTTTTAGGGAATTTTACGCCCTCTCATTTTCAAAAGTCGATTCCAAAGCAACGAATAGAGCTTTGCGATCGCAATCACTTCCAGAATCTGCAAAAGATATTCTAGTTTCATAACAGAACAGCAGGGACCTGCCAAAGTTAAACCATTTGGCCAGGAGAGCCCTTTTATGCAGACTTTGCCCGATTTCGATACCCAAAATTTTTGCGATTTTCACAGAATTTTTTTCAAAAGCCGATTCCAAAGCAACCAATAGAGCTTTGCGATCGCAATCACTTCCAGAATCTGCCCCACGAAGTCTACTTTCATAACAGAACAGCAGGGACCTGCCAAAGTTAAACCATTTGGCCAGGAGAGCCCTTTTATAAAGGCATGTGCTCGATATCGTCGCCAAATTTTTTTGGGGAATTTTCGCCCTCTCATTTTCAAAAGTCGATTCCAAAGCAACGAATAGAGCTTTGCGATCGCAATCACTTCCAAAATCTGCAAAAGATATTCTAGTTTCATAACAGAACAGCAGGGACCTGCCAAAGTTAAACCATTTGGCCAGGAGAGCCCTTTTATGCAGACTTTGCCCGATTTCGATACCCAAAATTTTTGCGATTTTCACAGAATTTTTTTCAAAAGCCGATTCCAAAGCAACCAATAGAGCTTTGCGATCGCAATCACTTCCAGAATCTGCCCCACGAAGTCTACTTTCATAACAGAACAGCAGGGTCCTGCCAAAGTTAAACCATTTGGCCAGGAGAGCCCTTTTATGAAGGCATGTGCTCGATATCGTCGCCAAATTTTTTTGGGGAATTTTACGCCCTCTCATTTTCAAAAGTCGATTCCAAAGCAACGAATAGAGCTTTGCGATCGCAATCACTTCCAGAATCTGCAAAAGATATTCTAGTTTCATAACAGAACAGCAGGGACCTGCCAAAGTTAAACCATTTGGCCAGGAGAGCCCTTTTATGCAGACTTTGCCCGATTTCGATACCCAAAATTTTTGCGATTTTCACAGAATTTTTTTCAAAAGCCGATTCCAAAGCAACCAATAGAGCTTTGCGATCGCAATCACTTCCAGAATCTGCCCCACGAAGTCTACTTTCATAACAGAACAGCAGGGACCTGCCAAAGTTAAACCATTTGGCCAGGAGAGCCCTTTTATGAAGGCATGTGCTCGATATCGTCGCCAAATTTTTTTGGGGAATTTTACGCCCTCTCATTTTCAAAAGTCGATTCCAAAGCAACGAATAGAGCTTTGCGATCGCAATCACTTCCAGAATCTGCAAAAGATATTCTAGTTTCATAACAGAACAGCAGGGACCTGCCAAAGTTAAACCATTTACCAGGAGAGCCCTTTTATGCAGACTTTGCCCGATTTCGATACCCAAAATTTTTGCGATTTTCACAGAATTTTTTTCAAAAGCCGATTCCAAAGCAACCAATAGAGCTTTGCGATCGCAATCACTTCCAGAATCTGCCCCACGAAGTCTACTTTCATAACAGAACAGCAGGGACCTACCAAAGTTAAACCATTTGGCCAGGAGAGCCCTTTTATGAAGGCATGTGCTCGATATCGTCGCCAAATTTTTTTGGGGAATTTTACGCCCTCTCATTTTCAAAAGTCGATTCCAAAGCAACGAATAGAGCTTTGCGATCGCAATCACTTCCAGAATCTGCAAAAGATATTCTAGTTTCATAACAGAACAGCAGGGACCTGCCAAAGTTAAACCATTTGGCCAGGAGAGCCCTTTTATGCAGACTTTGCCCGATTTCGATACCCAAAATTTTTGCGATTTTCACAGAATTTTTTTCAAAAGCCGATTCCAAAGCAACCAATAGAGCTTTGCGATCGCAATCACTTCCAGAATCTGCCCCACGAAGTCTACTTTCATAACAGAACAGCAGGGACCTGCCAAAGTTAAACCATTTGGCCAGGAGAACCCTTTTATGAAGGCATGTGCTCGATATCGTCGCCAAATTTTTTTGGGGAATTTTACGCCCTCTCATTTTCAAAAGTCGATTCCAAAGCAACGAATAGAGCTTTGCGATCGCAATCACTTCCAGAATCTGCAAAAGATATTCTAGTTTCATAACAGAACAGCAGGGACCTGCCAAAGTTAAACCATTTGGCCAGGAGAGCCCTTTTATGCAGACTTTGCCCGATTTCGATACCCAAAATTTTTGCGATTTTCACAGAATTTTTTTCAAAAGCCGATTCCAAAGCAACCAATAGAGCTTTGCGATCGCAATCACTTCCAGAATCTGCCCGACGAAGTCTACTTTCATAACAGAACAGCAGGGACCTGCCAAAGTTAAACCATTTGGCCAGGAGAGCCCTTTTATGAAGGCATGTGCTCGATATCGTCGCCAAATTTTTTGGGCGAATTTTACGCCCTCTCATTTTCAAAAGTCGATTCCAAAGCAACTAATAGAGCTTTGCGATCGCAATCACTTCCAGAATCTGCAAAAGATATTCTAGTTTCATAACAGAACAGCAGGGACCTGCCAAAGTTAAACCATTTGGCCAGGAGAGCCCTTTTATGCAGACTTTGCCCGATTTCGATACCCAAAATTTTTGCGATTTTCACAGAATTTTTTTCAAAAGCCGATTCCAAAGCAACTAATAGAGCTTTGCGATCGCAATCACTTCCAGAATCTGCCCCACGAAGTCTACTTTCATAACAGAACAGCAGGGACCTGCCAAAGTTAAACCATTTGGCCAGGAGAGCCCTTTTATGAAGGCATGTGCTCGATATCGTCGCCAAATTTTTTGGGCGAATTTTACGCCCTCTCATTTTCAAAAGTCGATTCCAAAGCAACTAATAGAGCTTTGCGATCGCAATCACTTCCAGAATCTGCAAAAGATATTCTAGTTTCATAACAGAACAGCAGGGACCTGCCAAAGTTAAACCATTTGGCCAGGAGAGCCCTTTTATGCAGACTTTGCCCGATTTCAATACCCAAAATTTTTGCGATTTTCACAGAATTTTTTTCAAAAGCCGATTCCAAAGCAACTAATAGAGCTTTGCGATCGCAATCACTTCCAGAATCTGCCCCACGAAGTCTACTTTCATAACAGAACAGCAGGGACCTGCCAAAGTTAAACCATTTGGCCAGGAGAGCCCTTTTATGAAGGCATGTGCTCGATATCGTCGCCAAATTTTTTGGGCGAATTTTACGCCCTCTCATTTTCAAAAGTCGATTCCAAAGCAACTAATAGAGCTTTGCGATCGCAATCCCTTCCAGAATCTGCAAAAGATATTCTAGTTTCATAACAGAACAGCAGGGACCTGCCAAAGTTAAACCATTTGGCCAGGAGAGCCCTTTTATGCAGACTTTGCCCGATTTCGATACCCAAAATTTTTGCGATTTTCACAGAATTTTTTTCAAAAGCCGATTCCAAAGCAACTAATAGAGCTTTGCGATCGCAATCACTTCCAGAATCTGCCCCACGAAGTCTACTTTCATAACAGAACAGCAGGGACCTGCCAAAGTTAAACCATTTGGCCAGGAGAGCCCTTTTATGAAGGCATGTGCTCGATATCGTCGCCAAATTTTTTGGGCGAATTTTACGCCCTCTCATTTTCAAAAGTCGATTCCAAAGCAACTAATAGATCTTTGCGATCGCAATCACTTCCAGAATCTGCAAAAGATATTCTAGTTTCATAACAGAACAGCAGGGACCTGCCAAAGTTAAACCATTTGGCCAGGAGAGCCCTTTTATGCAGACTTTGCCCGATTTCGATACCCAAAATTTTTGCGATTTTCACAGAATTTTTTTCAAAAGCCGATTCCAAAGCAACTAATAGAGCTTTGCGATCGCAATCACTTCCAGAATCTGCCCCACGAAGTCTACTTTCATAACAGAACAGCAGGGACCTGCCAAAGTTAAACCATTTGGCCAGGAGAGCCCTTTTATGAAGGCATGTGCTCGATATCGTCGCCAAATTTTTTGGGCGAATTTTACGCCCTCTCATTTTCAAAAGTCGATTCCAAAGCAACTAATAGAGCTTTGCGATCGCAATCACTTCCAGAATCTGCAAAAGATATTCTAGTTTCATAACAGAACAGCAGGGACCTGCCAAAGTTAAACCATTTGGCCAGGAGAGCCCTTTTATGCAGACTTTGCCCGATTTCGATACCCAAAATTTTTGAGATTTTCACAGAATTTTTTTCAAAAGCCGATTCCAAAGCAACTAATAGAGCTTTGCGATCGCAATCACTTCCAGAATCTGCCCCACAAAGTCTACTTTCATAACAGAACAGCAGGGACCTGCCAAAGTTAAACCATTTGGCCAGGAGAGCCCTTTTATGAAGGCTTGTGCTCGATATCGTCGCCAAATTTTTTGGGCGAATTTTACGCCCTCTCATTTTCAAAAGTCGATTCCAAAGCAACTAATAGAGCTTTGCGATCGCAATCACTTCCAGAATCTGCAAAAGATATTCTAGTTTCATAACAGAACAGCAGGGACCTGCCAAAGTTAAACCATTTGGCCAGGAGAGCCCTTTTATGCAGACTTTGCCCGATTTCAATACCCAAAATTTTTGCGATTTTCACAGAATTTTTTTCAAAAGCCGATTCCAAAGCAACTAATAGAGCTTTGCGATCGCAATCACTTCCAGAATCTGCCCCACGAAGTCTACTTTCATAACAGAACAGCAGGGACCTGCCAAAGTTAAACCATTTGGCCAGGAGAGCCCTTTTATGAAGGCATGTGCTCGATATCGTCGCCAAATTTTTTGGGCGAATTTTACGCCCTCTCATTTTCAAAAGTCGATTCCAAAGCAACTAATAGAGCTTTGCGATCGCAATCCCTTCCAGAATCTGCAAAAGATATTCTAGTTTCATAACAGAACAGCAGGGACCTGCCAAAGTTAAACCATTTGGCCAGGAGAGCCCTTTTATGCAGACTTTGCCCGATTTCGATACCCAAAATTTTTGCGATTTTCACAGAATTTTTTTCAAAAGCCGATTCCAAAGCAACTAATAGAGCTTTGCGATCGCAATCACTTCCAGAATCTGCCCCACGAAGTCTACTTTCATAACAGAACAGCAGGGACCTGCCAAAGTTAAACCATTTGGCCAGGAGAGCCCTTTTATGAAGGCATGTGCTCGATATCGTCGCCAAATTTTTTGGGCGAATTTTACGCCCTCTCATTTTCAAAAGTCGATTCCAAAGCAACTAATAGATCTTTGCGATCGCAATCACTTCCAGAATCTGCAAAAGATATTCTAGTTTCATAACAGAACAGCAGGGACCTGCCAAAGTTAAACCATTTGGCCAGGAGAGCCCTTTTATGCAGACTTTGCCCGATTTCGATACCCAAAATTTTTGCGATTTTCACAGAATTTTTTTCAAAAGCCGATTCCAAAGCAACCAATAGAGCTTTGCGATCGCAATCACTTCCAGAATCTGCCCCACGAAGTCTACTTTCATAACAGAACAGCAGGGACCTGCCAAAGTTAAACCATTTGGCCAGGAGAGCCCTTTTATGAAGGCATGTGCTCGATATCGTCGCCAAATTTTTTTGGGGAATTTTACGCCCTCTCATTTTCAAAAGTCGATTCCAAAGCAACGAATAGAGCTTTGCGATCGCAATCACTTCCAGAATCTGCAAAAGATATTCTAGTTTCATAACAGAACAGCAGGGACCTGCCAAAGTTAAACCATTTGGCCAGGAGAGCCCTTTTATGCAGACTTTGCCCGATTTCGATACCCAAAATTTTTGCGATTTTCACAGAATTTTTTTCAAAAGCCGATTCCCAAGCAACCAATAGAGCTTTGCGATCGCAATCACTTCCAGAATCTGCCCCACGAAGTCTACTTTCATAACAGAACAGCAGGGACCTGCCAAAGTTAAACCATTTGGCCAGGAGAGCCCTTTTATGAAGGCATGTGCTCGATATCGTCGCCAAATTTTTTTGGGGAATTTTACGCCCTCTCATTTTCAAAAGTCGATTCCAAAGCAACGAATAGAGCTTTGCGATCGCAATCACTTCCAGAATCTGCAAAAGATATTCTAGTTTCATAACAGAACAGCAGGGACCTGCCAAAGTTAAACCATTTGGCCAGGAGAGCCCTTTTATGCAGACTTTGCCCGATTTCGATACCCAAAATTTTTGCGATTTTCACAGAATTTTTTTCAAAAGCCGATTCCAAAGCAACCAATAGAGCTTTGCGATCGCAATCACTTCCAGAATCTGCCCCACGAAGTCTACTTTCATAACAGAACAGCAGGGACCTGCCAAAGTTAAACCATTTGGCCAGGAGAGCCCTTTTATGAAGGCATGTGCTCGATATCGTCGCCAAATTTTTTTGGGGAATTTTACGCCCTCTCATTTTCAAAAGTCGATTCCAAAGCAACGAATAGAGCTTTGCGATCGCAATCACTTCCAGAATCTGCAAAAGATATTCTAGTTTCATAACAGAACAGCAGGGACCTGCCAAAGTTAAACCATTTGGCCAGGAGAGCCCTTTTATGCAGACTTTGCCCGATTTCGATACCCAAAATTTTTGTGATTTTCACAGAATTTTTTTTCAAAAGCCGATTCCAAAGCAACCAATAGAGCTTTGCGATCGCAATCACTTCCAGAATCTGCCCCACGAAGTCTACTTTCATAACAGAACAGCAGGGACCTGCCAAAGTTAAACCATTTGGCCAGGAGAGCCCTTTTATGAAGGCATGTGCTCGATATCGTCGCCAAATTTTTTTGGGGAATTTTACGCCCTCTCATTTTCAAAAGTCGATTCCAAAGCAAAGAATAGAGCTTTGCGATCGCAATCACTTCCAGAATCTGCAAAAGATATTCTAGTTTCATAACAGAACAGCAGGGACCTGCCAAAGTTAAACCATTTGGCCAGGAGAGCCCTTTTATGCAGACTTTGCCCGATTTCGATACCCAAAATTTTTGCGATTTTCACAGAATTTTTTTCAAAAGCCGATTCCAAAGCAACCAATAGAGCTTTGCGATCGCAATCACTTCCAGAATCTGCCCCACGAAGTCTACTTTCATAACAGAACAGCAGGGACCTGCCAAAGTTAAACCATTTGGCCAGGAGAGCCCTTTTATGAAGGCATGTGCTCGATATCGTCGCCAAATTTTTTTGGGGAATTTTACGCCCTCTCATTTTCAAAAGTCGATTCCAAAGCAACGAATAGAGCTTTGCGATCGCCATCACTTCCAGAATCTGCAAAAGATATTCTAGTTTCATAACAGAACAGCAGGGACCTGCCAAAGTTAAACCATTTGGCCAGGAGAGCCCTTTTATGCAGACTTTGCCCGATTTCGATACCCAAAATTTTTGCGATTTTCACAGAATTTTTTTCAAAACCGATTCCAAAGCAACCAATAGAGCTTTGCGATCGCAATCACTTCCAGAATCTGCCCCACGAAGTCTACTTTCATAACAGAACAGCAGGGACCTGCCAAAGTTAAACCATTTGGCCAGGAGAGCCCTTTTATGAAGGCATGTGCTCGATATCGTCGCCAAATTTTTTTGGGGAATTTTACGCCCTCTCATTTTCAAAAGTCGATTCCAAAGCAACGAATAGAGCTTTGCGATCGCAATCACTTCCAGAATCTGCAAAAGATATTCTAGTTTCATAACAGAACAGCAGGGACCTGCCAAAGTTAAACCATTTGGCCAGGAGAGCCCTTTTATGCAGACTTTGCCCGATTTCGATACCCAAAATTTTTGCGATTTTCACAGAATTTTTTTCAAAAGCCGATTCCAAAGCAACCAATAGAGCTTTGCGATCGCAATCACTTCCAGAATCTGCCCCACGAAGTCTACTTTCATAACAGAACAGCAGGGACCTGCCAAAGTTAAACCATTTGGCCAGGAGAGCCCTTTTATGAAGGCATGTGCTCGATATCGTCGCCAAATTTTTTTGGGGAATTTTACGCCCTCTCATTTTCAAAAGTCGATTCCAAAGCAACGAATAGAGCTTTGCGATCGCAATCACTTCCAGAATCTGCAAAAGATATTCTAGTTTCATAACAGAACAGCAGGGACCTGCCAAAGTTAAACCATTTGGCCAGGAGAGCCCTTTTATGCAGACTTTGCCCGATTTCGATACCCAAAATGTTTGCGATTTTCACAGAATTTTTTTCAAAAGCCGATTCCAAAGCAACCAATAGAGCTTTGCGATCGCAATCACTTCCAGAATCTGCCCCACGAAGTCTACTTTCATAACAGAACAGCAGGGATCTGCCAAAGTTAAACCATTTGGCCAGGAGAGCCCTTTTATGAAGGCATGTGCTCGATATCGTCGCCAAATTTTTTTGGGGAATTTTACGCCCTCTCATTTTCAAAAGTCGATTCCAAAGCAACGAATAGAGCTTTGCGATCGCAATCACTTCCAGAATCTGCAAAAGATATTCTAGTTTCATAACAGAACAGCAGGGACCTGCCAAAGTTAAACCATTTGGCCAGGAGAGCCCTTTTATGCAGACTTTGCCCGATTTCGATACCCAAAATTTTTGCGATTTTCACAGAATTTTTTTCAAAAGCCGATTCCAAAGCAACCAATAGAGCTTTGCGATCGCAATCACTTCCAGAATCTGCCCCACGAAGTCTACTTTCATAACAGAACAGCAGGGACCTGCCAAAGTTAAACCATTTGGCCAGGAGAGCCCTTTTATGAAGGCATGTGCTCGATATCGTCGCCAAATTTTTTTGGGGAATTTTACGCCCTCTCATTTTCAAAAGTCGATTCCAAAGCAACGAATAGAGCTTTGCGATCGCAATCACTTCCAGAATCTGCAAAAGATATTCTAGTTTCATAACAGAACAGCAGGGACCTGCCAAAGTTAAACCATTTGGCCAGGAGAGCCCTTTTATGCAGACTTTGCCCGATTTCGATACCCAAAATTTTTGCGATTTTCACAGAATTTTTTTCAAAAGCCGATTCCAAAGCAACCAATAGAGCTTTGCGATCGCAATCACTTCCAGAATCTGCCCCACGAAGTCTACTTTCATAACAGAACAGCAGGGACCTGCCAAAGTTAAACCATTTCGCCAGGAGAGCCCTTTTATGAAGGCATGTGCTCGATATCGTCGCCAAATTTTTTTGGGGAATTTTACGCCCTCTCATTTTCAAAAGTCGATTCCAAAGCAATGAATAGAGCTTTGCGATCGCCATCACTTCCAGAATCTGCAAAAGATATTCTAGTTTCATAACAGAACAGCAGGGACCTGCCAAAGTTAAACCATTTGGCCAGGAGAGCCCTTTTATGCAGACTTTGCCCGATTTCGATACCCAAAATTTTTGCGATTTTCACAGAATTTTTTTCAAAAGCCGATTCCAAAGCAACCAATAGAGCTTTGCGATCGCAATCACTTCCAGAATCTGCCCCACGAAGTCTACTTTCATAACAGAACAGCAGGGACCTGCCAAAGTTAAACCATTTGGCCAGGAGAGCCCTTTTATGAAGGCATGTGCTCGATATCGTCGCCAAATTTTTTTGGGGAATTTTACGCCCTCTCATTTTCAAAAGTCGATTCCAAAGCAACGAATAGAGCTTTGCGATCGCAATCACTTCCAGAATCTGCAAAAGATATTCTAGTTTCATAACAGAACAGCAGGGACCTGCCAAAGTTAAACCATTTGGCCAGGAGAGCCCTTTTATGCAGACTTTGCCCGATTTCGATACCCAAAATTTTTGCGATTTTCACAGAATTTTTTTCAAAAGCCGATTCCAAAGCAACCAATAGAGCTTTGCGATCGCAATCACTTCCAGAATCTGCCCCACGAAGTCTACTTTCATAACAGAACAGCAGGGACCTGCCAAAGTTAAACCATTTGGCCAGGAGAGCCCTTTTATGAAGGCATGTGCTCGATATCGTCGCCAAATTTTTTTGGGGAATTTTACGCCCTCTCATTTTCAAAAGTCGATTCCAAAGCAACGAATAGAGCTTTGCGATCGCAATCACTTCCAGAATCTGCAAAAGATATTCTAGTTTCATAACAGAACAGCAGGGACCTGCCAAAGTTAAACCATTTGGCCAGGAGAGCCCTTTTATGCAGACTTTGCCCGATTTCGATACCCAAAATTTTTGCGATTTTCACAGAATTTTTTTCAAAAGCCGATTCCAAAGCAACCAATAGAGCTTTGCGATCGCAATCACTTCCAGAATCTGCCCCACGAAGTCTACTTTCATAACAGAACAGCAGGGACCTGCCAAAGTTAAACCATTTGGCCAGGAGAGCCCTTTTATGAAGGCATGTGCTCGATATCGTCGCCAAATTTTTTTGGGGAATTTTACGCCCTCTCATTTTCAAAAGTCGATTCCAAAGCAACGAATAGAGCTTTGCGATCGCAATCACTTCCAGAATCTGCAAAAGATATTCTAGTTTCATAACAGAACAGCAGGGACCTGCCAAAGTTAAACCATTTGGCCAGGAGAGCCCTTTTATGCAGACTTTGCCCGATTTCGATACCCAAAATTTTTGCGATTTTCACAGAATTTTTTTCAAAAGCCGATTCCAAAGCAACCAATAGAGCTTTGCGATCGCAATCACTTCCAGAATCTGCCCCACGAAGTCTACTTTCATAACAGAACAGCAGGGACCTGCCAAAGTTAAACCATTTGGCCAGGAGAGCCCTTTTATGAAGGCATGTGCTCGATATCGTCGCCAAATTTTTTTGGGGAATTTTACGCCCTCTCATTTTCAAAAGTCGATTCCAAAGCAACGAATAGAGCTTTGCGATCGCAATCACTTCCAGAATCTGCAAAAGATATTCTAGTTTCATAACAGAACAGCAGGGACCTGCCAAAGTTAAACCATTTGGCCAGGAGAGCCCTTTTATGCAGACTTTGCCCGATTTCGATACCCAAAATTTTTGCGATTTTCACAGAATTTTTTTCAAAAGCCGATTCCAAAGCAACCAATAGAGCTTTGCGATCGCAATCACTTCCAGAATCTGCCCCACGAAGTCTACTTTCATAACAGAACAGCAGGGACCTGCCAAAGTTAAACCATTTGGCCAGGAGAGCCCTTTTATGAAGGCATGTGCTCGATATCGTCGCCAAATTTTTTTGGGGAATTTTACGCCCTCTCATTTTCAAAAGTCGATTCCAAAGCAACGAATAGAGCTTTGCGATCGCCATCACTTCCAGAATCTGCAAAAGATATTCTAGTTTCATAACAGAACAGCAGGGACCTGCCAAAGTTAAACCATTTGGCCAGGAGAGCCCTTTTATGCAGACTTTGCCCGATTTCGATACCCAAAATTTTTGCGATTTTCACAGAATTTTTTTCAAAAGCCGATTCCAAAGCAACCAATAGAGCTTTGCGATCGCAATCACTTCCAGAATCTGCCCCACGAAGTCTACTTTCATAACAGAACAGCAGGGACCTGCCAAAGTTAAACCATTTGGCCAGGAGAGCCCTTTTATGAAGGCATGTGCTTGATATCGTCGCCAAATTTTTTTGGGGAATTTTACGCCCTCTCATTTTCAAAAGTCGATTCCAAAGCAACGAATAGAGCTTTGCGATCGCAATCACTTCCAGAATCTGCAAAAGATATTCTAGTTTCATAACAGAACAGCAGGGACCTGCCAAAGTTAAACCATTTGGCCAGGAGAGCCCTTTTATGCAGACTTTGCCCGATTTCGATACCCAAAATTTTTGCGATTTTCACAGAATTTTTTTCAAAAGCCGATTCCAAAGCAACCAATAGAGCTTTGCGATCGCAAACACTTCCAGAATCTGCCCCACGAAGTCTACTTTCATAACAGAACAGCAGGGACCTGCCAAAGTTAAACCATTTGGCCAGGAGAGCCCTTTTATGAAGGCATGTGCTCGATATCGTCGCCAAATTTTTTTGGGGAATTTTACGCCCTCTCATTTTCAAAAGTCGATTCCAAAGCAACGAATAGAGCTTTGCGATCGCAATCACTTCCAGAATCTGCAAAAGATATTCTAGTTTCATAACAGAACAGCAGGGACCTGCCAAAGTTAAACCATTTGGCCAGGAGAGCCCTTTTATGCAGACTTTGCCCGATTTCGATACCCAAAATTTTTGCGATTTTCACAGAATTTTTTTCAAAAGCCGATTCGAAAGCAACCAATAGAGCTTTGCGATCGCAATCACTTCCAGAATCTGCCCCACGAAGTCTACTTTCATAACAGAACAGCAGGGACCTGCCAAAGTTAAACCATTTGGCCAGGAGAGCCCTTTTATGAAGGCATGTGCTCGATATCGTCGCCAAATTTTTTTGGGGAATTTTACGCCCTCTCATTTTCAAAAGTCGATTCCAAAGCAACGAATAGAGCTTTGCGATCGCCATCACTTCCAGAATCTGCAAAAGATATTCTAGTTTCATAACAGAACAGCAGGGACCTGCCAAAGTTAAACCATTTGGCCAGGAGAGCCCTTTTATGCAGACTTTGCCCGATTTCGATACCCAAAATTTTTGCGATTTTCACAGAATTTTTTTCAAAAGCCGATTCCAAAGCAACCAATAGAGCTTTGCGATCGCAATCACTTCCAGAATCTGCCCCACGAAGTCTACTTTCATAACAGAACAGCAGGGACCTGCCAAAGTTAAACCATTTGGCCAGGAGAGCCCTTTTATGAAGGCATGTGCTCGATATCGTCGCCAAATTTTTTTAGGGAATTTTACGCCCTCTCATTTTCAAAAGTCGATTCCAAAGCAACGAATAGAGCTTTGCGATCGCAATCACTTCCAGAATCTGCAAAAGATATTCTAGTTTCATAACAGAACAGCAGGGACCTGCCAAAGTTAAACCATTTGGCCAGGAGAGCCCTTTTATGCAGACTTTGCCCGATTTCGATACCCAAAATTTTTGCGATTTTCACAGAATTTTTTTCAAAAGCCGATTCCAAAGCAACCAATAGAGCTTTGCGATCGCAATCACTTCCAGAATCTGCCCCACGAAGTCTACTTTCATAACAGAACAGCAGGGACCTGCCAAAGTTAAACCATTTGGCCAGGAGAGCCCTTTTATAAAGGCATGTGCTCGATATCGTCGCCAAATTTTTTTGGGGAATTTTCGCCCTCTCATTTTCAAAAGTCGATTCCAAAGCAACGAATAGAGCTTTGCGATCGCAATCACTTCCAAAATCTGCAAAAGATATTCTAGTTTCATAACAGAACAGCAGGGACCTGCCAAAGTTAAACCATTTGGCCAGGAGAGCCCTTTTATGCAGACTTTGCCCGATTTCGATACCCAAAATTTTTGCGATTTTCACAGAATTTTTTTCAAAAGCCGATTCCAAAGCAACCAATAGAGCTTTGCGATCGCAATCACTTCCAGAATCTGCCCCACGAAGTCTACTTTCATAACAGAACAGCAGGGTCCTGCCAAAGTTAAACCATTTGGCCAGGAGAGCCCTTTTATGAAGGCATGTGCTCGATATCGTCGCCAAATTTTTTTGGGGAATTTTACGCCCTCTCATTTTCAAAAGTCGATTCCAAAGCAACGAATAGAGCTTTGCGATCGCAATCACTTCCAGAATCTGCAAAAGATATTCTAGTTTCATAACAGAACAGCAGGGACCTGCCAAAGTTAAACCATTTGGCCAGGAGAGCCCTTTTATGCAGACTTTGCCCGATTTCGATACCCAAAATTTTTGCGATTTTCACAGAATTTTTTTCAAAAGCCGATTCCAAAGCAACCAATAGAGCTTTGCGATCGCAATCACTTCCAGAATCTGCCCCACGAAGTCTACTTTCATAACAGAACAGCAGGGACCTGCCAAAGTTAAACCATTTGGCCAGGAGAGCCCTTTTATGAAGGCATGTGCTCGATATCGTCGCCAAATTTTTTTGGGGAATTTTACGCCCTCTCATTTTCAAAAGTCGATTCCAAAGCAACGAATAGAGCTTTGCGATCGCAATCACTTCCAGAATCTGCAAAAGATATTCTAGTTTCATAACAGAACAGCAGGGACCTGCCAAAGTTAAACCATTTACCAGGAGAGCCCTTTTATGCAGACTTTGCCCGATTTCGATACCCAAAATT
Source organism: Salticus scenicus (assembly GCA_963930645.1). Lineage (NCBI taxonomy): Eukaryota > Metazoa > Arthropoda > Arachnida > Araneae > Salticidae > Salticus > Salticus scenicus. The sequence continues at coordinate 58,533 of CAWVNO010002787.1, forward strand.
TTTGCGATTTTCACAGAATTTTTTTCAAAAGCCGATTCCAAAGCAACCAATAGAGCTTTGCGATCGCAATCACTTCCAGAATCTGCCCCACGAAGTCTACTTTCATAACAGAACAGCAGGGACCTACCAAAGTTAAACCATTTGGCCAGGAGAGCCCTTTTATGAAGGCATGTGCTCGATATCGTCGCCAAATTTTTTTGGGGAATTTTACGCCCTCTCATTTTCAAAAGTCGATTCCAAAGCAACGAATAGAGCTTTGCGATCGCAATCACTTCCAGAATCTGCAAAAGATATTCTAGTTTCATAACAGAACAGCAGGGACCTGCCAAAGTTAAACCATTTGGCCAGGAGAGCCCTTTTATGCAGACTTTGCCCGATTTCGATACCCAAAATTTTTGCGATTTTCACAGAATTTTTTTCAAAAGCCGATTCCAAAGCAACCAATAGAGCTTTGCGATCGCAATCACTTCCAGAATCTGCCCCACGAAGTCTACTTTCATAACAGAACAGCAGGGACCTGCCAAAGTTAAACCATTTGGCCAGGAGAACCCTTTTATGAAGGCATGTGCTCGATATCGTCGCCAAATTTTTTTGGGGAATTTTACGCCCTCTCATTTTCAAAAGTCGATTCCAAAGCAACGAATAGAGCTTTGCGATCGCAATCACTTCCAGAATCTGCAAAAGATATTCTAGTTTCATAACAGAACAGCAGGGACCTGCCAAAGTTAAACCATTTGGCCAGGAGAGCCCTTTTATGCAGACTTTGCCCGATTTCGATACCCAAAATTTTTGCGATTTTCACAGAATTTTTTTCAAAAGCCGATTCCAAAGCAACCAATAGAGCTTTGCGATCGCAATCACTTCCAGAATCTGCCCGACGAAGTCTACTTTCATAACAGAACAGCAGGGACCTGCCAAAGTTAAACCATTTGGCCAGGAGAGCCCTTTTATGAAGGCATGTGCTCGATATCGTCGCCAAATTTTTTGGGCGAATTTTACGCCCTCTCATTTTCAAAAGTCGATTCCAAAGCAACTAATAGAGCTTTGCGATCGCAATCACTTCCAGAATCTGCAAAAGATATTCTAGTTTCATAACAGAACAGCAGGGACCTGCCAAAGTTAAACCATTTGGCCAGGAGAGCCCTTTTATGCAGACTTTGCCCGATTTCGATACCCAAAATTTTTGCGATTTTCACAGAATTTTTTTCAAAAGCCGATTCCAAAGCAACTAATAGAGCTTTGCGATCGCAATCACTTCCAGAATCTGCCCCACGAAGTCTACTTTCATAACAGAACAGCAGGGACCTGCCAAAGTTAAACCATTTGGCCAGGAGAGCCCTTTTATGAAGGCATGTGCTCGATATCGTCGCCAAATTTTTTGGGCGAATTTTACGCCCTCTCATTTTCAAAAGTCGATTCCAAAGCAACTAATAGAGCTTTGCGATCGCAATCACTTCCAGAATCTGCAAAAGATATTCTAGTTTCATAACAGAACAGCAGGGACCTGCCAAAGTTAAACCATTTGGCCAGGAGAGCCCTTTTATGCAGACTTTGCCCGATTTCAATACCCAAAATTTTTGCGATTTTCACAGAATTTTTTTCAAAAGCCGATTCCAAAGCAACTAATAGAGCTTTGCGATCGCAATCACTTCCAGAATCTGCCCCACGAAGTCTACTTTCATAACAGAACAGCAGGGACCTGCCAAAGTTAAACCATTTGGCCAGGAGAGCCCTTTTATGAAGGCATGTGCTCGATATCGTCGCCAAATTTTTTGGGCGAATTTTACGCCCTCTCATTTTCAAAAGTCGATTCCAAAGCAACTAATAGAGCTTTGCGATCGCAATCCCTTCCAGAATCTGCAAAAGATATTCTAGTTTCATAACAGAACAGCAGGGACCTGCCAAAGTTAAACCATTTGGCCAGGAGAGCCCTTTTATGCAGACTTTGCCCGATTTCGATACCCAAAATTTTTGCGATTTTCACAGAATTTTTTTCAAAAGCCGATTCCAAAGCAACTAATAGAGCTTTGCGATCGCAATCACTTCCAGAATCTGCCCCACGAAGTCTACTTTCATAACAGAACAGCAGGGACCTGCCAAAGTTAAACCATTTGGCCAGGAGAGCCCTTTTATGAAGGCATGTGCTCGATATCGTCGCCAAATTTTTTGGGCGAATTTTACGCCCTCTCATTTTCAAAAGTCGATTCCAAAGCAACTAATAGATCTTTGCGATCGCAATCACTTCCAGAATCTGCAAAAGATATTCTAGTTTCATAACAGAACAGCAGGGACCTGCCAAAGTTAAACCATTTGGCCAGGAGAGCCCTTTTATGCAGACTTTGCCCGATTTCGATACCCAAAATTTTTGCGATTTTCACAGAATTTTTTTCAAAAGCCGATTCCAAAGCAACTAATAGAGCTTTGCGATCGCAATCACTTCCAGAATCTGCCCCACGAAGTCTACTTTCATAACAGAACAGCAGGGACCTGCCAAAGTTAAACCATTTGGCCAGGAGAGCCCTTTTATGAAGGCATGTGCTCGATATCGTCGCCAAATTTTTTGGGCGAATTTTACGCCCTCTCATTTTCAAAAGTCGATTCCAAAGCAACTAATAGAGCTTTGCGATCGCAATCACTTCCAGAATCTGCAAAAGATATTCTAGTTTCATAACAGAACAGCAGGGACCTGCCAAAGTTAAACCATTTGGCCAGGAGAGCCCTTTTATGCAGACTTTGCCCGATTTCGATACCCAAAATTTTTGAGATTTTCACAGAATTTTTTTCAAAAGCCGATTCCAAAGCAACTAATAGAGCTTTGCGATCGCAATCACTTCCAGAATCTGCCCCACAAAGTCTACTTTCATAACAGAACAGCAGGGACCTGCCAAAGTTAAACCATTTGGCCAGGAGAGCCCTTTTATGAAGGCTTGTGCTCGATATCGTCGCCAAATTTTTTGGGCGAATTTTACGCCCTCTCATTTTCAAAAGTCGATTCCAAAGCAACTAATAGAGCTTTGCGATCGCAATCACTTCCAGAATCTGCAAAAGATATTCTAGTTTCATAACAGAACAGCAGGGACCTGCCAAAGTTAAACCATTTGGCCAGGAGAGCCCTTTTATGCAGACTTTGCCCGATTTCAATACCCAAAATTTTTGCGATTTTCACAGAATTTTTTTCAAAAGCCGATTCCAAAGCAACTAATAGAGCTTTGCGATCGCAATCACTTCCAGAATCTGCCCCACGAAGTCTACTTTCATAACAGAACAGCAGGGACCTGCCAAAGTTAAACCATTTGGCCAGGAGAGCCCTTTTATGAAGGCATGTGCTCGATATCGTCGCCAAATTTTTTGGGCGAATTTTACGCCCTCTCATTTTCAAAAGTCGATTCCAAAGCAACTAATAGAGCTTTGCGATCGCAATCCCTTCCAGAATCTGCAAAAGATATTCTAGTTTCATAACAGAACAGCAGGGACCTGCCAAAGTTAAACCATTTGGCCAGGAGAGCCCTTTTATGCAGACTTTGCCCGATTTCGATACCCAAAATTTTTGCGATTTTCACAGAATTTTTTTCAAAAGCCGATTCCAAAGCAACTAATAGAGCTTTGCGATCGCAATCACTTCCAGAATCTGCCCCACGAAGTCTACTTTCATAACAGAACAGCAGGGACCTGCCAAAGTTAAACCATTTGGCCAGGAGAGCCCTTTTATGAAGGCATGTGCTCGATATCGTCGCCAAATTTTTTGGGCGAATTTTACGCCCTCTCATTTTCAAAAGTCGATTCCAAAGCAACTAATAGATCTTTGCGATCGCAATCACTTCCAGAATCTGCAAAAGATATTCTAGTTTCATAACAGAACAGCAGGGACCTGCCAAAGTTAAACCATTTGGCCAGGAGAGCCCTTTTATGCAGACTTTGCCCGATTTCGATACCCAAAATTTTTGCGATTTTCACAGAATTTTTTTCAAAAGCCGATTCCAAAGCAACTAATAGAGCTTTGCGATCGCAATCACTTCCAGAATCTGCCCCACGAAGTCTACTTTCATAACAGAACAGCAGGGACCTGCCAAAGTTAAACCATTTGGCCAGGAGAGCCCTTTTATGAAGGCATGTGCTCGATATCGTCGCCAAATTTTTTGGGCGAATTTTACGCCCTCTCATTTTCAAAAGTCGATTCCAAAGCAACTAATAGAGCTTTGCGATCGCAATCACTTCCAGAATCTGCAAAAGATATTCTAGTTTCATAACAGAACAGCAGGGACCTGCCAAAGTTAAACCATTTGGCCAGGAGAGCCCTTTTATGCAGACTTTGCCCGATTTCGATACCCAAAATTTTTGAGATTTTCACAGAATTTTTTTCAAAAGCCGATTCCAAAGCAACTAATAGAGCTTTGCGATCGCAATCACTTCCAGAATCTGCCCCACAAAGTCTACTTTCATAACAGAACAGCAGGGACCTGCCAAAGTTAAACCATTTGGCCAGGAGAGCCCTTTTATGAAGGCTTGTGCTCGATATCGTCGCCAAATTTTTTGGGCGAATTTTACGCCCTCTCATTTTCAAAAGTCGATTCCAAAGCAACTAATAGAGCTTTGCGATCGCAATCACTTCCAGAATCTCCAAAAGATATTCTAGTTTCATAACAGAACAGCAGGGACCTGCCAAAGTTAAACCATTTGGCCAGGAGAGCCCTTTTATGCAGACTTTGCCCGATTTCGATACCCAAAATTTTTGCGATTTTCACAGAATTTTTTTCAAAAGCCGATTCCAAAGCAACTAATAGAGCTTTGCGATCGCAATCACTTCCAGAATCTGCCCCACGAAGTCTACTTTCATAACAGAACAGCAGGGACCTGCCAAAGTTAAACCATTTGGCCAGGAGAGCCCTTTTATGAAGGCATGTGCTCGATATCGTCGCCAAATTTTTTGGGCGAATTTTACGCCCTCTCATTTTCAAAAGTCGATTCCAAAGCAACTAATAGAGCTTTGCGATCGCAATCACTTCCAGAATCTGCAAAAGATATTCTAGTTTCATAACAGAACAGCAGGGACCTGCCAAAGTTAAACCATTTGGCCAGGAGAGCCCTTTTATGCAGAATTTGCCCGATTTCGATACCCAAAATTTTTGCGATTTTCACAGAATTTTTTTCAAAAGCCGATTCCAAAGCAACTAATAGAGCTTTGCGATCGCAATCACTTCCAGAATCTGCCCCACGAAGTCTACTTTCATAACAGAACAGCAGGGACCTGCCAAAGTTAAACCATTTGGCCAGGAGAGCCCTTTTATGAAGGCATGTGCTCGATATCGTCGCCAAATTTTTTGGGCGAATTTTACGCCCTCTCATTTTCAAAAGTCGATTCCAAAGCAACTAATAGAGCTTTGCGATCGCAATCACTTCCAGAATCTGCAAAAGATATTCTAGTTTCATAACAGAACAGCAGGGACCTGCCAAAGTTAAACCATTTGGCCAGGAGAGCCCTTTTATGCAGACTTTGCCCGATTTCGATACCCAAAATTTTTGCGATTTTCACAGAATTTTTTTCAAAAGCCGATTCCAAAGCAACTAATAGAGCTTTGCGATCGCAATCACTTCCAGAATCTGCCCCACGAAGTCTACTTTCATAACAGAACAGCAGGGACCTGCCAAAGTTAAACCATTTGGCCAGGAGAGCCCTTTTATAAAGGCATGTGCTCGATATCGTCGCCAAATTTTTTTGGGGAATTTTACGCCCTCTCATTTTCAAAAGTCGATTCCAAAGCAACGAATAGAGCTTTGCGATCGCAATCACTTCCAAAATCTGCAAAAGATATTCTAGTTTCATAACAGAACAGCAGGGACCTGCCAAAGTTAAACCATTTGGCCAGGAGAGCCCTTTTATGCAGACTTTGCCCGATTTCGATACCCAAAATTTTTGCGATTTTCACAGAATTTTTTTCAAAAGCCGATTCCAAAGCAACCAATAGAGCTTTGCGATCGCAATCACTTCCAGAATCTGCCCCACGAAGTCTACTTTCATAACAGAACAGCAGGGTCCTGCCAAAGTTAAACCATTTGGCCAGGAGAGCCCTTTTATGAAGGCATGTGCTCGATATCGTCGCCAAATTTTTTTGGGGAATTTTACGCCCTCTCATTTTCAAAAGTCGATTCCAAAGCAACGAATAGAGCTTTGCGATCGCAATCACTTCCAGAATCTGCAAAAGATATTCTAGTTTCATAACAGAACAGCAGGGACCTGCCAAAGTTAAACCATTTGGCCAGGAGAGCCCTTTTATGCAGACTTTGCCCGATTTCGATACCCAAAATTTTTGCGATTTTCACAGAATTTTTTTCAAAAGCCGATTCCAAAGCAACCAATAGAGCTTTGCGATCGCAATCACTTCCAGAATCTGCCCCACGAAGTCTACTTTCATAACAGAACAGCAGGGACCTGCCAAAGTTAAACCATTTGGCCAGGAGAGCCCTTTTATGAAGGCATGTGCTCGATATCGTCGCCAAATTTTTTTGGGGAATTTTACGCCCTCTCATTTTCAAAAGTCGATTCCAAAGCAACGAATAGAGCTTTGCGATCGCAATCACTTCCAGAATCTGCAAAAGATATTCTAGTTTCATAACAGAACAGCAGGGACCTGCCAAAGTTAAACCATTTACCAGGAGAGCCCTTTTATGCAGACTTTGCCCGATTTCGATACCCAAAATTTTTGCGATTTTCACAGAATTTTTTTCAAAAGCCGATTCCAAAGCAACCAATAGAGCTTTGCGATCGCAATCACTTCCAGAATCTGCCCCACGAAGTCTACTTTCATAACAGAACAGCAGGGACCTACCAAAGTTAAACCATTTGGCCAGGAGAGCCCTTTTATGAAGGCATGTGCTCGATATCGTCGCCAAATTTTTTTGGGGAATTTTACGCCCTCTCATTTTCAAAAGTCGATTCCAAAGCAACGAATAGAGCTTTGCGATCGCAATCACTTCCAGAATCTGCAAAAGATATTCTAGTTTCATAACAGAACAGCAGGGACCTGCCAAAGTTAAACCATTTGGCCAGGAGAGCCCTTTTATGCAGACTTTGCCCGATTTCGATACCCAAAATTTTTGCGATTTTCACAGAATTTTTTTCAAAAGCCGATTCCAAAGCAACCAATAGAGCTTTGCGATCGCAATCACTTCCAGAATCTGCCCCACGAAGTCTACTTTCATAACAGAACAGCAGGGACCTGCCAAAGTTAAACCATTTGGCCAGGAGAACCCTTTTATGAAGGCATGTGCTCGATATCGTCGCCAAATTTTTTTGGGGAATTTTACGCCCTCTCATTTTCAAAAGTCGATTCCAAAGCAACGAATAGAGCTTTGCGATCGCAATCACTTCCAGAAACTGCAAAAGATATTCTAGTTTCATAACAGAACAGCAGGGACCTGCCAAAGTTAAACCATTTGGCCAGGAGAGCCCTTTTATGCAGACTTTGCCCGATTTCGATACCCAAAATTTTTGCGATTTTCACAGAATTTTTTTCAAAAGCCGATTCCAAAGCAACCAATAGAGCTTTGCGATCGCAATCACTTCCAGAATCTGCCCGACGAAGTCTACTTTCATAACAGAACAGCAGGGACCTGCCAAAGTTAAACCATTTGGCCAGGAGAGCCCTTTTATGAAGGCATGTGCTCGATATCGTCGCCAAATTTTTTGGGCGAATTTTACGCCCTCTCATTTTCAAAAGTCGATTCCAAAGCAACTAATAGAGCTTTGCGATCGCAATCACTTCCAGAATCTGCAAAAGATATTCTAGTTTCATAACAGAACAGCAGGGACCTGCCAAAGTTAAACCATTTGGCCAGGAGAGCCCTTTTATGCAGACTTTGCCCGATTTCGATACCCAAAATTTTTGCGATTTTCACAGAATTTTTTTCAAAAGCCGATTCCAAAGCAACTAATAGAGCTTTGCGATCGCAATCACTTCCAGAATCTGCCCCACGAAGTCTACTTTCATAACAGAACAGCAGGGACCTGCCAAAGTTAAACCATTTGGCCAGGAGAGCCCTTTTATGAAGGCATGTGCTCGATATCGTCGCCAAATTTTTTGGGCGAATTTTACGCCCTCTCATTTTCAAAAGTCGATTCCAAAGCAACTAATAGAGCTTTGCGATCGCAATCACTTTCAGAATCTGCAAAAGATATTCTAGTTTCATAACAGAACAGCAGGGACCTGCCAAAGTTAAACCATTTGGCCAGGAGAGCCCTTTTATGCAGACTTTGCCCGATTTCGATACCCAAAATTTTTGCGATTTTCACAGAATTTTTTTCAAAAGCCGATTCCAAAGCAACTAATAGAGCTTTGCGATCGCAATCACTTCCAGAATCTGCCCCACGAAGTCTACTTTCATAACAGAACAGCAGGGACCTGCCAAAGTTAAACCATTTGGCCAGGAGAGCCCTTTTATGAAGGCATGTGCTCGATATCGTCGCCAAATTTTTTGGGCGAATTTTACGCCCTCTCATTTTCAAAAGTCGATTCCAAAGCAACTAATAGAGCTTTGCGATCGCAATCCCTTCCAGAATCTGCAAAAGATATTCTAGTTTCATAACAGAACAGCAGGGACCTGCCAAAGTTAAACCATTTGGCCAGGAGAGCCCTTTTATGCAGACTTTGCCCGATTTCGATACCCAAAATTTTTGCGATTTTCACAGAATTTTTTTCAAAAGCCGATTCCAAAGCAACTAATAGAGCTTTGCGATCGCAATCACTTCCAGAATCTGCCCCACGAAGTCTACTTTCATAACAGAACAGCAGGGACCTGCCAAAGTTAAACCATTTGGCCAGGAGAGCCCTTTTATGAAGGCATGTGCTCGATATCGTCGCCAAATTTTTTAGGCGAATTTTACGCCCTCTCATTTTCAAAAGTCGATTCCAAAGCAACTAATAGAGCTTTGCGATCGCAATCACTTCCAGAATCTGCAAAAGATATTCTAGTTTCATAACAGAACAGCAGGGACCTGCCAAAGTTAAACCATTTGGCCAGGAGAGCCCTTTTATGCAGACTTTGCCCGATTTCGATACCCAAAATTTTTGCGATTTTCACAGAATTTTTTTCAAAAGCCGATTCCAAAGCAACTAATAGAGCTTTGCGATCGCAATCACTTCCAGAATCTGCCCCACGAAGTCTACTTTCATAACAGAACAGCAGGGACCTGCCAAAGTTAAACCATTTGGCCAGGAGAGCCCTTTTATGAAGGCATGTGCTCGATATCGTCGCCAAATTTTTTGGGCGAATTTTACGCCCTCTCATTTTCAAAAGTCGATTCCAAAGCAACTAATAGATCTTTGCGATCGCAATCACTTCCAGAATCTGCAAAAGATATTCTAGTTTCATAACAGAACAGCAGGGACCTGCCAAAGTTAAACCATTTGGCCAGGAGAGCCCTTTTATGCAGACTTTGCCCGATTTCGATACCCAAAATTTTTGCGATTTTCACAGAATTTTTTTCAAAAGCCGATTCCAAAGCAACTAATAGAGCTTTGCGATCGCAATCACTTCCAGAATCTGCCCCACGAAGTCTACTTTCATAACAGAACAGCAGGGACCTGCCAAAGTTAAACCATTTGGCCAGGAGAGCCCTTTTATGAAGGCATGTGCTCGATATCGTCGCCTAATTTTTTGGGCGAATTTTACGCCCTCTCATTTTCAAAAGTCGATTCCAAAGCAACTAATAGAGCTTTGCGATCGCAATCACTTCCAGAATCTGCAAAAGATATTCTAGTTTCATAACAGAACAGCAGGGACCTGCCAAAGTTAAACCATTTGGCCAGGAGAGCCCTTTTATGCAGACTTTGCCCGATTTCGATACCCAAAATTTTTGCGATTTTCACAGAATTTTTTTCAAAAGCCGATTCCAAAGCAACTAATAGAGCTTTGCGATCGCAATCACTTCCAGAATCTGCCCCACGAAGTCTACTTTCATAACAGAACAGCAGGGACCTGCCAAAGTTAAACCATTTGGCCAGGAGAGCCCTTTTATGAAGGCATGTGCTCGATATCGTCGCCAAATTTTTTAGGCGAATTTTACGCCCTCTCATTTTCAAAAGTCGATTCCAAAGCAACTAATAGAGCTTTGCGATCGCAATCACTTCCAGAATCTGCAAAAGATATTCTAGTTTCATAACAGAACAGCAGGGACCTGCCAAAGTTAAACCATTTGGCCAGGAGAGCCCTTTTATGCAGACTTTGCCCGATTTCGATACCCAAAAGTTTTGCGATTTTCACAGAAATTTTTTCAAAAGCCGATTCCAAAGCAACTAATAAAGCTTTGCGATCGCAATCACTTCCAGAATCTGCCCCACGAAGTCTACTTTCATAACAGAACAGCAGGGACCTGCCAAAGTTAAACCATTTGGCCAGGAGAGCCCTTTTATGAAGGCATGTGCTCGATATCGTCGCCAAATTTTTTGGGCGAATTTTACGCCCTCTCATTTTCAAAAGTCGATTCCAAAGCAACTAATAGAGCTTTGCGATCGCAATCACTTCCAGAATCAGCAAAAGATATTCTAGTTTCATAACAGAACAGCAGGGACCTGCCAAAGTTAAACCATTTGGCCAGGAGAGCCCTTTTATGCAGACTTTGCCCGATTTCGATACCCAAAATTTTTGAGATTTTCACAGAATTTTTTTCAAAAGCCGATTCCAAAGCAACTAATAGAGCTTTGCGATCGCAATCACTTCCAGAATCTGCCCCACGAAGTCTACTTTCATAACAGAACAGCAGGGACCTGCCAAAGTTAAACCATTTGGCCAGGAGAGCCCTTTTATGAAGGCTTGTGCTCGATATCGTCGCCAAATTTTTTGGGCGAATTTTACGCCCTCTCATTTTCAAAAGTCGATTCCAAAGCAACTAATAGAGCTTTGCGATCGCAATCACTTCCAGAATCTGCAAAAGATATTCTAGTTTCATAACAGAACAGCAGGGACCTGCCAAAGTTAAACCATTTGGCCAGGAGAGCCCTTTTATGCAGACTTTGCCCGATTTCGATACCCAAAATTTTTGCGATTTTCACAGAATTTTTTTCAAAAGCCGATTCCAAAGCAACTAATAGAGCTTTGCGATCGCAATCACTTCCAGAATCTGCCCCACGAAGTCTACTTTCATAACAGAACAGCAGGGACCTGCCAAAGTTAAACCATTTGGCCAGGAGAGCCCTTTTATGAAGGCATGTGCTCGATATCGTCGCCAAATTTTTTGGGCGAATTTTACGCCCTCTCATTTTCAAAAGTCGATTCCAAAGCAACTAATAGAGCTTTGCGATCGCAATCACTTCCAGAATCTGCAAAAGATATTCTAGTTTCATAACAGAACAGCAGGGACCTGCCAAAGTTAAACCATTTGGCCAGGAGAGCCCTTTTATGCAGAATTTGCCCGATTTCGATACCCAAAATTTTTGCGATTTTCACAGAATTTTTTTCAAAAGCCGATTCCAAAGCAACTAATAGAGCTTTGCGATCGCAATCACTTCCAGAATCTGCCCCACGAAGTCTACTTTCATAACAGAACAGCAGGGACCTGCCAAAGTTAAACCATTTGGCCAGGAGAGCCCTTTTATGAAGGCATGTGCTCGATATCGTCGCCAAATTTTTTGGGCGAATTTTACGCCCTCTCATTTTCAAAAGTCGATTCCAAAGCAACTAATAGAGCTTTGCGATCGCAATCACTTCCAGAATCTGCAAAAGATATTCTAGTTTCATAACAGAACAGCAGGGACCTGCCAAAGTTAAACCATTTGGCCAGGAGAGCCCTTTTATGCAGACTTTGCCCGATTTCGATACCCAAAATTTTTGCGATTTTCACAGAATTTTTTTCAAAAGCCGATTCCAAAGCAACTAATAGAGCTTTGCGATCGCAATCACTTCCAGAATCTGCCCCACGAAGTCTACTTTCATAACAGAACAGCAGGGACCTGCCAAAATTAAACCATTTGGCCAGGAGAGCCCTTTTATAAAGGCATGTGCTCGATATCGTCGCCAAATTTTTTTGGGGAATTTTACGCCCTCTCATTTTCAAAAGTCGATTCCAAAGCAACGAATAGAGCTTTGCGATCGCAATCACTTCCAAAATCTGCAAAAGATATTCTAGTTTCATAACAGAACAGCAGGGACCTGCCAAAGTTAAACCATTTGGCCAGGAGAGCCCTTTTATGCAGACTTTGCCCGATTTCGATACCCAAAATTTTTGCGATTTTCACAGAATTTTTTTCAAAAGCCGATTCCAAAGCAACCAATAGAGCTTTGCGATCGCAATCACTTCCAGAATCTGCCCCACGAAGTCTACTTTCATAACAGAACAGCAGGGTCCTGCCAAAGTTAAACCATTTGGCCAGGAGAGCCCTTTTATGAAGGCATGTGCTCGATATCGTCGCCAAATTTTTTTGGGGAATTTTACGCCCTCTCATTTTCAAAAGTCGATTCCAAAGCAACGAATAGAGCTTTGCGATCGCAATCACTTCCAGAATCTGCAAAAGATATTCTAGTTTCATAACAGAACAGCAGGGACCTGCCAAAGTTAAACCATTTGGCCAGGAGAGCCCTTTTATGCAGACTTTGCCCGATTTCGATACCCAAAATTTTTGCGATTTTCACAGAATTTTTTTCAAAAGCCGATTCCAAAGCAACCAATAGAGCTTTGCGATCGCAATCACTTCCAGAATCTGCCCCACGAAGTCTACTTTCATAACAGAACAGCAGGGACCTGCCAAAGTTAAACCATTTGGCCAGGAGAGCCCTTTTATGAAGGCTTGTGCTCGATATCGTCGCCAAATTTTTTGGGCGAATTTTACGCCCTCTCATTTTCAAAAGTCGATTCCAAAGCAACTAATAGAGCTTTGCGATCGCAATCACTTCCAGAATCTGCAAAAGATATTCTAGTTTCATAACAGAACAGCAGGGACCTGCCAAAGTTAAACCATTTGGCCAGGAGAGCCCTTTTATGCAGACTTTGCCCGATTTCGATACCCAAAATTTTTGCGATTTTCACAGAATTTTTTTCAAAAGCCGATTCCAAAGCAACTAATAGAGCTTTGCGATCGCAATCACTTCCAGAATCTGCCCCACGAAGTCTACTTTCATAACAGAACAGCAGGGACCTGCCAAAGTTAAACCATTTGGCCAGGAGAGCCCTTTTATGAAGGCATGTGCTCGATATCGTCGCCAAATTTTTTGGGCGAATTTTACGCCCTCTCATTTTCAAAAGTCGATTCCAAAGCAACTAATAGAGCTTTGCGATCGCAATCACTTCCAGAATCTGCAAAAGATATTCTAGTTTCATAACAGAACAGCAGGGACCTGCCAAAGTTAAACCATTTGGCCAGGAGAGCCCTTTTATGCAGAATTTGCCCGATTTCGATACCCAAAATTTTTGCGATTTTCACAGAATTTTTTTCTAAAGCCGATTCCAAAGCAACTAATAGAGCTTTGCGATCGCAATCACTTCCAGAATCTGCCCCACGAAGTCTACTTTCATAACAGAACAGCAGGGACCTGCCAAAGTTAAACCATTTGGCCAGGAGAGCCCTTTTATGAAGGCATGTGCTCGATATCGTCGCCAAATTTTTTGGGCGAATTTTACGCCCTCTCATTTTCAAAAGTCGATTCCAAAGCAACTAATAGAGCTTTGCAATCGCAATCACTTCCAGAATCTGCAAAAGATATTCTAGTTTCATAACAGAACAGCAGGGACCTGCCAAAGTTAAACCATTTGGCCAGGAGAGCCCTTTTATGCAGACTTTGCCCGATTTCGATACCCAAAATTTTTGCGATTTTCACAGAATTTTTTTCAAAAGCCGATTCCAAAGCAACTAATAGAGCTTTGCGATCGCAATCACTTCCAGAATCTGCCCCACGAAGTCTACTTTCATAACAGAACAGCAGGGACCTGCCAAAGTTAAACCATTTGGCCAGGAGAGCCCTTTTATGCAGACTTTGCCCGATTTCGATACCCAAAATTTTTGCGATTTTCACAGAATTTTTTTCAAAAGCCGATTCCAAAGCAACCAATAGAGCTTTGCGATCGCAATCACTTCCAGAATCTGCCCCACGAAGTCTACTTTCATAACAGAACAGCAGGGTCCTGCCAAAGTTAAACCATTTGGCCAGGAGAGCCCTTTTATGAAGGCATGTGCTCGATATCGTCGCCAAATTTTTTTGGGGAATTTTACGCCCTCTCATTTTCAAAAGTCGATTCCAAAGCAACGAATAGAGCTTTGCGATCGCAATCACTTCCAGAATCTGCAAAAGATATTCTAGTTTCATAACAGAACAGCAGGGACCTGCCAAAGTTAAACCATTTGGCCAGGAGAGCCCTTTTATGCAGACTTTGCCCGATTTCGATACCCAAAATTTTTGGGATTTTCACAGAATTTTTTTCAAAAGCCGATTCCAAAGCAACCAATAGAGCTTTGCGATCGCAATCACTTCCAGAATCTGCCCCACGAAGTCTACTTTCATAACAGAACAGCAGGGACCTGCCAAAGTTAAACCATTTGGCCAGGAGAGCCCTTTTATGAAGGCATGTGCTCGATATCGTCGCCAAATTTTTTTGGGGAATTTTACGCCCTCTCATTTTCAAAAGTCGATTCCAAAGCAACGAATAGAGCTTTGCGATCGCAATCACTTCCAGAATCTGCAAAAGATATTCTAGTTTCATAACAGAACAGCAGGGACCTGCCAAAGTTAAACCATTTACCAGGAGAGCCCTTTTATGCAGACTTTGCCCGATTTCGATACCCAAAATTTTTGCGATTTTCACAGAATTTTTTTCAAAAGCCGATTCCAAAGCAACCAATAGAGCTTTGCGATCGCAATCACTTCCAGAATCTGCCCCACGAAGTCTACTTTCATAACAGAACAGCAGGGACCTACCAAAGTTAAACCATTTGGCCAGGAGAGCCCTTTTATGAAGGCATGTGCTCGATATCGTCGCCAAATTTTTTTGGGGAATTTTACGCCCTCTCATTTTCAAAAGTCGATTCCAAAGCAACGAATAGAGCTTTGCGATCGCAATCACTTCCAGAATCTGCAAAAGATATTCTAGTTTCATAACAGAACAGCAGGGACCTGCCAAAGTTAAACCATTTGGCCAGGAGAGCCCTTTTATGCAGACTTTGCCCGATTTCGATACCCAAAATTTTTGCGATTTTCACAGAATTTTTTTCAAAAGCCGATTCCAAAGCAACCAATAGAGCTTTGCGATCGCAATCACTTCCAGAATCTGCCCCACGAAGTCTACTTTCATAACAGAACAGCAGGGACCTGCCAAAGTTAAACCATTTGGCCAGGAGAACCCTTTTATGAAGGCATGTGCTCGATATCGTCGCCAAATTTTTTTGGGGAATTTTACGCCCTCTCATTTTCAAAAGTCGATTCCAAAGCAACGAATAGAGCTTTGCGATCGCAATCACTTCCAGAATCTGCAAAAGATATTCTAGTTTCATAACAGAACAGCAGGGACCTGCCAAAGTTAAACCATTTGGCCAGGAGAGCCCTTTTATGCAGACTTTGCCCGATTTCGATACCCAAAATTTTTGCGATTTTCACAGAATTTTTTTCAAAAGCCGATTCCAAAGCAACCAATAGAGCTTTGCGATCGCAATCACTTCCAGAATCTGCCCGACGAAGTCTACTTTCATAACAGAACAGCAGGGACCTGCCAAAGTTAAACCATTTGGCCAGGAGAGCCCTTTTATGAAGGCATGTGCTCGATATCGTCGCCAAATTTTTTGGGCGAATTTTACGCCCTCTCATTTTCAAAAGTCGATTCCAAAGCAACTAATAGAGCTTTGCGATCGCAATCACTTCCAGAATCTGCAAAAGATATTCTAGTTTCATAACAGAACAGCAGGGACCTGCCAAAGTTAAACCATTTGGCCAGGAGAGCCCTTTTATGCAGAATTTGCCCGATTTCGATACCCAAAATTTTTGCGATTTTCACAGAATTTTTTTCTAAAGCCGATTCCAAAGCAACTAATAGAGCTTTGCGATCGCAATCACTTCCAGAATCTGCCCCACGAAGTCTACTTTCATAACAGAACAGCAGGGACCTGCCAAAGTTAAACCATTTGGCCAGGAGAGCCCTTTTATGAAGGCATGTGCTCGATATCGTCGCCAAATTTTTTGGGCGAATTTTACGCCCTCTCATTTTCAAAAGTCGATTCCAAAGCAACTAATAGAGCTTTGCGATCGCAATCACTTCCAGAATCTGCAAAAGATATTCTAGTTTCATAACAGAACAGCAGGGACCTGCCAAAGTTAAACCATTTGGCCAGGAGAGCCCTTTTATGCAAACTTTGCCCGATTTCGATACCCAAAATTTTTGCGATTTTCACAGAATTTTTTTCAAAAGCCGATTCCAAAGCAACTAATAGAGCTTTGCGATCGCAATCACTTCCAGAATCTGCCCCACGAAGTCTACTTTCATAACAGAACAGCAGGGACCTGCCAAAGTTAAACCATTTGGCCAGGAGAGCCCTTTTATGCAGACTTTGCCCGATTTCGATACCCAAAATTTTTGCGATTTTCACAGAATTTTTTTCAAAAGCCGATTCCAAAGCAACCAATAGAGCTTTGCGATCGCAATCACTTCCAGAATCTGCCCCACGAAGTCTACTTTCATAACAGAACAGCAGGGTCCTGCCAAAGTTAAACCATTTGGCCAGGAGAGCCCTTTTATGAAGGCATGTGCTCGATATCGTCGCCAAATTTTTTTGGGGAATTTTACGCCCTCTCATTTTCAAAAGTCGATTCCAAAGCAACGAATAGAGCTTTGCGATCGCAATCACTTCCAGAATCTGCAAAAGATATTCTAGTTTCATAACAGAACAGCAGGGACCTGCCAAAGTTAAACCATTTGGCCAGGAGAGCCCTTTTATGCAGACTTTGCCCGATTTCGATACCCAAAATTTTTGCGATTTTCACAGAATTTTTTTCAAAAGCCGATTCCAAAGCAACCAATAGAGCTTTGCGATCGCAATCACTTCCAGAATCTGCCCCACGAAGTCTACTTTCATAACAGAACAGCAGGGACCTGCCAAAGTTAAACCATTTGGCCAGGAGAGCCCTTTTATGAAGGCATGTGCTCGATATCGTCGCCAAATTTTTTTGGGGAATTTTACGCCCTCTCATTTTCAAAAGTCGATTCCAAAGCAACGAATAGAGCTTTGCGATCGCAATCACTTCCAGAATCTGCAAAAGATATTCTAGTTTCATAACAGAACAGCAGGGACCTGCCAAAGTTAAACCATTTACCAGGAGAGCCCTTTTATGCAGACTTTGCCCGATTTCGATACCCAAAATTTTTGCGATTTTCACAGAATTTTTTTCAAAAGCCGATTCCAAAGCAACCAATAGAGCTTTGCGATCGCAATCACTTCCAGAATCTGCCCCACGAAGTCTACTTTCATAACAGAACAGCAGGGACCTACCAAAGTTAAACCATTTGGCCAGGAGAGCCCTTTTATGAAGGCATGTGCTCGATATCGTCGCCAAATTTTTTTGGGGAATTTTACGCCCTCTCATTTTCAAAAGTCGATTCCAAAGCAACGAATAGAGCTTTGCGATCGCAATCACTTCCAGAATCTGCAAAAGATATTCTAGTTTCATAACAGAACAGCAGGGACCTGCCAAAGTTAAACCATTTGGCCAGGAGAGCCCTTTTATGCAGACTTTGCCCGATTTCGATACCCAAAATTTTTGCGATTTTCACAGAATTTTTTTCAAAAGCCGATTCCAAAGCAACCAATAGAGCTTTGCGATCGCAATCACTTCCAGAATCTGCCCCACGAAGTCTACTTTCATAACAGAACAGCAGGGACCTGCCAAAGTTAAACCATTTGGCCAGGAGAACCCTTTTATGAAGGCATGTGCTCGATATCGTCGCCAAATTTTTTTGGGGAATTTTACGCCCTCTCATTTTCAAAAGTCGATTCCAAAGCAACGAATAGAGCTTTGCGATCGCAATCACTTCCAGAATCTGCAAAAGATATTCTAGTTTCATAACAGAACAGCAGGGATCTGCCAAAGTTAAACCATTTGGCCAGGAGAGCCCTTTTATGCAGACTTTGCCCGATTTCGATACCCAAAATTTTTGCGATTTTCACAGAATTTTTTTCAAAAGCCGATTCCAAAGCAACCAATAGAGCTTTGCGATCGCAATCACTTCCAGAATCTGCCCGACGAAGTCTACTTTCATAACAGAACAGCAGGGACCTGCCAAAGTTAAACCATTTGGCCAGGAGAGCCCTTTTATGAAGGCATGTGCTCGATATCGTCGCCAAATTTTTTGGGCGAATTTTACGCCCTCTCATTTTCAAAAGTCGATTCCAAAGCAACTAATAGAGCTTTGCGATCGCAATCACTTCCAGAATCTGCAAAAGATATTCTAGTTTCATAACAGAACAGCAGGGACCTGCCAAAGTTAAACCATTTGGCCAGGAGAGCCCTTTTATGCAGACTTTGCCCGATTTCGATACCCAAAATTTTTGCGATTTTCACAGAATTTTTTTCAAAAGCCGATTCCAAAGCAACTAATAGAGCTTTGCGATCGCAATCACTTCCAGAATCTGCCCCACGAAGTCTACTTTTATAACAGAACAGCAGGGACCTGCCAAAGTTAAACCATTTGGCCAGGAGAGCCCTTTTATGAAGGCATGTGCTCGATATCGTCGCCAAATTTTTTGGGCGAATTTTACGCCCTCTCATTTTCAAAAGTCGATTCCAAAGCAACTAATAGAGCTTTGCGATCGCAATCCCTTCCAGAATCTGCAAAAGATATTCTAGTTTCATAACAGAACAGCAGGGACCTGCCAAAGTTAAACCATTTGGCCAGGAGAGCCCTTTTATGCAGACTTTGCCCGATTTCGATACCCAAAATTTTTGCGATTTTCACAGAATTTTTTTCAAAAGCCGATTCCAAAGCAACTAATAGAGCTTTGCGATCGCAATCACTTCCAGAATCTGCCCCACGAAGTCTACTTTCATAACAGAACAGCAGGGACCTGCCAAAGTTAAACCATTTGGCCAGGAGAGCCCTTTTATGAAGGCATGTGCTCGATATCGTCGCCAAATTTTTTGGGCGAATTTTACGCCCTCTCATTTTCAAAAGTCGATTCCAAAGCAACTAATAGAGCTTTGCGATCGCAATCCCTTCCAGAATCTGCAAAAGATATTCTAGTTTCATAACAGAACAGCAGGGACCTGCCAAAGTTAAACCATTTGGCCAGGAGAGCCCTTTTATGCAGACTTTGCCCGATTTCGATACCCAAAATTTTTGCGATTTTCACAGAATTTTTTTCAAAAGCCGATTCCAAAGCAACTAATAGAGCTTTGCGATCGCAATCACTTCCAGAATCTGCCCCACGAAGTCTACTTTCATAACAGAACAGCAGGGACCTGCCAAAGTTAAACCATTTGGCCAGGAGAGCCCTTTTATGAAGGCATGTGCTCGATATCGTCGCCAAATTTTTTAGGCGAATTTTACGCCCTCTCATTTTCAAAAGTCGATTCCAAAGCAACTAATAGAGCTTTGCGATCGCAATCACTTCCAGAATCTGCAAAAGATATTCTAGTTTCATAACAGAACAGCAGGGACCTGCCAAAGTTAAACCATTTGGCCAGGAGAGCCCTTTTATGCAGACTTTGCCCGATTTCGATACCCAAAATTTTTGCGATTTTCACAGAATTTTTTTCAAAAGCCGATTCCAAAGCAACTAATAGAGCTTTGCGATCGCAATCACTTCCAGAATCTGCCCCACGAAGTCTACTTTCATAACAGAACAGCAGGGACCTGCCAAAGTTAAACCATTTGGCCAGGAGAGCCCTTTTATGAAGGCATGTGCTCGATATCGTCGCCAAATTTTTTGGGCGAATTTTACGCCCTCTCATTTTCAAAAGTCGATTCCAAAGTAACTAATAGATCTTTGCGATCGCAATCACTTCCAGAATCTGCAAAAGATATTCTAGTTTCATAACAGAACAGCAGGGACCTGCCAAAGTTAAACCATTTGGCCAGGAGAGCCCTTTTATGCAGACTTTGCCCGATTTCGATACCCAAAATTTTTGCGATTTTCACAGAATTTTTTTCAAAAGCCGATTCCAAAGCAACTAATAGAGCTTTGCGATCGCAATCACTTCCAGAATCTGCCCCACGAAGTCTACTTTCATAACAGAACAGCAGGGACCTGCCAAAGTTAAACCATTTGGCCAGGAGAGCCCTTTTATGAAGGCATGTGCTCGATATCGTCGCCTAATTTTTTGGGCGAATTTTACGCCCTCTCATTTTCAAAAGTCGATTCCAAAGCAACTAATAGAGCTTTGCGATCGCAATCACTTCCAGAATCTGCAAAAGATATTCTAGTTTCATAACAGAACAGCAGGGACCTGCCAAAGTTAAACCATTTGGCCAGGAGAGCCCTTTTATGCAGACTTTGCCCGATTTCGATACCCAAAATTTTTGCGATTTTCACAGAATTTTTTTCAAAAGCCGATTCCAAAGCAACTAATAGAGCTTTGCGATCGCAATCACTTCCAGAATCTGCCCCACGAAGTCTACTTTCATAACAGAACAGCAGGCACCTGCCAAAGTTAAACCATTTGGCCAGGAGAGCCCTTTTATGAAGGCATGTGCTCGATATCGTCGCCAAATTTTTTAGGCGAATTTTACGCCCTCTCATTTTCAAAAGTCGATTCCAAAGCAACTAATAGAGCTTTGCGATCGCAATCACTTCCAGAATCTGCAAAAGATATTCTAGTTTCATAACAGAACAGCAGGGACCTGCCAAAGTTAAACCATTTGGCCAGGAGAGCCCTTTTATGCAGACTTTGCCCGATTTCGATACCCAAAATTTTTGCGATTTTCACAGAATTTTTTTCAAAAGCCGATTCCAAAGCAACTAATAAAGCTTTGCGATCGCAATCACTTCCAGAATCTGCCCCACGAAGTCTACTTTCATAACAGAACAGCAGGGACCTGCCAAAGTTAAACCATTTGGCCTGGAGAGCCCTTTTATGAAGGCATGTGCTCGATATCGTCGCCAAATTTTTTGGGCGAATTTTACGCCCTCTCATTTTCAAAAGTCGATTCCAAAGCAACTAATAGAGCTTTGCGATCGCAATCACTTCCAGAATCTGCAAAAGATATTCTAGTTTCATAACAGAACAGCAGGGACCTGCCAAAGTTAAACCATTTGGCCAGGAGAGCCCTTTTATGCAGACTTTGCCCGATTTCGATACCCAAAATTTTTGCGATTTTCACAGAATTTTTTTCAAAAGCCGATTCCAAAGCAACTAATAGAGCTTTGCGATCGCAATCACTTCCAGAATCTGCCCCACGAAGTCTACTTTCATAACAGAACAGCAGGGACCTGCCAAAGTTAAACCATTTGGCCAGGAGAGCCCTTTTATGAAGGCTTGTGCTCGATATCGTCGCCAAATTTTTTGGGCGAATTTTACGCCCTCTCATTTTCAAAAGTCGATTCCAAAGCAACTAATAGAGCTTTGCGATCGCAATCACTTCCAGAATCTGCAAAAGATATTCTAGTTTCATAACAGAACAGCAGGGACCTGCCAAAGTTAAACCATTTGGCCAGGAGAGCCCTTTTATGCAGACTTTGCCCGATTTCGATACCCAAAATTTTTGCGATTTTCACAGAATTTTTTTCAAAAGCCGATTCCAAAGCAACTAATAGAGCTTTGCGATCGCAATCACTTCCAGAATCTGCCCCACGAAGTCTACTTTCATAACAGAACAGCAGGGACCTGCCAAAGTTAAACCATTTGGCCAGGAGAGCCCTTTTATGAAGGCATGTGCTCGATATCGTCGCCAAATTTTTTGGGCGAATTTTACGCCCTCTCATTTTCAAAAGTCGATTCCAAAGCAACTAATAGAGCTTTGCGATCGCAATCACTTCCAGAATCTGCAAAAGATATTCTAGTTTCATAACAGAACAGCAGGGACCTGCCAAAGTTAAACCATTTGGCCAGGAGAGCCCTTTTATGCAGAATTTGCCCGATTTCGATACCCAAAATTTTTGCGATTTTCACAGAATTTTTTTCAAAAGCCGATTCCAAAGCAACTAATAGAGCTTTGCGATCGCAATCACTTCCAGAATCTGCCCCACGAAGTCTACTTTCATAACAGAACAGCAGGGACCTGCCAAAGTTAAACCATTTGGCCAGGAGAGCCCTTTTATGAAGGCATGTGCTCGATATCGTCGCCAAATTTTTTGGGCGAATTTTACGCCCTCTCATTTTCAAAAGTCGATTCCAAAGCAACTAATAGAGCTTTGCGATCGCAATCACTTCCAGAATCTGCAAAAGATATTCTAGTTTCATAACAGAACAGCAGGGACCTGCCAAAGTTAAACCATTTGGCCAGGAGAGCCCTTTTATGCAGACTTTGCCCGATTTCGATACCCAAAATTTTTGCGATTTTCACAGAATTTTTTTCAAAAGCCGATTCCAAAGCAACTAATAGAGCTTTGCGATCGCAATCACTTCCAGAATCTGCCCCACGAAGTCTACTTTCATAACAGAACAGCAGGGACCTGCCAAAGTTAAACCATTTGGCCAGGAGAGCCCTTTTATGAAGGCATGTGCTCGATATCGTCGCCAAATTTTTTTGGGGAATTTTACGCCCTCTTATTTTCAAAAGTCGATTCCAAAGCAACGAATAGAGCTTTGCGATCGCAATCACTTCCAGAATCTGCAAAAGATATTCTAGTTTCATAACAGAACAGCAGGGACCTGCCAAAGTTAAACCATTTGGCCAGGAGAGCCCTTTTATGCAGACTTTGCCCGATTTCGATACCCAAAATTTTTGCGATTTTCACAGAATTTTTTTCAAAAGCCGATTCCAAAGCAACTAATAGAGCTTTGCGATCGCAATCACTTCCAGAATCTGCCCCACGAAGTCTACTTTCATAACAGAACAGCAGGGACCTGCCAAAGTTAAACCATTTGGCCAGGAGAGCCCTTTTATGAAGGCATGTGCTCGATATCGTCGCCAAATTTTTTGGGCGAATTTTACGCCCTCTCATTTTCAAAAGTCGATTCCAAAGCAACTAATAGAGCTTTGCGATCGCAATCACTTCCAGAATCTGCAAAAGATATTCTAGTTTCATAACAGAACAGCAGGGACCTGCCAAAGTTAAACCATTTGGCCAGGAGAGCCCTTTTATGCAGAATTTGCCCGATTTCGATACCCAAAATTTTTGCGATTTTCACAGAATTTTTTTCAAAAGCCGATTCCAAAGCAACTAATAGAGCTTTGCGATCGCAATCACTTCCAGAATCTGCCCCACGAAGTCTACTTTCATAACAGAACAGCAGGGACCTGCCAAAGTTAAACCATTTGGCCAGGAGAGCCCTTTTATGAAGGCATGTGCTCGATATCGTCGCCAAATTTTTTGGGCGAATTTTACGCCCTCTCATTTTCAAAAGTAAAGTTAGTTCCAATTAATTAGTTCCAAAGCAACTAATAGAGCTTTGCGATCGCAATCACTTCCAGAATCTGCAAAAGATATTCTAGTTTCATAACAGAACAGCAGGGACCTGCCAAAGTTAAACCATTTGGCCAGGAGAGCCCTTTTATGCAGACTTTGCCCGATTTCGATACCCAAAATTTTTGCGATTTTCACAGAATTTTTTTCAAAAGCCGATTCCAAAGCAACTAATAGAGCTTTGCGATCGCAATCACTTCCAGAATCTGCCCCACGAAGTCTACTTTCATAACAGAACAGCAGGGACCTGCCAAAGTTAAACCATTTGGCCAGGAGAGCCCTTTTATAAAGGCATGTGCTCGATATCGTCGCCAAATTTGTTTGGGGAATTTTACGCCCTCTCATTTTCAAAAGTCGATTCCAAAGCAACGAATAGAGCTTTGCGATCGCAATCACTTCCAAAATCTGCAAAAGATATTCTAGTTTCATAACAGAACAGCAGGGACCTGCCAAAGTTAAACCATTTGGCCAGGAGAGCCCTTTTATGCAGACTTTGCCCGATTTCGATACCCAAAATTTTTGCGATTTTCACAGAATTTTTTTCAAAAGCCGATTCCAAAGCAACCAATAGAGCTTTGCGATCGCAATCACTTCCAGAATCTGCCCCACGAAGTCTACTTTCATAACAGAACAGCAGGGTCCTGCCAAAGTTAAACCATTTGGCCAGGAGAGCCCTTTTATGAAGGCATGTGCTCGATATCGTCGCCAAATTTTTTTGGGGAATTTTACGCCCTCTCATTTTCAAAAGTCGATTCCAAAGCAACGAATAGAGCTTTGCGATCGCAATCACTTCCAGAATCTGCAAAAGATATTCTAGTTTCATAACAGAACAGCAGGGACCTGCCAAAGTTAAACCATTTGGCCAGGAGAGCCCTTTTATGCAGACTTTGCCCGATTTCGATACCCAAAATTTTTGCGATTATCACAGAATTTTTTTCAAAAGCCGATTCCAAAGCAACCAATAGAGCTTTGCGATCGCAATCACTTCCAGAATCTGCCCCACGAAGTCTACTTTCATAACAGAACAGCAGGGACCTGCCAAAGTTAAACCATTTGGCCAGGAGAGCCCTTTTATGAAGGCATGTGCTCGATATCGTCGCCAAATTTTTTTGGGGAATTTTACGCCCTCTCATTTTCAAAAGTCGATTCCAAAGCAACGAATAGAGCTTTGCGATCGCAATCACTTCCAGAATCTGCAAAAGATATTCTAGTTTCATAACAGAACAGCAGTGACCTGCCAAAGTTAAACCATTTACCAGGAGAGCCCTTTTATGCAGACTTTGCCCGATTTCGATACCCAAAATTTTTGCGATTTTCACAGAATTTTTTTCAAAAGCCGATTCCAAAGCAACCAATAGAGCTTTGCGATCGCAATCACTTCCAGAATCTGCCCCACGAAGTCTACTTTCATAACAGAACAGCAGGGACCTACCAAAGTTAAACCATTTGGCCAGGAGAGCCCTTTTATGAAGGCATGTGCTCGATATCGTCGCCAAATTTTTTTGGGGAATTTTACGCCCTCTCATTTTCAAAAGTCGATTCCAAAGCAACGAATAGAGCTTTGCGATCGCAATCACTTCCAGAATCTGCAAAAGATATTCTAGTTTCATAACAGAACAGCAGGGACCTGCCAAAGTTAAACCATTTGGCCAGGAGAGCCCTTTTATGAAGGCATGTGCTCGATATCGTCGCCAAATTTTTTTGGGGAATTTTACGCCCTCTCATTTTCAAAAGTCGATTCCAAAGCAACGAATAGAGCTTTGCGATCGCAATCACTTCCAGAATCTGCAAAAGATATTCTAGTTTCATAACAGAACAGCAGGGACCTGCCAAAGTTAAACCATTTGGCCAGGAGAGCCCTTTTATGCAGACTTTGCCCGATTTCGATACCCAAAATTTTTGCGATTTTCACAGAATTTTTTTCAAAAGCCGATTCCAAAGCAACCAATAGAGCTTTGCGATCGCAATCACTTCCAGAATCTGCCCGACGAAGTCTACTTTCATAACAGAACAGCAGGGACCTGCCAAAGTTAAACCATTTGGCCAGAAGAGCCCTTTTATGAAGGCATGTGCTCGATATCGTCGCCAAATTTTTTGGGCGAATTTTACGCCCTCTCATTTTCAAAAGTCGATTCCAAAGCAACTAATAGAGCTTTGCGATCGCAATCACTTCCAGAATCTGCAAAAGATATTCTAGTTTCATAACAGAACAGCAGGGACCTGCCAAAGTTAAACCATTTGGCCAGGAGAGCCCTTTTATGCAGACTTTGCCCGATTTCGATACCCAAAATTTTTGCGATTTTCACAGAATTTTTTTCAAAAGCCGATTCCAAAGCAACTAATAGAGCTTTGCGATCGCAATCACTTCCAGAATCTGCCCCACGAAGTCTACTTTCATAACAGAACAGCAGGGACCTGCCAAAGTTAAACCATTTGGCCAGGAGAGCCCTTTTATGAAGGCATGTGCTCGATATCGTCGCCAAATTTTTTGGGCGAATTTTACGCCCTCTCATTTTCAAAAGTCGATTCCAAAGCAACTAATAGAGCTTTGCGATCGCAATCACTTCCAGAATCTGCAAAAGATATTCTAGTTTCATAACAGAACAGCAGGGACCTGCCAAAGTTAAACCATTTGGCCAGGAGAGCCCTTTTATGCAGACTTTGCCCGATTTCGATACCCAAAATTTTTGCGATTTTCACAGAATTTTTTTCAAAAGCCGATTCCAAAGCAACTAATAGAGCTTTGCGATCGCAATCACTTCCAGAATCTGCCCCACGAAGTCTACTTTCATAACAGAACAGCAGGGACCTGCCAAAGTTAAACCATTTGGCCAGGAGAGCCCTTTTATGAAGGCATGTGCTCGATATCGTCGCCAAATTTTTTGGGCGAATTTTACGCCCTCTCATTTTCAAAAGTCGATTCCAAAGCAACTAATAGAGCTTTGCGATCGCAATCCCTTCCAGAATCTGCAAAAGATATTCTAGTTTCATAACAGAACAGCAGGGACCTGCCAAAGTTAAACCATTTGGCCAGGAGAGCCCTTTTATGCAGACTTTGCCCGATTTCGATACCCAAAATTTTTGCGATTTTCACAGAATTTTTTTCAAAAGCCGATTCCAAAGCAACTAATAGAGCTTTGCGATCGCAATCACTTCCAGAATCTGCCCCACGAAGTCTACTTTCATAACAGAACAGCAGGGACCTGCCAAAGTTAAACCATTTGGCCAGGAGAGCCCTTTTATGAAGGCATGTGCTCGATATCGTCGCCAAATTTTTTGGGCGAATTTTACGCCCTCTCATTTTCAAAAGTCGATTCCAAAGCAACTAATAGAGCTTTGCGATCGCAATCCCTTCCAGAATCTGCAAAAGATATTCTAGTTTCATAACAGAACAGCAGGGACCTGCCAAAGTTAAACCATTTGGCCAGGAGAGCCCTTTTATGCAGACTTTGCCCGATTTCGATACCCAAAATTTTTGCGATTTTCACAGAATTTTTTTCAAAAGCCGATTCCAAAGCAACTAATAGAGCTTTGCGATCGCAATCACTTCCAGAATCTGCCCCACGAAGTCTACTTTCATAACAGAACAGCAGGGACCTGCCAAAGTTAAACCATTTGGCCAGGAGAGCCCTTTTATGAAGGCATGTGCTCGATATCGTCGCCAAATTTTTTAGGCGAATTTTACGCCCTCTCATTTTCAAAAGTCGATTCCAAAGCAACTAATAGAGCTTTGCGATCGCAATCACTTCCAGAATCTGCAAAAGATATTCTAGTTTCATAACAGAACAGCAGGGACCTGCCAAAGTTAAACCATTTGGCCAGGAGAGCCCTTTTATGCAGACTTTGCCCGATTTCGATACCCAAAATTTTTGCGATTTTCACAGAATTTTTTTCAAAAGCCGATTCCAAAGCAACTAATAGAGCTTTGCGATCGCAATCACTTCCAGAATCTGCCCCACGAAGTCTACTTTCATAACAGAACAGCAGGGACCTGCCAAAGTTAAACCATTTGGCCAGGAGAGCCCTTTTATGAAGGCATGTGCTCGATATCGTCGCCAAATTTTTTGGGCGAATTTTACGCCCTCTCATTTTCAAAAGTCGATTCCAAAGCAACTAATAGATCTTTGCGATCGCAATCACTTCCAGAATCTGCAAAAGATATTCTAGTTTCATAACAGAACAGCAGGGACCTGCCAAAGTTAAACCATTTGGCCAGGAGAGCCCTTTTATGCAGACTTTGCCCGATTTCGATACCCAAAATTTTTGCGATTTTCACAGAATTTTTTTCAAAAGCCGATTCCAAAGCAACTAATAGAGCTTTGCGATCGCAATCACTTCCAGAATCTGCCCCACGAAGTCTACTTTCATAACAGAACAGCAGGGACCTACCAAAGTTAAACCATTTGGCCAGGAGAGCCCTTTTATGAAGGCATGTGCTCGATATCGTCGCCTAATTTTTTGGGCGAATTTTACGCCCTCTCATTTTCAAAAGTCGATTCCAAAGCAACTAATAGAGCTTTGCGATCGCAATCACTTCCAGAATCTGCAAAAGATATTCTAGTTTCATAACAGAACAGCAGGGACCTGCCAAAGTTAAACCATTTGGCCAGGAGAGCCCTTTTATGCAGACTTTGCCCGATTTCGATACCCAAAATTTTTGCGATTTTCACAGAATTTTTTTCAAAAGCTGATTCCAAAGCAACTAATAGAGCTTTGCGATCGCAATCACTTCCAGAATCTGCCCCACGAAGTCTACTTTCATAACAGAACAGCAGGGACCTGCCAAAGTTAAACCATTTGGCCAGGAGAGCCCTTTTATGAAGGCATGTGCTCGATATCGTCGCCAAATTTTTTAGGCGAATTTTACGCCCTCTCATTTTCAAAAGTCGATTCCAAAGCAACTAATAGAGCTTTGCGATCGCAATCACTTCCAGAATCTGCAAAAGATATTCTAGTTTCATAACAGAACAGCAGGGACCTGCCAAAGTTAAACCATTTGGCCAGGAGAGCCCTTTTATGCAGACTTTGCCCGATTTCGATACCCAAAATTTTTGCGATTTTCACAGAATTTTTTTCAAAAGCCGATTCCAAAGCAACTAATAAAGCTTTGCGATCGCAATCACTTCCAGAATCTGCCCCACGAAGTCTACTTTCATAACAGAACAGCAGGGACCTGCCAAAGTTAAACCATTTGGCCAGGAGAGCCCTTTTATGAAGGCATGTGCTCGATATCGTCGCCAAATTTTTTGGGCGAATTTTACGCCCTCTCATTTTCAAAAGTCGATTCCAAAGCAACTAATAGAGCTTTGCGATCGCAATCACTTCCAGAATCTGCAAAAGATATTCTAGTTTCATAACAGAACAGCAGGGACCTGCCAAAGTTAAACCATTTGGCCAGGAGAGCCCTTTTATGCAGACTTTGCCCGATTTCGATACCCAAAATTTTTGAGATTTTCACAGAATTTTTTTCAAAAGCCGATTCCAAAGCAACTAATAGAGCTTTGCGATCGCAATCACTTCCAGAATCTGCCCCACGAAGTCTACTTTCATAACAGAACAGCAGGGACCTGCCAAAGTTAAACCATTTGGCCAGGAGAGCCCTTTTATGAAGGCTTGTGCTCGATATCGTCGCCAAATTTTTTGGGCGAATTTTACGCCCTCTCATTTTCAAAAGTCGATTCCAAAGCAACTAATAGAGCTTTGCGATCGCAATCACTTCCAGAATCTGCAAAAGATATTCTAGTTTCATAACAGAACAGCAGGGACCTGCCAAAGTTAAACCATTTGGCCAGGAGAGCCCTTTTATGCAGACTTTGCCCGATTTCGATACCCAAAATTTTTGCGATTTTCACAGAATTTTTTTCAAAAGCCGATTCCAAAGCAACTAATAGAGCTTTGCGATCGCAATCACTTCCAGAATCTGCCCCACGAAGTCTACTTTCATAACAGAACAGCAGGGACCTGTCAAAGTTAAACCATTTGGCCAGGAGAGCCCTTTTATGAAGGCATGTGCTCGATATCGTCGCCAAATTTTTTGGGCGAATTTTACGCCCTCTCATTTTCAAAAGTCGATTCCAAAGCAACTAATAGAGCTTTGCGATCGCAATCACTTCCAGAATCTGCAAAAGATATTCTAGTTTCATAACAGAACAGCAGGGACCTGCCAAAGTTAAACCATTTGGCCAGGAGAGCCCTTTTATGCAGAATTTGCCCGATTTCGATACCCAAAATTTTTGCGATTTTCACAGAATTTTTTTCAAAAGCCGATTCCAAAGCAACTAATAGAGCTTTGCGATCGCAATCACTTCCAGAATCTGCCCCACGAAGTCTACTTTCATAACAGAACAGCAGGGACCTGCCAAAGTTAAACCATTTGGCCAGGAGAGCCCTTTTATGAAGGCATGTGCTCGATATCGTCGCCAAATTTTTTGGGCGAATTTTACGCCCTCTCATTTTCAAAAGTCGATTCCAAAGCAACTAATAGAGCTTTGCGATCGCAATCACTTCCAGAATCTGCAAAAGATATTCTAGTTTCATAACAGAACAGCAGGGACCTGCCAAAGTTAAACCATTTGGCCAGGAGAGCCCTTTTATGCAGACTTTGCCCGATTTCGATACCCAAAATTTTTGCGATTTTCACAGAATTTTTTTCAAAAGCCGATTCCAAAGCAACCAATAGAGCTTTGCGATCGCAATCACTTCCAGAATCTGCCCCACGAAGTCTACTTTCATAACAGAACAGCAGGGTCCTGCCAAAGTTAAACCATTTGGCCAGGAGAGCCCTTTTATGAAGGCATGTGCTCGATATCGTCGCCAAATTTTTTTGGGGAATTTTACGCCCTCTCATTTTCAAAAGTCGATTCCAAAGCAACGAATAGAGCTTTGCGATCGCAATCACTTCCAGAATCTGCAAAAGATATTCTAGTTTCATAACAGAACAGCAGGGACCTGCCAAAGTTAAACCATTTGGCCAGGAGAGCCCTTTTATGCAGACTTTGCCCGATTTCGATACCCAAAATTTTTGCGATTTTCACAGAATTTTTTTCAAAAGCCGATTCCAAAGCAACCAATAGAGCTTTGCGATCGCAATCACTTCCAGAATCTGCCCCACGAAGTCTACTTTCATAACAGAACAGCAGGGACCTACCAAAGTTAAACCATTTGGCCAGGAGAGCCCTTTTATGAAGGCATGTGCTCGATATCGTCGCCAAATTTTTTTGGGGAATTTTACGCCCTCTCATTTTCAAAAGTCGATTCCAAAGCAACGAATAGAGCTTTGCGATCGCAATCACTTCCAGAATCTGCAAAAGATATTCTAGTTTCATAACAGAACAGCAGGGACCTGCCAAAGTTAAACCATTTGGCCAGGAGAGCCCTTTTATGAAGGCATGTGCTCGATATCGTCGCCAAATTTTTTTGGGGAATTTTACGCCCTCTCATTTTCAAAAGTCGATTCCAAAGCAACGAATAGAGCTTTGCGATCGCAATCACTTCCAGAATCTGCAAAAGATATTCTAGTTTCATAACAGAACAGCAGGGACCTGCCAAAGTTAAACCATTTGGCCAGGAGAGCCCTTTTATGAAGGCATGTGCTCGATATCGTCGCCAAATTTTTTGGGCGAATTTTACGCCCTCTCATTTTCAAAAGTCGATTCCAAAGCAACTAATAGAGCTTTGCGATCGCAATCACTTCCAGAATCTGCAAAAGATATTCTAGTTTCATAACAGAACAGCAGGGACCTGCCAAAGTTAAACCATTTGGCCAGGAGAGCCCTTTTATGCAGACTTTGCCCGATTTCGATACCCAAAATTTTTGCGATTTTCACAGAATTTTTTTCAAAAGCCGATTCCAAAGCAACTAATAGAGCTTTGCGATCGCAATCACTTCCAGAATCTGCCCCACGAAGTCTACTTTCATAACAGAACAGCAGGGACCTGCCAAAGTTAAACCATTTGGCCAGGAGAGCCCTTTTATGAAGGCATGTGCTCGATATCGTCGCCAAATTTTTTGGGCGAATTTTACGCCCTCTCATTTTCAAAAGTCGATTCCAAAGCAACTAATAGAGCTTTGCGATCGCAATCCCTTCCAGAATCTGCAAAAGATATTCTAGTTTCATAACAGAACAGCAGGGACCTGCCAAAGTTAAACCATTTGGCCAGGAGAGCCATTTTATGCAGACTTTGCCCGATTTCGATACCCAAAATTTTTGCGATTTTCACAGAATTTTTTTCAAAAGCCGATTCCAAAGCAACTAATAGAGCTTTGCGATCGCAATCACTTCCAGAATCTGCCCCACGAAGTCTACTTTCATAACAGAACAGCAGGGACCTGCCAAAGTTAAACCATTTGGCCAGGAGAGCCCTTTTATGAAGGCATGTGCTCGATATCGTCGCCAAATTTTTTAGGCGAATTTTACGCCCTCTCATTTTCAAAAGTCGATTCCAAAGCAACTAATAGAGCTTTGCGATCGCAATCACTTCCAGAATCTGCAAAAGATATTCTAGTTTCATAACAGAACAGCAGGGACCTGCCAAAGTTAAACCATTTGGCCAGGAGAGCCCTTTTATGCAGACTTTGCCCGATTTCGATACCCAAAATTTTTGCGATTTTCACAGAATTTTTTTCAAAAGCCGATTCCAAAGCAACTAATAGAGCTTTGCGATCGCAATCACTTCCAGAATCTGCCCCACGAAGTCTACTTTCATAACAGAACAGCAGGGACCTGCCAAAGTTAAACCATTTGGCCAGGAGAGCCCTTTTATGAAGGCATGTGCTCGATATCGTCGCCAAATTTTTTGGGCGAATTTTACGCCCTCTCATTTTCAAAAGTCGATTCCAAAGCAACTAATAGAGCTTTGCGATCGCAATCACTTCCAGAATCTGCAAAAGATATTCTAGTTTCATAACAGAACAGCAGGGACCTGCCAAAGTTAAACCATTTGGCCAGGAGAGCCCTTTTATGCAGACTTTGCCCGATTTCGATACCCAAAATTTTTGCGATTTTCACAGAATTTTTTTCAAAAGCCGATTCCAAAGCAACTAATAGAGCTTTGCGATCGCAATCACTTCCAGAATCTGCCCCACGAAGTCTACTTTCATAACAGAACAGCAGGGACCTGCCAAAGTTAAACCATTTGGCCAGGAGAGCCCTTTTATGAAGGCATGTGCTCGATATCGTCGCCTAATTTTTTGGGCGAATTTTACGTCCTCTCATTTTCAAAAGTCGATTCCAAAGCAACTAATAGAGCTTTGCGATCGCAATCACTTCCAGAATCTGCAAAAGATATTCTAGTTTCATAACAGAACAGCAGGGACCTGCCAAAGTTAAACCATTTGGCCAGGAGAGCCCTTTTATGCAGACTTTGCCCGATTTCGATACCCAAAATTTTTGCGATTTTCACAGAATTTTTTTCAAAAGCCGATTCCAAAGCAACTAATAGAGCTTTGCGATCGCAATCACTTCCAGAATCTGCCCCACGAAGTCTACTTTCATAACAGAACAGCAGGGACCTGCCAAAGTTAAACCATTTGGCCAGGAGAGCCCTTTTATGAAGGCATGTGCTCGATATCGTCGCCAAATTTTTTAGGCGAATTTTACGCCCTCTCATATTCAAAAGTCGATTCCAAAGCAACTAATAGAGCTTTGCGATCGCAATCACTTCCAGAATCTGCAAAAGATATTCTAGTTTCATAACAGAACAGCAGGGACCTGCCAAAGTTAAACCATTTGGCCAGGAGAGCCCTTTTATGCAGACTTTGCCCGATTTCGATACCCAAAATTTTTGCGATTTTCACAGAATTTTTTTCAAAAGCCGATTCCAAAGCAACTAATAGAGCTTTGCGATCGCAATCACTTCCAGAATCTGCCCCACGAAGTCTACTTTCATAACAGAACAGCAGGGACCTGCCAAAGTTAAACCATTTGGCCAGGAGAGCCCTTTTATGAAGGCATGTGCTCGATATCGTCGCCAAATTTTTTGGGCGAATTTTACGCCCTCTTATTT
Organism: Salticus scenicus; assembly: GCA_963930645.1. Lineage (NCBI taxonomy): Eukaryota > Metazoa > Arthropoda > Arachnida > Araneae > Salticidae > Salticus > Salticus scenicus. The sequence goes on from CAWVNO010002787.1 coordinate 92,066, forward strand.
TCAAAAGTCGATTCCAAAGCAACTAATAGAGCTTTGCGATCGCAATCACTTCCAGAATCTGCAAAAGATATTCTAGTTTCATAACAGAACAGCAGGGACCTGCCAAAGTTAAACCATTTGGCCAGGAGAGCCCTTTTATGCAGACTTTGCCCGATTTCGATACCCAAAATTTTTGAGATTTTCACAGAATTTTTTTCAAAAGCCGATTCCAAAGCAACTAATAGAGCTTTGCGATCGCAATCACTTCCAGAATCTGCCCCACGAAGTCTACTTTCATAACAGAACAGCAGGGACCTGCCAAAGTTAAACCATTTGGCCAGGAGAGCCCTTTTATGAAGGCATGTGCTCGATATCGTCGCCAAATTTTTTGGGCGAATTTTACGCCCTCTCATTTTCAAAAGTCGATTCCAAAGCAACTAATAGAGCTTTGCGATCGCAATCACTTCCAGAATCTGCAAAAGATATTCTAGTTTCATAACAGAACAGCAGGGACCTGCCAAAGTTAAACCATTTGGCCAGGAGAGCCCTTTTATGCAGACTTTGCCCGATTTCGATACCCAAAATTTTTGCGATTTTCACAGAATTTTTTTCAAAAGCCGATTCCAAAGCAACTAATAGAGCTTTGCGATCGCAATCACTTCCAGAATCTGCCCCACGAAGTCTACTTTCATAACAGAACAGCAGGGACCTGCCAAAGTTAAACCATTTGGCCAGGAGAGCCCTTTTATGAAGGCATGTGCTCGATATCGTCGCCAAATTTTTTGGGCGAATTTTACGCCCTCTCATTTTCAAAAGTCGATTCCAAAGCAACTAATAGAGCTTTGCGATCGCAATCACTTCCAGAATCTGCAAAAGATATTCTAGTTTCATAACAGAACAGCAGGGACCTGCCAAAGTTAAACCATTTGGCCAGGAGAGCCCTTTTATGCAGAATTTGCCCGATTTCGATACCCAAAATTTTTGCGATTTTCACAGAATTTTTTTCAAAAGCCGATTCCAAAGCAACTAATAGAGCTTTGCGGTCGCAATCACTTCCAGAATCTGCCCCACGAAGTCTACTTTCATAACAGAACAGCAGGGACCTGCCAAAGTTAAACCATTTGGCCAGGAGAGCCCTTTTATGAAGGCATGTGCTCGATATCGTCGCCAAATTTTTTGGGCGAATTTTACGCCCTCTCATTTTCAAAAGTCGATTCCAAAGCAACTAATAGTGCTTTGCGATCGCAATCACTTCCAGAATCTGCAAAAGATATTCTAGTTTCATAACAGAACAGCAGGGACCTGCCAAAGTTAAACCATTTGGCCAGGAGAGCCCTTTTATGCAGACTTTGCCCGATTTCGATACCCAAAATTTTTGCGATTTTCACAGAATTTTTTTCAAAAGCCGATTCCAAAGCAACTAATAGAGCTTTGCGATCGCAATCACTTCCAGAATCTGCCCCACGAAGTCTACTTTCATAACAGAACAGCAGGGACCTGCCAAAGTTAAACCATTTGGCCAGGAGAGCCCTTTTATGAAGGCATGTGCTCGATATCGTCGCCAAATTTTTTGGGCGAATTTTACGCCCTCTCATTTTCAAAAGTCGATTCCAAAGCAACTAATAGAGCTTTGCGATCGCAATCACTTCCAGAATCTGCAAAAGATATTCTAGTTTCATAACAGAACAGCAGGGACCTGCCAAAGTTAAACCATTTGGCCAGGAGAGCCCTTTTATGCAGACTTTGCCCGATTTCGATACCCAAAATTTTTGCGATTTTCACAGAATTTTTTTCAAAAGCCGATTCCAAAGCAACTAATAGAGCTTTGCGATCGCAATCACTTCCAGAATCTGCCCCACGAAGTCTACTTTCATAACAGAACAGCAGGGACCTGCCAAAGTTAAACCATTTGGCCAGGAGAGCCCTTTTATGAAGGCATGTGCTCGATATCGTCGCCAAATTTTTTGGGCGAATTTTACGCCCTCTCATTTTCAAAAGTCGATTCCAAAGCAACTAATAGAGCTTTGCGATCGCAATCACTTCCAGAATCTGCAAAAGATATTCTAGTTTCATAACAGAACAGCAGGGACCTGCCAAAGTTAAACCATTTGGCCAGGAGAGCCCTTTTATGCAGACTTTGCCCGATTTCGATACCCAAAATTTTTGCGATTTTCACAGAATTTTTTTCAAAAGCCGATTCCAAAGCAACTAATAGAGCTTTGCGATCGCAATCACTTCCAGAATCTGCCCCACGAAGTCTACTTTCATAACAGAACAGCAGGGACCTGCCAAAGTTAAACCATTTGGCCAGGAGAGCCCTTTTATGAAGGCATGTGCTCGATATCGTCGCCAAATTTTTTGGGCGAATTTTACGCCCTCTCATTTTCAAAAGTCGATTCCAAAGCAACTAATAGAGCTTTGCGATCGCAATCACTTCCAGAATCTGCAAAAGATATTCTAGTTTCATAACAGAACAGCAGGGACCTGCCAAAGTTAAACCATTTGGCCAGGAGAGCCCTTTTATGCAGACTTTGCCCGATTTCGATACCCAAAATTTTTGAGATTTTCACAGAATTTTTTTCAAAAGCCGATTCCAAAGCAACTAATAGAGCTTTGCGATCGCAATCACTTCCAGAATCTGCCCCACGAAGTCTACTTTCATAACAGAACAGCAGGGACCTGCCAAAGTTAAACCATTTGGCCAGGAGAGCCCTTTTATGAAGGCAATGTGCTCGATATCGTCGCCAAATTTTTTGGGCGAATTTTACGCCCTCTCATTTTCAAAAGTCGATTCCAAAGCAACTAATAGAGCTTTGCGATCGCAATCACTTCCAGAATCTGCAAAAGATATTCTAGTTTCATAACAGAACAGCAGGGACCTGCCAAAGTTAAACCATTTGGCCAGGAGAGCCCTTTTATGCAGACTTTGCCCGATTTCGATACCCAAAATTTTTGCGATTTTCACAGAATTTTTTTCAAAAGCCGATTCCAAAGCAACTAATAGAGCTTTGCGATCGCAATCACTTCCAGAATCTGCCCCACGAAGTCTACTTTCATAACAGAACAGCAGGGACCTGCCAAAGTTAAACCATTTGGCCAGGAGAGCCCTTTTATGAAGGCATGTGCTCGATATCGTCGCCAAATTTTTTGGGCGAATTTTACGCCCTCTCATTTTCAAAAGTCGATTCCAAAGCAACTAATAGAGCTTTGCGATCGCAATCACTTCCAGAATCTGCAAAAGATATTCTAGTTTCATAACAGAACAGCAGGGACCTGCCAAAGTTAAACCATTTGGCCAGGAGAGCCCTTTTATGCAGACATTGCCCGATTTCGATACCCAAAATTTTTGCGATTTTCACAGAATTTTTTTCAAAAGCCGATTCCAAAGCAACTAATAGAGCTTTGCGATCGCAATCACTTCCAGAATCTGCCCCACGAAGTCTACTTTCATAACAGAACAGCAGGGACCTGCCAAAGTTAAACCATTTGGCCAGGAGAGCCCTTTTATGAAGGCATGTGCTCGATATCGTCGCCAAATTTTTTGGGCGAATTTTACGCCCTCTCATTTTCAAAAGTCGATTCCAAAGCAACTAATAGAGCTTTGCGATCGCAATCACTTCCAGAATCTGCAAAAGATATTCTAGTTTCATAACAGAACAGCAGGGACCTGCCAAAGTTAAACCATTTGGCCAGGAGAGCCCTTTTATGCAGACTTTGCCCGATTTCGATACCCAAAATTTTTGCGATTTTCACAGAATTTTTTTCAAAAGCCGATTCCAAAGCAACTAATAGAGCTTTGCGATCGCAATCACTTCCAGAATCTGCCCCACGAAGTCTACTTTCATAACAGAACAGCAGGGACCTGCCAAAGTTTAACCATTTGGCCAGGAGAGCCCTTTTATGAAGGCATGTGCTCGATATCGTCGCCAAATTTTTTGGGCGAATTTTACGCCCTCTCATTTTCAAAAGTCGATTCCAAAGCAACTAATAGAGCTTTGCGATCGCAATCACTTCCAGAATCTGCAAAAGATATTCTAGTTTCATAACAGAACAGCAGGGACCTGCCAAAGTTAAACCATTTGGCCAGGAGAGCCCTTTTATGCAGACTTTGCCCGATTTCGATACCCAAAATTTTTGCGATTTTCACAGAATTTTTTTCAAAAGCCGATTCCAAAGCAACTAATAGAGCTTTGCGATCGCAATCACTTCCAGAATCTGCCCCACGAAGTCTACTTTCATAACAGAACAGCAGGGACCTGCAAAAGTTAAACCATTTGGCCAGGAGAGCCCTTTTATGAAGGCATGTGCTCGATATCGTCGCCAAATTTTTTGGGCGAATTTTACGCCCTCTCATTTTCAAAAGTCGATTCCAAAGCAACTAATAGAGCTTTGCGATCGCAATCACTTCCAGAATCTGCAAAAGATATTCTAGTTTCATAACAGAACAGCAGGGACCTGCCAAAGTTAAACCATTTGGCCAGGAGAGCCCTTTTATGCAGACTTTGCCCGATTTCGATACCCAAAATTTTTGCGATTTTCACAGAATTTTTTTCAAAAGCCGATTCCAAAGCAACTAATAGAGCTTTGCGATCGCAATCACTTCCAGAATCTGCCCCACGAAGTCTACTTTCATAACAGAACAGCAGGGACCTGCCAAAGTTAAACCATTTGGCCAGGAGAGCCCTTTTATGAAGGCATGTGCTCGATATCGTCGCCAAATTTTTTGGGCGAATTTTACGCCCTCTCATTTTCAAAAGTCGATTCCAAAGCAACTAATAGAGCTTTGCGATCGCAATCACTTCCAGAATCTGCAAAAGATATTCTAGTTTCATAACAGAACAGCAGGGACCTGCCAAAGTTAAACCATTTGGCCAGGAGAGCCCTTTTATGCAGACTTTGCCCGATTTCGATACCCAAAATTTTTGCGATTTTCACAGAATTTTTTTCAAAAGCCGATTCCAAAGCAACTAATAGAGCTTTGCGATCGCAATCACTTCCAGAATCTGCCCCACGAAGTCTACTTTCATAACAGAACAGCAGGGACCTGCCAAAGTTAAACCATTTGGCCAGGAGAGCCCTTTTATGAAGGCATGTGCTCGATATCGTCGCCAAATTTTTTGGGCGAATTTTACGCCCTCTCATTTTCAAAAGTCGATTCCAAAGCAACTAATAGAGCTTTGCGATCGCAATCACTTCCAGAATCTGCAAAAGATATTCTAGTTTCATAACAGAACAGCAGGGACCTGCCAAAGTTAAACCATTTGGCCAGGAGAGCCCTTTTATGCAGACTTTGCCCGATTTCGATACCCAAAATTTTTGCGATTTTCACAGAATTTTTTTCAAAAGCCGATTCCAAAGCAACTAATAGAGCTTTGCGATCGCAATCACTTCCAGAATCTGCCCCACGAAGTCTACTTTCATAACAGAACAGCAGGGACCTGCCAAAGTTAAACCATTTGGCCAGGAGAGCCCTTTTATGAAGGCATGTGCTCGATATCGTCGCCAAATTTTTTGGGCGAATTTTACGCCCTCTCATTTTCAAAAGTCGATTCCAAAGCAACTAATAGAGCTTTGCGATCGCAATCACTTCCAGAATCTGCAAAAGATATTCTAGTTTCATAACAGAACAGCAGGGACCTGCCAAAGTTAAACCATTTGGCCAGGAGAGCCCTTTTATGCAGACTTTGCCCGATTTCGATACCCAAAATTTTTGCGATTTTCACAGAATTTTTTTCAAAAGCCGATTCCAAAGCAACTAATAGAGCTTTGCGATCGCAATCACTTCCAGAATCTGCCCCACGAAGTCTACTTTCATAACAGAACAGCAGGGACCTGCCAAAGTTAAACCATTTGGCCAGGAGAGCCCTTTTATAAAGGCATGTGCTCGATATCGTCGCCAAATTTTTTGGGCGAATTTTACGCCCTCTCATTTTCAAAAGTCGATTCCAAAGCAACTAATAGAGCTTTGCGATCGCAATCACTTCCAGAATCTGCAAAAGATATTCTAGTTTCATAACAGAACAGCAGGGACCTGCCAAAGTTAAACCATTTGGCCAGGAGAGCCCTTTTATGCAGACTTTGCCCGATTTCGATACCCAAAATTTTTGCGATTTTCACAGAATTTTTTTCAAAAGCCGATTCCAAAGCAACTAATAGAGCTTTGCGATCGCAATCACTTCCAGAATCTGCCCCACGAAGTCTACTTTCATAACAGAACAGCAGGGACCTGCCAAAGTTAAACCATTTGGCCAGGAGAGCCCTTTTATGAAGGCATGTGCTCGATATCGTCGCCAAATTTTTTGGGCGAATTTTACGCCCTCTCATTTTCAAAAGTCGATTCCAAAGCAACTAATAGAGCTTTGCGATCGCAATCACTTCCAGAATCTGCAAAAGATATTCTAGTTTCATAACAGAACAGCAGGGACCTGCCAAAGTTAAACCATTTGGCCAGGAGAGCCCTTTTATGCAGACTTTGCCCGATTTCGATACCCAAAATTTTTGCGATTTTCACAGAATTTTTTTCAAAAGCCGATTCCAAAGCAACTAATAGAGCTTTGCGATCGCAATCACTTCCAGAATCTGCCCCACGAAGTCTACTTTCATAACAGAACAGCAGGGACCTGCCAAAGTTAAACCATTTGGCCAGGAGAGCCCTTTTATGAAGGCATGTGCTCGATATCGTCGCCAAATTTTTTGGGCGAATTTTACGCCCTCTCATTTTCAAAAGTCGATTCCAAAGCAACTAATAGAGCTTTGCGATCGCAATCACTTCCAGAATCTGCAAAAGATATTCTAGTTTCATAACAGAACAGCAGGGACCTGCCAAAGTTAAACCATTTGGCCAGGAGAGCCCTTTTATGCAGACTTTGCCCGATTTCGATACCCAAAATTTTTGCGATTTTCACAGAATTTTTTTCAAAAGCCGATTCCAAAGCAACTAATAGAGCTTTGCGATCGCAATCACTTCCAGAATCTGCCCCACGAAGTCTACTTTCATAACAGAACAGCAGGGACCTGCCAAAGTTAAACCATTTGGCCAGGAGAGCCCTTTTATGAAGGCATGTGCTCGATATCGTCGCCAAATTTTTTGGGCGAATTTTACGCCCTCTCATTTTCAAAAGTCGATTCCAAAGCAACTAATAGAGCTTTGCGATCGCAATCACTTCCAGAATCTGCAAAAGATATTCTAGTTTCATAACAGAACAGCAGGGACCTGCCAAAGTTAAACCATTTGGCCAGGAGAGCCCTTTTATGCAGACTTTGCCCGATTTCGATACCCAAAATTTTTGCGATTTTCACAGAATTTTTTTCAAAAGCCGATTCCAAAGCAACTAATAGAGCTTTGCGATCGCAATCACTTCCAGAATCTGCCCCACGAAGTCTACTTTCATAACAGAACAGCAGGGACCTGCCAAAGTTAAACCATTTGGCCAGGAGAGCCCTTTTATGAAGGCATGTGCTCGATATCGTCGCCAAATTTTTTGGGCGAATTTTACGCCCTCTCATTTTCAAAAGTCGATTCCAAAGCAACTAATAGAGCTTTGCGATCGCAATCACTTCCAGAATCTGCAAAAGATATTCTAGTTTCATAACAGAACAGCAGGGACCTGCCAAAGTTAAACCATTTGGCCAGGAGAGCCCTTTTATGCAGACTTTGCCCGATTTCGATACCCAAAATTTTTGCGATTTTCACAGAATTTTTTTCAAAAGCCGATTCCAAAGCAACTAATAGAGCTTTGCGATCGCAATCACTTCCAGAATCTGCCCCACGAAGTCTACTTTCATAACAGAACAGCAGGGACCTGCCAAAGTTAAACCATTTGGCCAGGAGAGCCCTTTTATGAAGGCATGTGCTCGATATCGTCGCCAAATTTTTTGGGCGAATTTTACGCCCTCTCATTTTCAAAAGTCGATTCCAAAGCAACTAATAGAGCTTTGCGATCGCAATCACTTCCAGAATCTGCAAAAGATATTCTAGTTTCATAACAGAACAGCAGGGACCTGCCAAAGTTAAACCATTTGGCCAGGAGAGCCCTTTTATGCAGACTTTGCCCGATTTCGATACCCAAAATTTTTGCGATTTTCACAGAATTTTTTTCAAAAGCCGATTCCAAAGCAACTAATAGAGCTTTGCGATCGCAATCACTTCCAGAATCTGCCCCACGAAGTCTACTTTCATAACAGAACAGCAGGGACCTGCCAAAGTTAAACCATTTGGCCAGGAGAGCCCTTTTATAAAGGCATGTGCTCGATATCGTCGCCAAATTTTTTGGGCGAATTTTACGCCCTCTCATTTTCAAAAGTCGATTCCAAAGCAACTAATAGAGCTTTGCGATCGCAATCACTTCCAGAATCTGCAAAAGATATTCTAGTTTCATAACAGAACAGCAGGGACCTGCCAAAGTTAAACCATTTGGCCAGGAGAGCCCTTTTATGCAGACTTTGCCCGATTTCGATACCCAAAATTTTTGCGATTTTCACAGAATTTTTTTCAAAAGCCGATTCCAAAGCAACTAATAGAGCTTTGCGATCGCAATCACTTCCAGAATCTGCCCCACGAAGTCTACTTTCATAACAGAACAGCAGGGACCTGCCAAAGTTAAACCATTTGGCCAGGAGAGCCCTTTTATGAAGGCATGTGCTCGATATCGTCGCCAAATTTTTTGGGCGAATTTTACGCCCTCTCATTTTCAAAAGTCGATTCCAAAGCAACTAATAGAGCTTTGCGATCGCAATCACTTCCAGAATCTGCAAAAGATATTCTAGTTTCATAACAGAACAGCAGGGACCTGCCAAAGTTAAACCATTTGGCCAGGAGAGCCCTTTTATGCAGACTTTGCCCGATTTCGATACCCAAAATTTTTGCGATTTTCACAGAATTTTTTTCAAAAGCCGATTCCAAAGCAACTAATAGAGCTTTGCGATCGCAATCACTTCCAGAATCTGCCCCACGAAGTCTACTTTCATAACAGAACAGCAGGGACCTGCCAAAGTTAAACCATTTGGCCAGGAGAGCCCTTTTATGAAGGCATGTGCTCGATATCGTCGCCAAATTTTTTGGGCGAATTTTACGCCCTCTCATTTTCAAAAGTCGATTCCAAAGCAACTAATAGAGCTTTGCGATCGCAATCACTTCCAGAATCTGCAAAAGATATTCTAGTTTCATAACAGAACAGCAGGGACCTGCCAAAGTTAAACCATTTGGCCAGGAGAGCCCTTTTATGCAGACTTTGCCCGATTTCGATACCCAAAATTTTTGCGATTTTCACAGAATTTTTTTCAAAAGCCGATTCCAAAGCAACTAATAGAGCTTTGCGATCGCAATCACTTCCAGAATCTGCCCCACGAAGTCTACTTTCATAACAGAACAGCAGGGACCTGCCAAAGTTAAACCATTTGGCCAGGAGAGCCCTTTTATGAAGGCATGTGCTCGATATCGTCGCCAAATTTTTTGGGCGAATTTTACGCCCTCTCATTTTCAAAAGTCGATTCCAAAGCAACTAATAGAGCTTTGCGATCGCAATCACTTCCAGAATCTGCAAAAGATATTCTAGTTTCATAACAGAACAGCAGGGACCTGCCAAAGTTAAACCATTTGGCCAGGAGAGCCCTTTTATGCAGACTTTGCCCGATTTCGATACCCAAAATTTTTGCGATTTTCACAGAATTTTTTTCAAAAGCCGATTCCAAAGCAACTAATAGAGCTTTGCGATCGCAATCACTTCCAGAATCTGCCCCACGAAGTCTACTTTCATAACAGAACAGCAGGGACCTGCCAAAGTTAAACCATTTGGCCAGGAGAGCCCTTTTATGAAGGCATGTGCTCGATATCGTCGCCAAATTTTTTGGGCGAATTTTACGCCCTCTCATTTTCAAAAGTCGATTCCAAAGCAACTAATAGAGCTTTGCGATCGCAATCACTTCCAGAATCTGCCCCACGAAGTCTACTTTCATAACAGAACAGCAGGGACCTGCCAAAGTTAAACCATTTGGCCAGGAGAGCCCTTTTATGAAGGCATGTGCTCGATATCGTCGCCAAATTTTTTGGGCGAATTTTACGCCCTCTCATTTTCAAAAGTCGATTCCAAAGCAACTAATAGAGCTTTGCGATCGCAATCACTTCCAGAATCTGCAAAATATATTCTAGTTTCATAACAGAACAGCAGGGACCTGCCAAAGTTAAACCATTTGGCCAGGAGAGCCCTTTTATGCAGACTTTGCCCGATTTCGATACCCAAAATTTTTGCGATTTTCACAGAATTTTTTTCAAAAGCCGATTCCAAAGCAACTAATAGAGCTTTGCGATCGCAATCACTTCCAGAATCTGCCCCACGAAGTCTACTTTCATAACAGAACAGCAGGGACCTGCCAAAGTTAAACCATTTGGCCAGGAGAGCCCTTTTATGAAGGCATGTGCTCGATATCGTCGCCAAATTTTTTGGGCGAATTTTACGCCCTCTCATTTTCAAAAGTCGATTCCAAAGCAACTAATAGAGCTTTGCGATCGCAATCACTTCCAGAATCTGCAAAAGATATTCTAGTTTCATAACAGAACAGCAGGGACCTGCCAAAGTTAAACCATTTGGCCAGGAGAGCCCTTTTATGCAGACTTTGCCCGATTTCGATACCCAAAATTTTTGCGATTTTCACAGAATTTTTTTCAAAAGCCGATTCCAAAGCAACTAATAGAGCTTTGCGATCGCAATCACTTCCAGAATCTGCCCCACGAAGTCTACTTTCATAACAGAACAGCAGGGACCTGCCAAAGTTAAACCATTTGGCCAGGAGAGCCCTTTTATGAAGGCATGTGCTCGATATCGTCGCCAAATTTTTTGGGCGAATTTTACGCCCTCTCATTTTCAAAAGTCGATTCCAAAGCAACTAATAGAGCTTTGCGATCGCAATCACTTCCAGAATCTGCAAAAGATATTCTAGTTTCATAACAGAACAGCAGGGACCTGCCAAAGTTAAACCATTTGGCCAGGAGAGCCCTTTTATGCAGACTTTGCCCGATTTCGATACCCAAAATTTTTGCGATTTTCACAGAATTTTTTTCAAAAGCCGATTCCAAAGCAACTAATAGAGCTTTGCGATCGCAATCACTTCCAGAATCTGCAAAAGATATTCTAGTTTCATAACAGAACAGCAGGGACCTGCCAAAGTTAAACCATTTGGCCAGGAGAGCCCTTTTATGCAGACTTTGCCCGATTTCGATACCCAAAATTTTTGCGATTTTCACAGAATTTTTTTCAAAAGCCGATTCCAAAGCAACTAATAGAGCTTTGCGATCGCAATCACTTCCAGAATCTGCCCCACGAAGTCTACTTTCATAACAGAACAGCAGGGACCTGCCAAAGTTAAACCATTTGGCCAGGAGAGCCCTTTTATGAAGGCATGTGCTCGATATCGTCGCCAAATTTTTTGGGCGAATTTTACGCCCTCTCATTTTCAAAAGTCGATTCCAAAGCAACTAATAGAGCTTTGCGATCGCAATCACTTCCAGAATCTGCAAAAGATATTCTAGTTTCATAACAGAACAGCAGGGACCTGCCAAAGTTAAACCATTTGGCCAGGAGAGCCCTTTTATGCAGACTTTGCCCGATTTCGATACCCAAAATTTTTGCGATTTTCACAGAATTTTTTTCAAAAGCCGATTCCAAAGCAACTAATAGAGCTTTGCGATCGCAATCACTTCCAGAATCTGCCCCACGAAGTCTACTTTCATAACAGAACAGCAGGGACCTGCCAAAGTTAAACCATTTGGCCAGGAGAGCCCTTTTATGAAGGCATGTGCTCGATATCGTCGCCAAATTTTTTGGGCGAATTTTACGCCCTCTCATTTTCAAAAGTCGATTCCAAAGCAACTAATAGAGCTTTGCGATCGCAATCACTTCCAGAATCTGCAAAAGATATTCTAGTTTCATAACAGAACAGCAGGGACCTGCCAAAGTTAAACCATTTGGCCAGGAGAGCCCTTTTATGCAGACTTTGCCCGATTTCGATACCCAAAATTTTTGCGATTTTCACAGAATTTTTTTCAAAAGCCGATTCCAAAGCAACTAATAGAGCTTTGCGATCGCAATCACTTCCAGAATCTGCCCCACGAAGTCTACTTTCATAACAGAACAGCAGGGACCTGCCAAAGTTAAACCATTTGGCCAGGAGAGCCCTTTTATGAAGGCATGTGCTCGATATCGTCGCCAAATTTTTTGGGCGAATTTTACGCCCTCTCATTTTCAAAAGTCGATTCCAAAGCAACTAATAGAGCTTTGCGATCGCAATCACTTCCAGAATCTGCAAAAGATATTCTAGTTTCATAACAGAACAGCAGGGACCTGCCAAAGTTAAACCATTTGGCCAGGAGAGCCCTTTTATGCAGACTTTGCCCGATTTCGATACCCAAAATTTTTGCGATTTTCACAGAATTTTTTTCAAAAGCCGATTCCAAAGCAACTAATAGAGCTTTGCGATCGCAATCACTTCCAGAATCTGCCCCACGAAGTCTACTTTCATAACAGAACAGCAGGGACCTGCCAAAGTTAAACCATTTGGCCAGGAGAGCCCTTTTATGAAGGCATGTGCTCGATATCGTCGCCAAATTTTTTGGGCGAATTTTACGCCCTCTCATTTTCAAAAGTCGATTCCAAAGCAACTAATAGAGCTTTGCGATCGCAATCACTTCCAGAATCTGCAAAAGATATTCTAGTTTCATAACAGAACAGCAGGGACCTGCCAAAGTTAAACCATTTGGCCAGGAGAGCCCTTTTATGCAGACTTTGCCCGATTTCGATACCCAAAATTTTTGCGATTTTCACAGAATTTTTTTCAAAAGCCGATTCCAAAGCAACTAATAGAGCTTTGCGATCGCAATCACTTCCAGAATCTGCCCCACGAAGTCTACTTTCATAACAGAACAGCAGGGACCTGCCAAAGTTAAACCATTTGGCCAGGAGAGCCCTTTTATGAAGGCATGTGCTCGATATCGTCGCCAAATTTTTTGGGCGAATTTTACGCCCTCTCATTTTCAAAACTCGATTCCAGAGCAACTAATAGAGCTTTGCGATCGCAATCACTTCCAGAATCTGCAAAAGATATTCTAGTTTCATAACAGAACAGCAGGGACCTGCCAAAGTTAAACCATTTGGCCAGGAGAGCCCTTTTATGCAGACTTTGCCCGATTTCGATACCCAAAATTTTTGCGATTTTCACAGAATTTTTTTCAAAAGCCGATTCCAAAGCAAATAATAGAGCTTTGCGATCGCAATCACTTCCAGAATCTGCCCCACGAAGTCTACTTTCATAACAGAACAGCAGGGACCTGCCAAAGTTAAACCATTTGGCCAGGAGAGCCCTTTTATGAAGGCATGTGCTCGATATCGTCGCCAAATTTTTTGGGCGAATTTTACGCCCTCTCATTTTCAAAAGTCGATTCCAAAGCAACTAATAGAGCTTTGCGATCGCAATCACTTCCAGAATCTGCAAAAGATATTCTAGTTTCATAACAGAACAGCAGGGACCTGCCAAAGTTAAACCATTTGGCCAGGAGAGCCCTTTTATGCAGACTTTGCCCGATTTCGATACCCAAAATTTTTGCAATTTTCACAGAATTTTTTTCAAAAGCCGATTCCAAAGCAACTAATAGAGCTTTGCGATCGCAATCACTTCCAGAATCTGCCCCACGAAGTCTACTTTCATAACAGAACAGCAGGGACCTGCCAAAGTTAAACCATTTGGCCAGGAGAGCCCTTTTATGAAGGCATGTGCTCGATATCGTCGCCAAATTTTTTGGGCGAATTTTACGCCCTCTCATTTTCAAAAGTCGATTCCAAAGCAACTAATAGAGCTTTGCGATCGCAATCACTTCCAGAATCTGCAAAAGATATTCTAGTTTCATAACAGAAGAGCAGGGACCTGCCAAAGTTAAACCATTTGGCCAGGAGAGCCCTTTTATGCAGACTTTGCCCGATTTCGATACCCAAAATTTTTGCGATTTTCACAGAATTTTTTTCAAAAGCCGATTCCAAAGCAACTAATAAAGCTTTGCGATCGCAATCACTTCCAGAATCTGCCCCACGAAGTCTACTTTCATAACAGAACAGCAGGGACCTGCCAAAGTTAAACCATTTGGCCAGGAGAGCCCTTTTATGAAGGCATGTGCTCGATATCGTCGCCAAATTTTTTGGGCGAATTTTACGCCCTCTCATTTTCAAAAGTCGATTCCAAAGCAACTAATAGAGCTTTGCGATCGCAATCACTTCCAGAATCTGCAAAAGATATTCTAGTTTCATAACAGAACAGCAGGGACCTGCCAAAGTTAAACCATTTGGCCAGGAGAGCCCTTTTATGCAGACTTTGCCCGATTTCGATACCCAAAATTTTTGCGATTTTCACAGAATTTTTTTCAAAAGCCGATTCCAAAGCAACTAATAGAGCTTTGCGATCGCAATCACTTCCAGAATCTGCCCCACGAAGTCTACTTTCATAACAGAACAGCAGGGACCTGCCAAAGTTAAACCATTTGGCCAGGAGAGCCCTTTTATGAAGGCATGTGCTCGATATCGTCGCCAAATTTTTTGGGCGAATTTTACGCCCTCTCATTTTCAAAAGTCGATTCCAAAGCAACTAATAGAGCTTTGCGATCGCAATCACTTCCAGAATCTGCAAAAGATATTCTAGTTTCATAACAGAACAGCAGGGACCTGCCAAAGTTAAACCATTTGGCCAGGTGAGCCCTTTTATGCAGACTTTGCCCGATTTCGATACCCAAAATTTTTGCGATTTTCACAGAATTTTTTTCAAAAGCCGATTCCAAAGCAACTAATAGAGCTTTGCGATCGCAATCACTTCCAGAATCTGCCCCACGAAGTCTACTTTCATAACAGAACAGCAGGGACCTGCCAAAGTTAAACCATTTGGCCAGGAGAGCCCTTTTATGAAGGCATGTGCTCGATATCGTCGCCAAATTTTTTGGGCGAATTTTACGCCCTCTCATTTTCAAAAGTCGATTCCAAAGCAACTAATAGAGCTTTGCGATCGCAATCACTTCCAGAATCTGCAAAAGATATTCTAGTTTCATAACAGAACAGCAGGGACCTGCCAAAGTTAAACCATTTGGCCAGGAGAGCCCTTTTATGCAGACTTTGCCCGATTTCGATACCCAAAATTTTTGCGATTTTCACAGAATTTTTTTCAAAAGCCGATTCCAAAGCAACTAATAGAGCTTTGCGATCGCAATCACTTCCAGAATCTGCCCCACGAAGTCTACTTTCATAACAGAACAGCAGGGACCTGCCAAAGTTAAACCATTTGGCCAGGAGAGCCCTTTTATGAAGGCATGTGCTCGATATCGTCGCCAAATTTTTTGGGCGAATTTTACGCCCTCTCATTTTTAAAAGTCGATTCCAAAGCAACTAATAGAGCTTTGCGATCGCAATCACTTCCAGAATCTGTAAAAGATATTCTAGTTTCATAACAGAACAGCAGGGACCTGCCAAAGTTAAACCATTTGGCCAGGAGAGCCCTTTTATGCAGACTTTGCCCGATTTCGATACCCAAAATTTTTGCGATTTTCACAGAATTTTTTTCAAAAGCCGATTCAAAAGCAACTAATAGAGCTTTGCGATCGCAATCACTTCCAGAATCTGCCCCACGAAGTCTACTTTCATAACAGAACAGCAGGGACCTGCCAAAGTTAAACCATTTGGCCAGGAGAGCCCTTTTATGAAGGCATGTGCTCGATATCGTCGCCAAATTTTTTGGGCGAATTTTACGCCCTCTCATTTTCAAAAGTCGATTCCAAAGCAACTAATAGAGCTTTGCGATCGCAATCACTTCCAGAATCTGCAAAAGATATTCTAGTTTCATAACAGAACAGCAGGGACCTGCCAAAGTTAAACCATTTGGCCAGGAGAGCCCTTTTATGCAGACTTTGCCCGATTTCGATACCCAAAATTTTTGCGATTTTCACAGAATTTTTTTCAAAAGCCGATTCCAAAGCAACTAATAGAGCTTTGCGATCGCAATCACTTCCAGAATCTGCCCCACGAAGTCTACTTTCATAACAGAACAGCAGGGACCTGCCAAAGTTAAACCATTTGGCCAGGAGAGCCCTTTTATGAAGGCATGTGCTCGATATCGTCGCCAAATTTTTTGGGCGAATTTTACGCCCTCTCATTTTTAAAAGTCGATTCCAAAGCAACTAATAGAGCTTTGCGATCGCAATCACTTCCAGAATCTGTAAAAGATATTCTAGTTTCATAACAGAACAGCAGGGACCTGCCAAAGTTAAACCATTTGGCCAGGAGAGCCCTTTTATGCAGACTTTGCCCGATTTCGATACCCAAAATTTTTGCGATTTTCACAGAATTTTTTTCAAAAGCCGATTCAAAAGCAACTAATAGAGCTTTGCGATCGCAATCACTTCCAGAATCTGCCCCACGAAGTCTACTTTCATAACAGAACAGCAGGGACCTGCCAAAGTTAAACCATTTGGCCAGGAGAGCCCTTTTATGAAGGCATGTGCTCGATATCGTCGCCAAATTTTTTGGGCGAATTTTACGCCCTCTCATTTTCAAAAGTCGATTCCAAAGCAACTAATAGAGCTTTGCGATCGCAATCACTTCCAGAATCTGCAAAAGATATTCTAGTTTCATAACAGAACAGCAGGGACCTGCCAAAGTTAAACCATTTGGCCAGGAGAGCCCTTTTATGCAGACTTTGCCCGATTTCGATACCCAAAATTTTTGCGATTTTCACAGAATTTTTTTCAAAAGCCGATTCCAAAGCAACTAATAGAGCTTTGCGATCGCAATCACTTCCAGAATCTGCCCCACGAAGTCTACTTTCATAACAGAACAGCAGGGACCTGCCAAAGTTAAACCATTTGGCCAGGAGAGCCCTTTTATGAAGGCATGTGCTCTATATCGTCGCCAAATTTTTTGGGCGAATTTTACGCCCTCTCATTTTCAAAAGTCGATTCCAAAGCAACTAATAGAGCTTTGCGATCGCAATCACTTCCAGAATCTGCAAAAGATATTCTAGTTTCATAACAGAACAGCAGGGACCTGCCAAAGTTAAACCATTTGGCCAGGAGAGCCCTTTTATGCAGACTTTGCCCGATTTCGATACCCAAAATTTTTGCGATTTTCACAGAATTTTTTTCAAAAGCCGATTCCAAAGCAACTAATAGAGCTTTGCGATCGCAATCACTTCCAGAATCTGCCCCACGAAGTCTACTTTCATAACAGAACAGCAGGGACCTGCCAAAGTTAAACCATTTGGCCAGGAGAGCCCTTTTATGAAGGCATGTGCTCGATATCGTCGCCAAATTTTTTGGGCGAATTTTACGCCCTCTCATTTTCAAAAGTCGATTCCAAAGCAACTAATAGAGCTTTGCGATCGCAATCACTTCCAGAATCTGCAAAAGATATTCTAGTTTCATAACAGAACAGCAGGGACCTGCCAAAGTTAAACCATTTGGCCAGGAGAGCCCTTTTATGCAGACTTTGCCCGATTTCGATACCCAAAATTTTTGCGATTTTCACAGAATTTTTTTCAAAAGCCGATTCCAAAGCAACTAATAGAGCTTTGCGATCGCAATCACTTCCAGAATCTGCCCCACGAAGTCTACTTTCATAACAGAACAGCAGGGACCTGCCAAAGTTAAACCATTTGGCCAGGAGAGCCCTTTTATGAAGGCATGTGCTCGATATCGTCGCCAAATTTTTTGGGCGAATTTTACGCCCTCTCATTTTTAAAAGTCGATTCCAAAGCAACTAATAGAGCTTTGCGATCGCAATCACTTCCAGAATCTGTAAAAGATATTCTAGTTTCATAACAGAACAGCAGGGACCTGCCAAAGTTAAACCATTTGGCCAGGAGAGCCCTTTTATGCAGACTTTGCCCGATTTCGATACCCAAAATTTTTGCGATTTTCACAGAATTTTTTTCAAAAGCCGATTCAAAAGCAACTAATAGAGCTTTGCGATCGCAATCACTTCCAGAATCTGCCCCACGAAGTCTACTTTCATAACAGAACAGCAGGGACCTGCCAAAGTTAAACCATTTGGCCAGGAGAGCCCTTTTATGAAGGCATGTGCTCGATATCGTCGCCAAATTTTTTGGGCGAATTTTACGCCCTCTCATTTTCAAAAGTCGATTCCAAAGCAACTAATAGAGCTTTGCGATCGCAATCACTTCCAGAATCTGCAAAAGATATTCTAGTTTCATAACAGAACAGCAGGGACCTGCCAAAGTTAAACCATTTGGCCAGGAGAGCCCTTTTATGCAGACTTTGCCCGATTTCGATACCCAAAATTTTTGCGATTTTCACAGAATTTTTTTCAAAAGCCGATTCCAAAGCAACTAATAGAGCTTTGCGATCGCAATCACTTCCAGAATCTGCCCCACGAAGTCTACTTTCATAACAGAACAGCAGGGACCTGCCAAAGTTAAACCATTTGGCCAGGAGAGCCCTTTTATGAAGGCATGTGCTCTATATCGTCGCCAAATTTTTTGGGCGAATTTTACGCCCTCTCATTTTCAAAAGTCGATTCCAAAGCAACTAATAGAGCTTTGCGATCGCAATCACTTCCAGAATCTGCAAAAGATATTCTAGTTTCATAACAGAACAGCAGGGACCTGCCAAAGTTAAACCATTTGGCCAGGAGAGCCCTTTTATGCAGACTTTGCCCGATTTCGATACCCAAAATTTTTGCGATTTTCATAGAATTTTTTTCAAAAGCCGATTCCAAAGCAACTAATAGAGCTTTGCGATCGCAATCACTTCCAGAATCTGCCCCACGAAGTCTACTTTCATAACAGAACAGCAGGGACCTGCCAAAGTTAAACCATTTGGCCAGAAGAGCCCTTTTATGAAGGCATGTGCTCGATATCGTCGCCAAATTTTTTGGGCGAATTTTACGCCCTCTCATTTTCAAAAGTCGATTCCAAAGCAACTAATAGAGCTTTGCGATCGCAATCACTTCCAGAATCTGCAAAAGATATTCTAGTTTCATAACAGAACAGCAGGGACCTGCCAAAGTTAAACCATTTGGCCAGGAGAGCCCTTTTATGCAGACTTTGCCCGATTTCGATACCCAAAATTTTTGCGATTTTCACAGAATTTTTTTCAAAAGCCGATTCCAAAGCAACTAATAGAGCTTTGCGATCGCAATCACTTCCAGAATCTGCCCCACGAAGTCTACTTTCATAACAGAACAGCAGGGACCTGCCAAAGTTAAACCATTTGTCCAGGAGAGCCCTTTTATGAAGGCATGTGCTCGATATCGTCGCCAAATTGTTTGGGCGAATTTTACGCCCTCTCATTTTTAAAAGTCGATTCCAAAGCAACTAATAGAGCTTTGCGATCGCAATCACTTCCAGAATCTGTAAAAGATATTCTAGTTTCATAACAGAACAGCAGGGACCTGCCAAAGTTAAACCATTTGGCCAGGAGAGCCCTTTTATGCAGACTTTGCCCAATTTCGATACCCAAAATTTTTGCGATTTTCACAGAATTTTTTTCAAAAGCCGATTCAAAAGCAACTAATAGAGCTTTGCGATCGCAATCACTTCCAGAATCTGCCCCACGAAGTCTACTTTCATAACAGAACAGCAGGGACCTGCCAAAGTTAAACCATTTGGCCAGGAGAGCCCTTTTATGAAGGCATGTGCTCGATATCGTCGCCAAATTTTTTGGGCGAATTTTACGCCCTCTCATTTTCAAAAGTCGATTCCAAAGCAACTAATAGAGCTTTGCGATCGCAATCACTTCCAGAATCTGCAAAAGATATTCTAGTTTCATAACAGAACAGCAGGGACCTGCCAAAGTTAAACCATTTGGCCAGGAGAGCCCTTTTATGCAGACTTTGCCCGATTTCGATACCCAAAATTTTTGCGATTTTCACAGAATTTTTTTCAAAAGCCGATTCCAAAGCAACTAATAGAGCTTTGCGATCGCAATCACTTCCAGAATCTGCCCCACGAAGTCTACTTTCATAACAGAACAGCAGGGACCTGCCAAAGTTAAACCATTTGGCCAGGAGAGCCCTTTTATGAAGGCATGTGCTCGATATCGTCGCCAAATTTTTTGGGCGAATTTTACGCCCTCTCATTTTCAAAACTCGATTCCAGAGCAACTAATAGAGCTTTGCGATCGCAATCACTTCCAGAATCTGCAAAAGATATTCTAGTTTCATAACAGAACAGCAGGGACCTGCCAAAGTTAAACCATTTGGCCAGGAGAGCCCTTTTATGCAGACTTTGCCCGATTTCGATACCCAAAATTTTTGCGATTTTCACAGAATTTTTTTCAAAAGCCGATTCCAAAGCAACTAATAGAGCTTTGCGATCGCAATCACTTCCAGAATCTGCCCCACGAAGTCTACTTTCATAACAGAACAGCAGGGACCTGCCAAAGTTAAACCATTTGGCCAGGAGAGCCCTTTTATGAAGGCATGTGCTCGATATCGTCGCCAAATTTTTTGGGCGAATTTTACGCCCTCTCATTTTCAAAAGTCGATTCCAAAGCAACTAATAGAGCTTTGCGATCGCAATCACTTCCAGAATCTGCAAAAGATATTCTAGTTTCATAACAGAACAGCAGGGACCTGCCAAAGTTAAACCATTTGGCCAGGAGAGCCCTTTTATGCAGACTTTGCCCGATTCGATACCCAAAATTTTTGCGATTTTCACAGAATTTTTTTCAAAAGCCGATTCCAAAGCAAATAATAGAGCTTTGCGATCGCAATCACTTCCAGAATCTGCCCCACGAAGTCTACTTTCATAACAGAACAGCAGGGACCTGCCAAAGTTAAACCATTTGGCCAGGAGAGCCCTTTTATGAAGGCATGTGCTCGATATCGTCGCCAAATTTTTTGGGCGAATTTTACGCCCTCTCATTTTCAAAAGTCGATTCCAAAGCAACTAATAGAGCTTTGCGATCGCAATCACTTCCAGAATCTGCAAAAGATATTCTAGTTTCATAACAGAACAGCAGGGACCTGCCAAAGTTAAACCATTTGGCCAGGAGAGCCCTTTTATGCAGACTTTGCCCGATTTCGTTACCCAAAATTTTTGCAATTTTCACAGAATTTTTTTCAAAAGCCGATTCCAAAGCAACTAATAGAGCTTTGCGATCGCAATCACTTCCAGAATCTGCCCCACGAAGTCTACTTTCATAACAGAACAGCAGGGACCTGCCAAAGTTAAACCATTTGGCCAGGAGAGCCCTTTTATGAAGGCATGTGCTCGATATCGTCGCCAAATTTTTTGGGCGAATTTTACGCCCTCTCATTTTCAAAAGTCGATTCCAAAGCAACTAATAGAGCTTTGCGATCGCAATCACTTCCAGAATCTGCAAAAGATATTCTAGTTTCATAACAGAACAGCAGGGACCTGCCAAAGTTAAACCATTTGGCCAGGAGAGCCCTTTTATGCAGACTTTGCCCGCTTTCGATACCCAAAATTTTTGCGATTTTCACAGAATTTTTTTCAAAAGCCGATTCCAAAGCAACTAATAGAGCTTTGCGATCGCAATCACTTCCAGAATCTGCCCCACGAAGTCTACTTTCATAACAGAACAGCAGGGACCTGCCAAAGTTAAACCATTTGGCCAGGAGAGCCCTTTTATGAAGGCATGTGCTCGATATCGTCGCCAAATTTTTTGGGCGAATTTTACGCCCTCTCATTTTCAATAGTCGATTCCAAAGCAACTAATAGAGCTTTGCGATCGCAATCACTTCCAGAATCTGCAAAAGATATTCTAGTTTCATAACAGAACAGCAGGGACCTGCCAAAGTTAAACCATTTGGCCAGGAGAGCCCTTTTATGCAGACTTTGCCCGATTTCGATACCCAAAATTTTTGCGATTTTCACAGAATTTTTTTCAAAAGCCGATTCCAAAGCAACTAATAGAGCTTTGCGATCGCAATCACTTCCAGAATCTGCCCCACGAAGTCTACTTTCATAACAGAACAGCAGGGACCTGCCAAAGTTAAACCATTTGGCCAGGAGAGCCCTTTTATGAAGGCATGTGCTCGATATCGTCGCCAAATTTTTTTGGCGAATTTTACGCCCTCTCATTTTCAAAAGTCGATTCCAAAGCAACTAATAGAGCTTTGCGATCGCAATCACTTCCAGAATCTGCAAAAGATATTCTAGTTTCATAACAGAACAGCAGGGACCTGCCAAAGTTAAACCATTTGGCCAGGTGAGCCCTTTTATGCAGACTTTGCCCGATTTCGATACCCAAAATTTTTGCGATTTTCACAGAATTTTTTTCAAAAGCCGATTCCAAAGCAACTAATAGAGCTTTGCGATCGCAATCACTTCCAGAATCTGCCCCACGAAGTCTACTTTCATAACAGAACAGCAGGGACCTGCCAAAGTTAAACCATTTGGCCAGGAGAGCCCTTTTATGAAGGCATGTGCTCGATATCGTCGCCAAATTTTTTGGGCGAATTTTACGCCCTCTCATTTTCAAAAGTCGATTCCAAAGCAACTAATAGAGCTTTGCGATCGCAATCACTTCCAGAATCTGCAAAAGATATTCTAGTTTCATAACAGAACAGCAGGGCCCTGCCAAAGTTAAACCATTTGGCCAGGAGAGCCCTTTTATGCAGACTTTGCCCGATTTCGATACCCAAAATTTTTGCGATTTTCACAGAATTTTTTTCAAAAGCCGATTCCAAAGCAACTAATAGAGCTTTGCGATCGCAATCACTTCCAGAATCTGCCCCACGAAGTCTACTTTCATAACAGAACAGCAGGGACCTGCCAAAGTTAAACCATTTGGCCAGGAGAGCCCTTTTATGAAGGCATGTGCTCGATATCGTCGCCAAATTTTTTGGGCGAATTTTACGCCCTCTCATTTTCAAAAGTCGATTCCAAAGCAACTAATAGAGCTTTGCGATCGCAATCACTTCCAGAATCTGCAAAAGATATTCTAGTTTCATAACAGAACAGCAGGGACCTGCCAAAGTTAAACCATTTGGCCAGGAGAGCCCTTTTATGCAGACTTTGCCCGATTTCGATACCCAAAATTTTTGCGATTTTCACAGAATTTTTTTCAAAAGCCGATTCCAAAGCAACTAATAGAGCTTTGCGATCGCAATCACTTCCAGAATCTGCCCCACGAAGTCTACTTTCATAACAGAACAGCAGGGACCTGCCAAAGTTAAACCATTTGGCCAGGAGAGCCCTTTTATGAAGGCATGTGCTCGATATCGTCGCCAAATTTTTTGGGCGAATTTTACGCCCTCTCATTTTCAAAAGTCGATTCCAAAGCAACCAATAGAGCTTTGCGATCGCAATCACTTCCAGAATCTGCAAAAGATATTCTAGTTTCATAACAGAACAGCAGGGACCTGCCAAAGTTAAACCATTTGGCCAGGAGAGCCCTTTTATGCAGACTTTGCCCGATTTCGATACCCAAAATTTTTGCGATTTTCACAGAATTTTTTTCAAAAGCCGATTCCAAAGCAACTAATAGAGCTTTGCGATCGCAATCACTTCCAGAATCTGCCCCACGAAGTCTACTTTCATAACAGAACAGCAGGGACCTGCCAAAGTTAAACCATTTGGCCAGGAGAGCCCTTTTATGAAGGCATGTGCTCGATATCGTCGCCAAATTTTTTGGGCGAATTTTACGCCCTCTCATTTTTAAAAGTCGATTCCAAAGCAACTAATAGAGCTTTGCGATCGCAATCACTTCCAGAATCTGTAAAAGATATTCTAGTTTCATAACAGAACAGCAGGGACCTGCCAAAGTTAAACCATTTGGCCAGGAGAGCCCTTTTATGCAGACTTTGCCCGATTTCGATACCCAAAATTTTTGCGATTTTCACAGAATTTTTTTCAAAAGCCGATTCAAAAGCAACTAATAGAGCTTTGCGATCGCAATCACTTCCAGAATCTGCCCCACGAAGTCTACTTTCATAACAGAACAGCAGGGACCTGCCAAAGTTAAACCATTTGGCCAGGAGAGCCCTTTTATGAAGGCATGTGCTCGATATCGTCGCCAAATTTTTTGGGCGAATTTTACGCCCTCTCATTTTCAAAAGTCGATTCCAAAGCAACTAATAGAGCTTTGCGATCGCAATCACTTCCAGAATCTGCAAAAGATATTCTAGTTTCATAACAGAACAGCAGGGACCTGCCAAAGTTAAACCATTTGGCCAGGAGAGCCCTTTTATGCAGACTTTGCCCGATTTCGATACCCAAAATTTTTGCGATTTTCACAGAATTTTTTTCAAAAGCCGATTCCAAAGCAACTAATAGAGCTTTGCGATCGCAATCACTTCCAGAATCTGCCCCACGAAGTCTACTTTCATAACAGAACAGCAGGGACCTGCCAAAGTTAAACCATTTGGCCAGGAGAGCCCTTTTATGAAGGCATGTGCTCGATATCGTCGCCAAATTTTTTGGGCGAATTTTACGCCCTCTCATTTTCAAAAGTCGATTCCAAAGCAACTAATAGAGCTTTGCGATCGCAATCACTTCCAGAATCTGCAAAAGATATTCTAGTTTCATAACAGAACAGCAGGGACCTGCCAAAGTTAAACCATTTGGCCAGGAGAGCCCTTTTATGCAGACTTTGCCCGATTTCGATACCCAAAATTTTTGCGATTTTCACAGAATTTTTTTCAAAAGCCGATTCCAAAGCAACTAATAGAGCTTTGCGATCGCAATCACTTCCAGAATCTGCCCCACGAAGTCTACTTTCATAACAGAACAGCAGGGACCTGCCAAAGTTAAACCATTTGGCCTGGAGAGCCCTTTTATGAAGGCATGTGCTCGATATCGTCGCCAAATTTTTTGGGCGAATTTTACGCCCTCTCATTTTCAAAAGTCGATTCCAAAGCAACTAATAGAGCTTTGCGATCGCAATCACTTCCAGAATCTGCAAAAGATATTCTAGTTTCATAACAGAACAGCAGGGACCTGCCAAAGTTAAACCATTTGGCCAGGAGAGCCCTTTTATGCAGACTTTGCCCGATTTCGATACCCAAAATTTTTGCGATTTTCACAGAATTTTTTTCAAAAGCCGATTCCAAAGCAACTAATAGAGCTTTGCGATCGCAATCACTTCCAGAATCTGCCCCACGAAGTCTACTTTCATAACAGAACAGCAGGGACCTGCCAAAGTTAAACCATTTGGCCAGGAGAGCCCTTTTATGAAGGCATGTGCTCGATATCGTCGCCAAATTTTTTGGGCGAATTTTACGCCCTCTCATTTTCAAAAGTCGATTCCAAAGCAACTAATAGAGCTTTGCGATCGCAATCACTTCCAGAATCTGCAAAAGATATTCTAGTTTCATAACAGAACAGCAGGGACCTGCCAAAGTTAAACCATTTGGCCAGGAGAGCCCTTTTATGCAGACTTTGCCCGATTTCGATACCCAAAATTTTTGCGATTTTCACAGAATTTTTTTCAAAAGCCGATTCCAAAGCAACTAATAGAGCTTTGCGATCGCAATCACTTCCAGAATCTGCCCCACGAAGTCTACTTTCATAACAGAACAGCAGGGACCTGCCAAAGTTAAACCATTTGGCCAGGAGAGCCCTTTTATGAAGGCATGTGCTCGATATCGTCGCCAAATTTTTTGGGCGAATTTTACGCCCTCTCATTTTTAAAAGTCGATTCCAAAGCAACTAATAGAGCTTTGCGATCGCAATCACTTCCAGAATCTGTAAAAGATATTCTAGTTTCATAACAGAACAGCAGGGACCTGCCAAAGTTAAACCATTTGGCCAGGAGAGCCCTTTTATGCAGACTTTGCCCAATTTCGATACCCAAAATTTTTGCGATTTTCACAGAATTTTTTTCAAAAGCCGATTCAAAAGCAACTAATAGAGCTTTGCGATCGCAATCACTTCCAGAATCTGCCCCACGAAGTCTACTTTCATAACAGAACAGCAGGGACCTGCCAAAGTTAAACCATTTGGCCAGGAGAGCCCTTTTATGAAGGCATGTGCTCGATATCGTCGCCAAATTTTTTGGGCGAATTTTACGCCCTCTCATTTTCAAAAGTCGATTCCAAAGCAACTAATAGAGCTTTGCGATCGCAATCACTTCCAGAATCTGCAAAAGATATTCTAGTTTCATAACAGAACAGCAGGGACCTGCCAAAGTTAAACCATTTGGCCAGGAGTGCCCTTTTATGCAGACTTTGCCCGATTTCGATACCCAAAATTTTTGCGATTTTCACAGAATTTTTTTCAAAAGCCGATTCCAAAGCAACTAATAGAGCTTTGCGATCGCAATCACTTCCAGAATCTGCCCCACGAAGTCTACTTTCATAACAGAACAGCAGGGACCTGCCAAAGTTAAACCATTTGGCCAGGAGAGCCCTTTTATGAAGGCATGTGCTCGATATCGTCGCCAAATTTTTTGGGCGAATTTTACGCCCTCTCATTTTCAAAAGTCGATTCCAAAGCAACTAATAGAGCTTTGCGATCGCAATCACTTCCAGAATCTGCAAAAGATATTCTAGTTTCATAACAGAACAGCAGGGACCTGCCAAAGTTAAACCATTTGGCCAGGAGAGCCCTTTTATGCAGACTTTGCCCGATTTCGATACCCAAAATTTTTGCGATTTTCACAGAATTTTTTTCAAAAGCCGATTCCAAAGCAACTAATAGAGCTTTGCGATCGCAATCACTTCCAGAATCTGCCCCACGAAGTCTACTTTCATAACAGAACAGCAGGGACCTGCCAAAGTTAAACCATTTGGCCAGGAGAGCCCTTTTATGAAGGCATGTGCTCGATATCGTCCCCAAATTTTTTGGGCGAATTTTACGCCCTCTCATTTTCAAAAGTCGATTCCAAAGCAACTAATAGAGCTTTGCGATCGCAATCACTTCCAGAATCTGCAAAAGATATTCTAGTTTCATAACAGAACAGCAGGGACCTGCCAAAGTTAAACCATTTGGCCAGGAGAGCCCTTTTATGCAGACTTTGCCCGATTTCGATACCCAAAATTTTTGCGATTTTCACAGAATTTTTTTCAAAATCCGATTCCAAAGCAACTAATAGAGCTTTGCGATCGCAATCACTTCCAGAATCTGCCCCACGAAGTCTACTTTCATAACAGAACAGCAGGGACCTGCCAAAGTTAAACCATTTGGCCAGGAGAGCCCTTTTATGAAGGCATGTGCTCGATATCGTCGCCAAATTTTTTGGGCGAATTTTACGCCCTCTCATTTTCAAAAGTCGATTCCAAAGCAACTAATAGAGCTTTGCGATCGCAATCACTTCCAGAATCTGCAAAAGATATTCCAGTTTCATAACAGAACAGCAGGGACCTGCCAAAGTTAAACCATTTGGCCAGGAGAGCCCTTTTATGCAGACTTTGCCCGATTTCGATACCCAGAATTTTTGCGATTTTCACAGAATTTTTTTCAAAAGCCGATTCCAAAGCAACTAATAGAGCTTTGCGATCGCAATCACTTCCAGAATCTGCCCCATGAAGTCTACTTTCATAACAGAACAGCAGGGACCTGCCAAAGTTAAACCATTTGGCCAGGAGAGCCCTTTTATGAAGGCATGTGCTCGATATCGTCGCCAAATTTTTTGGGCGAATTTTACGCCCTCTCATTTTCAAAAGTCGATTCCAAAGCAACTAATAGAGCTTTGCGATCGCAATCACTTCCAGAATCTGCAAAAGATATTCTAGTTTCATAACAGAACAGCAGGGACCTGCCAAAGTTAAACCATTTGGCCAGGAGAGCCCTTTTATGCAGACTTTGCCCGATTTCGATACCCAAAATTTTTGCGATTTTCACAGAATTTTTTTCAAAAGCCGATTCCAAAGAAACTAATAGAGCTTTGCGATCGCAATCACTTCCAGAATCTGCCCCACGAAGTCTACTTTCATAACAGAACAGCAGGGACCTGCCAAAGTTAAACCATTTGGCCAGGAGAGCCCTTTTATGAAGGCATGTGCTCGATATCGTCGCCAAATTTTTTGGGCGAATTTTACGCCCTCTCATTTTCAAAAGTCGATTCCAAAGCAACTAATAGAGCTTTGCGATCGCAATCACTTCCAGAATCTGCAAAAGATATTCTAGTTTCATAACAGAACAGCAGGGACCTGCCAAAGTTAAACCATTTTGCCAGGAGAGCCCTTTTATGCAGACTTTGCCCGATTTCGATACCCAAAATTTTTGCGATTTTCACAGAATTTTTTTCAAAAGCCGATTCCAAAGCAACTAATAGAGCTTTGCGATCGCAATCACTTCCAGAATCTGCCCCACGAAGTCTACTTTCATAACAGAACAGCAGGAACCTGCCAAAGTTAAACCATTTGGCCAGGAGAGCCCTTTTATGAAGGCATGTGCTCGATATCGTCGCCAAATTTTTTGGGCGAATTTTACGCCCTCTCATTTTCAAAAGTCGATTCCAAAGCAACTAATAGAGCTTTGCGATCGCAATCACTTCCAGAATCTGCAAAAGATATTCTAGTTTCATAACAGAACAGCAGGGACCTGCCAAAGTTAAACCATTTGGCCAGGAGAGCCCTTTTATGCAGACTTTGCCCGATTTCGATACCCAAAATTTTTGCGATTTTCACAGAATTTTTTTCAAAAGCCGATTCCAAAGCAACTAATAGAGCTTTGCGATCGTAATCACTTCCAGAATCTGCCCCACGAAGTCTACTTTCATAACAGAACAGCAGGGACCTGCCAAAGTTAAACCATTTGGCCAGGAGAGCCCTTTTATGAAGGCATGTGCTCGATATCGTCGCCAAATTTTTTGGGCGAATTTTACGCCCTCTCATTTTCAAAAGTCGATTCCAAAGCAACTAATAGAGCTTTGCGATCGCAATCACTTCCAGAATCTGCAAAAGATATTCTAGTTTCATAACAGAACAGCAGGGACCTGCCAAAGTTAAACCATTTGGCCAGGAGAGCCCTTTTATGCAGACTTTGCCCGATTTCGATACCCAAAATTTTTGCGATTTTCACAGAATTTTTTTCAAAAGCCGATTCCAAAGCAACTAATAGAGCTTTGCGATCGCAATCACTTCCAGAATCTGCCCCACGAAGTCTACTTTCATAACAGAACAGCAGGGGCCTGCCAAAGTTAAACCATTTGGCCAGGAGAGCTCTTTTATGAAGGCATGTGCTCGATATCGTCGCCAAATTTTTTGGGCGAATTTTACGCCCTCTCATTTTCAAAAGTCGATTCCAAAGCAACTAATAGAGCTTTGCGATCGCAATCACTTCCAGAATCTGCAAAAGATATTCTAGTTTCATAACAGAACAGCAGGGACCTGCCAAAGTTAAACCATTTGGCCATGAGAGCCCTTTTATGCAGACTTTGCCCGATTTCGATACCCAAAATTTTTGCGATTTTCACAGAATTTTTTTCAAAAGCCGATTCCAAAGCAACTAATAGAGCTTTGCGATCGCAATCACTTCCAGAATCTGCCCCACGAAGTCTACTTTCATAACAGAACAGCAGGGACCTGCCAAAGTTAAACCATTTGGCCAGGAGAGCCCTTTTATGAAGGCATGTGCTCGATATCGTCGCCAAATTTTTTGGGCGAATTTTACGCCCTCTCATTTTCAAAAGTCGATTCCAAAGCAACTAATAGAGCTTTGCGATCGCAATCATTTTCAGAATCTGCAAAAGATATTCTAGTTTCATAACAGAACAGCAGGGACCTGCCAAAGTTAAACCATTTGGCCAGGAGAGCCCTTTTATGCAGACTTTGCCCGATTTCGATACCCAAAATTTTTGCGATTTTCACAGAATTTTTTTCAAAAGCCGATTCCAAAGCAACTAATAGAGCTTTGCGATCGCAATCACTTCCAGAATCTGCCCCACGAAGTCTACTTTCATAACAGAACAGCAGGGACATGCCAAAGTTAAAACATTTGGCCAGGAGAGCCCTTTTATGAAGGCATGTGCTCGATATCGTCGCCAAATTTTTTGGGCGAATTTTACGCCCAATCATTTTCAAAAGTCGATTCCAAAGCAACTAATAGAGCTTTGCGATCGCAATCACTTCCAGAATCTGCAAAAGATATTCTAGTTTCATAACAGAACAGCAGGGACCTGCCAAAGTTAAACCATTTGGCCAGGAGAGCCCTTTTATGCAGACTTTGCCCGATTTCGATACCCAAAATTTTTGCGATTTTCACAGAATTTTTTTCAAAAGCCGATTCCAAAGCAACTAATAGAGCTTTGCGATCGCAATCACTTCCAGAATCTGCCCCACGAAGTCTACTTTCATAACAGAACAGCAGGGACCTGCCAAAGTTAAACCATTTGGCCAGGAGAGCCCTTTTATGAAGGCATGTGCTCGATATCGTCGCCAAATTTTTTGGGCGAATTTTACGCCCTCTCATTTTCAAAAGTCGATTCCAAAGCAACTAATAGAGCTTTGCGATCGCAATCACTTCCAGAATCTGCAAAAGATATTCTAGTTTCATAACAGAACAGCAGGGACCTGCCAAAGTTAAACCATTTGGCCAGGAGAGCCCTTTTATGCAGACTTTGCCCGATTTCGATACCCAAAATTTTTGCGATTTTCACAGAATTTTTTTCAAAAGCCGATTCCAAAGCAACTAATAGAGCTTTGCGATCGCAATCACTTCCAGAATCTGCCCCACGAAGTCTACTTTCATAACAGAACAGCAGGGACCTGCCAAAGTTAAACCATTTGGCCAGGAGAGCCCTTTTATGAAGGCATGTGCTCGATATCGTCGCCAAATTTTTTGGGCGAATTTTACGCCCTCTCATTTTGAAAAGTCGATTCCAAAGCAACTAATTGAGCTTTGCGATCGCAATCACTTCCAGAATCTGCAAAAGATATTCTAGTTTCATAACAGAACAGCAGGGACCTGCCAAAGATAAACCATTTGGCCAGGAGAGCCCTTTTATGCAGACTTTGCCCGATTTCGATACCCAAAATTTTTGCGATTTTCACAGAATTTTTTTCAAAAGCCGATTCCAAAGCAACTAATAGAGCTTTGCGATCGCAATCACTTCCAGAATCTGCCCCACGAAGTCTACTTTCATAACAGAACAGCAGGGACCTGCCAAAGTTAAACCATTTGGCCAGGAGAGCCCTTTTATGAAGGCATGTGCTCGATATCGTCGCCAAATTTTTTGGGCGAATTTTACGCCCTCTCATTTTTAAAAGTCGATTCCAAAGCAACTAATAGAGCTTTGCGATCGCAATCACTTCCAGAATCTGCAAAAGATATTCTAGTTTCATAACAGAACAGCAGGGACCTGCCAAAGTTAAACCATTTGGCCAGGAGAGCCCTTTTATGCAGACTTTGCCCGATTTCGATACCCAAAATTTTTGCGATTTTCACAGAATTTTTTTCAAAAGCCGATTCCAAAGCAACTAATAGAGCTTTGCGATCGCAATCACTTCCAGAATCTGCCCCACGAAGTCTACTTTCATAACAGAACAGCAGGGACCTGCCAAAGTTAAACCATTTGGCCAGGAGAGCCCTTTTATGAAGGCATGTGCTCGATATCGTCGCCAAATTTTTTGGGCGAATTTTACGCCCTCTCATTTTCAAAAGTCGATTCCAAAGCAACTAATAGAGCTTTGCGATCGCAATCACTTCCAGAATCTGCAAAAGATATTCTAGTTTCATAACAGAACAGCAGGGACTTGCCAAAGTTAAACCATTTGGCCAGGAGAGCCCTTTTATGCAGACTTTGCCCGATTTCGATACCCAAAATTTTTGCGATTTTCACAGAATTTTTTTCAAAATCCGATTCCAAAGCAACTAATAGAGCTTTGCGATCGCAATCACTTCCAGAATCTGCCCCACGAAGTCTACTTTCATAACAGAACAGCAGGGACCTGCCAAAGTTAAACCATTTGGCCAGGAGAGCCCTTTTATGAAGGCATGTGCTCGATATCGTCGCCAAATTTTTTGGGCGAATTTTACGCCCTCTCATTTTCAAAAGTCGATTCCAAAGCAACTAATAGAGCTTTGCGATCGCAATCACTTCCAGAATCTGCAAAAGATATTCCACTTTCATAACAGAACAGCAGGGACCTGCCAAAGTTAAACCATTTGGCCAGGAGAGCCCTTTTATGCAGACTTTGCCCGATTTCGATACCCAGAATTTTTGCGATTTTCACAGAATTTTTTTTTAAAAGCCGATTCCAAAGCAACTAATAGAGCTTTGCGATCGCAATCACTTCCAGAATCTGCCCCATGAAGTCTACTTTCATAACAGAACAGCAGGGACCTGCCAAAGTTAAACCATTTGGCCAGGAGAGCCCTTTTATGAAGGCATGTGCTCGATATCGTCGCCAAATTTTTTGGGCGAATTTTACGCCCTCTCATTTTCAAAAGTCGATTCCAAAGCAACTAATAGAGCTTTGCGATCGCAATCACTTTCAGAATCTGCAAAAGATATTCTAGTTTCATAACAGAACAGCAGGGACCTGCCAAAGTTAAACCATTTGGCCAGGAGAGCCCTTTTATGCAGACTTTGCCCGATTTCGATACCCAAAATTTTTGCGATTTTCACAGAATTTTTTTCAAAAGCCGATTACAAAGAAACTAATAGAGCTTTGCGATCGCAATCACTTCCAGAATCTGCCCCACGAAGTCTACTTTCATAACAGAACAGCAGGGACCTGCCAAAGTTAAACCATTTGGCCAGGAGAGCCCTTTTATGAAGGCATGTGCTCGATATCGTCGCCAAATTTTTTGGGCGAATTTTACGCCCTCTCATTTTTAAAAGTCGATTCCAAAGCAACTAATAGAGCTTTGCGATCGCAATCACTTCCAGAATCTGCAAAAGATATTCTAGTTTCATAACAGAACAGCAGGGACCTGCCAAAGTTAAACCATTTGGCCAGGAGAGCCCTTTTATGCAGACTTTGCCCGATTTCGATACCCAAAATTTTTGCGATTTTCACAGAATTTTTTTCAAAAGCCGATTCCAAAGCAACTAATAGAGCTTTGCGATCGCAATCACTTCCAGAATCTGCCCCATGAAGTCTACTTTCATAACAGAACAGCAGGGACCTGCCAAAGTTAAACCATTTGGCCAGGAGAGCCCTTTTATGAAGGCATGTGCTCGATATCGTCGCCAAATTTTTTGGGCGAATTTTACGCCCTCTCATTTTCAAAAGTCGATTCCAAAGCAACTAATAGAGCTTTGCGATCGCAATCACTTCCAGAATCTGCAAAAGATATTCTAGTTTCATAACAGAACAGCAGGGACCTGCCAAAGTTAAACCATTTGGCCAGGAGAGCCCTTTTATGCAGACTTTGCCCGATTTCGATACCCAAAATTTTTGCGATTTTCACAGAATTTTTTTCAAAAGCCGATTACAAAGAAACTAATAGAGCTTTGCGATCGCAATCACTTCCAGAATCTGCCCCACGAAGTCTACTTTCATAACAGAACAGCAGGGACCTGCCAAAGTTAAACCATTTGGCCAGGAGAGCCCTTTTATGAAGGCATGTGCTCGATATCGTCGCCAAATTTTTTGGGCGAATTTTACGCCCTCTCATTTTTAAAAGTCGATTCCAAAGCAACTAATAGAGCTTTGCGATCGCAATCACTTCCAGAATCTGCAAAAGATATTCTAGTTTCATAACAGAACAGCAGGGACCTGCCAAAGTTAAACCATTTGGCCAGGAGAGCCCTTTTATGCAGACTTTGCCCGATTTCGATACCCAAAATTTTTGCGATTTTCACAGAATTTTTTTCAAAAGCCGATTCCAAAGCAACTAATAGAGCTTTGCGATCGCAATCACTTCCAGAATCTGCCCCACGAAGTCTACTTTCATAACAGAACAGCAGGGACCTGCCAAAGTTAAACCATTTGGCCAGGAGAGCCCTTTTATGAAGGCATGTGCTCGATATCGTCGCCAAATTTTTTGGGCGAATTTTACGCCCTCTCATTTTCAAAAGTCGATTCCAAAGCAACTAATAGAGCTTTGCGATCGCAATCACTTCCAGAATCTGCAAAAGATATTCTAGTTTCATAACAGAACAGCAGGGACCTGCCAAAGTTAAACCATTTGGCCAGGAGAGCCCTTTTATGCAGACTTTGCCCGATTTCGATACCCAAAATTTTTGCGATTTTCACAGAATTTTTTTCAAAATCCGATTCCAAAGCAACTAATAGAGCTTTGCGATCGCAATCACTTCCAGAATCTGCCCCACGAAGTCTACTTTCATAACAGAACAGCAGGGACCTGCCAAAGTTAAACCATTTGGCCAGGAGAGCCCTTTTATGAAGGCATGTGCTCGATATCGTCGCCAAATTTTTTGGGCGAATTTTACGCCCTCTCATTTTCAAAAGTCGATTCCAAAGCAACTAATAGAGCTTTGCGATCGCAATCACTTCCAGAATCTGCAAAAGATATTCCACTTTCATAACAGAACAGCAGGGACCTGCCAAAGTTAAACCATTTGGCCAGGAGAGCCCTTTTATGCAGACTTTGCCCGATTTCGATACCCAGAATTTTTGCGATTTTCACAGAATTTTTTTCAAAAGCCGATTCCAAAGCAACTAATAGAGCTTTGCGATCGCAATCACTTCCAGAATCTGCCCCATGAAGTCTACTTTCATAACAGAACAGCAGGGACCTGCCAAAGTTAAACCATTTGGCCAGGAGAGCCCTTTTATGAAGGCATGTGCTCGATATCGTCGCCAAATTTTTTGGGCGAATTTTACGCCCTCTCATTTTCAAAAGTCGATTCCAAAGCAACTAATAGAGCTTTGCGATCGCAATCACTTCCAGAATCTGCAAAAGATATTCTAGTTTCATAACAGAACAGCAGGGACCTGCCAAAGTTAAACCATTTGGCCAGGAGAGCCCTTTTATGCAGACTTTGCCCGATTTCGATACCCAAAATTTTTGCGATTTTCACAGAATTTTTTTCAAAAGCCGATTACAAAGAAACTAATAGAGCTTTGCGATCGCAATCACTTCCAGAATCTGCCCCACGAAGTCTACTTTCATAACAGAACAGCAGGGACCTGCCAAAGTTAAACCATTTGGCCAGGAGAGCCCTTTTATGAAGGCATGTGCTCGATATCGTCGCCAAATTTTTTGGGCGAATTTTACGCCCTCTCATTTTCAAAAGTCGATTCCAAAGCAACTAATAGAGCTTTGCGATCGCAATCACTTCCAGAATCT
Source organism: Salticus scenicus (assembly GCA_963930645.1). Classification (NCBI taxonomy): domain Eukaryota; kingdom Metazoa; phylum Arthropoda; class Arachnida; order Araneae; family Salticidae; genus Salticus; species Salticus scenicus. The sequence continues at coordinate 127,193 of CAWVNO010002787.1, forward strand.
GCAAAAGATATTCTAGTTTCATAACAGAACAGCAGGGACCTGCCAAAGTTAAACCATTTTGCCAGGAGAGCCCTTTTATGCAGACTTTGCCCGATTTCGATACCCAAAATTTTTGCGATTTTCACAGAATTTTTTTCAAAAGCCGATTCCAAAGCAACTAATAGAGCTTTGCGATCGCAATCACTTCCAGAATCTGCCCCACGAAGTCTACTTTCATAACAGAACAGCAGGAACCTGCCAAAGTTAAACCATTTGGCCAGGAGAGCCCTTTTATGAAGGCATGTGCTCGATATCGTCGCCAAATTTTTTGGGCGAATTTTACGCCCTCTCATTTTCAAAAGTCGATTCCAAAGCAACTAATAGAGCTTTGCGATCGCAATCACTTCCAGAATCTGCAAAAGATATTCTAGTTTCATAACAGAACAGCAGGGACCTGCCAAAGTTAAACCATTTGGCCAGGAGAGCCCTTTTATGCAGACTTTGCCCGATTTCGATACCCAAAATTTTTGCGATTTTCACAGAATTTTTTTCAAAAGCCGATTCCAAAGCAACTAATAGAGCTTTGCGATCGTAATCACTTCCAGAATCTGCCCCACGAAGTCTACTTTCATAACAGAACAGCAGGGACCTGCCAAAGTTAAACCATTTGGCCAGGAGAGCCCTTTTATGAAGGCATGTGCTCGATATCGTCGCCAAATTTTTTGGGCGAATTTTACGCCCTCTCATTTTCAAAAGTCGATTCCAAAGCAACTAATAGAGCTTTGCGATCGCAATCACTTCCAGAATCTGCAAAAGATATTCTAGTTTCATAACAGAACAGCAGGGACCTGCCAAAGTTAAACCATTTGGCCATGAGAGCCCTTTTATGCAGACTTTGCCCGATTTCGATACCCAAAATTTTTGCGATTTTCACAGAATTTTTTTCAAAAGCCGATTCCAAAGCAACTAATAGAGCTTTGCGATCGCAATCACTTCCAGAATCTGCCCCACGAAGTCTACTTTCATAACAGAACAGCAGGGACCTGCCAAAGTTAAACCATTTGGCCAGGAGAGCCCTTTTATGAAGGCATGTGCTCGATATCGTCGCCAAATTTTTTGGGCGAATTTTACGCCCTCTCATTTTCAAAAGTCGATTCCAAAGCAACTAATAGAGCTTTGCGATCGCAATCATTTTCAGAATCTGCAAAAGATATTCTAGTTTCATAACAGAACAGCAGGGACCTGCCAAAGTTAAACCATTTGGCCAGGAGAGCCCTTTTATGCAGACTTTGCCCGATTTCGATACCCAAAATTTTTGCGATTTTCACAGAATTTTTTTCAAAAGCCGATTCCAAAGCAACTAATAGAGCTTTGCGATCGCAATCACTTCCAGAATCTGCCCCACGAAGTCTACTTTCATAACAGAACAGCAGGGACATGCCAAAGTTAAAACATTTGGCCAGGAGAGCCCTTTTATGAAGGCATGTGCTCGATATCGTCGCCAAATTTTTTGGGCGAATTTTACGCCCAATCATTTTCAAAAGTCGATTCCAAAGCAACTAATAGAGCTTTGCGATCGCAATCACTTCCAGAATCTGCAAAAGATATTCTAGTTTCATAACAGAACAGCAGGGACCTGCCAAAGTTAAACCATTTGGCCAGGAGAGCCCTTTTATGCAGACTTTGCCCGATTTCGATACCCAAAATTTTTGCGATTTTCACAGAATTTTTTTCAAAAGCCGATTCCAAAGCAACTAATAGAGCTTTGCGATCGCAATCACTTCCAGAATCTGCCCCACGAAGTCTACTTTCATAACAGAACAGCAGGGACCTGCCAAAGTTAAACCATTTGGCCAGGAGAGCCCTTTTATGAAGGCATGTGCTCGATATCGTCGCCAAATTTTTTGGGCGAATTTTACGCCCTCTCATTTTCAAAAGTCGATTCCAAAGCAACTAATAGAGCTTTGCGATCGCAATCACTTCCAGAATCTGCAAAAGATATTCTAGTTTCATAACAGAACAGCAGGGACCTGCCAAAGTTAAACCATTTGGCCAGGAGAGCCCTTTTATGCAGACTTTGCCCGATTTCGATACCCAAAATTTTTGCGATTTTCACAGAATTTTTTTCAAAAGCCGATTCCAAAGCAACTAATAGAGCTTTGCGATCGCAATCACTTCCAGAATCTGCCCCACGAAGTCTACTTTCATAACAGAACAGCAGGGACCTGCCAAAGTTAAACCATTTGGCCAGGAGAGCCCTTTTATGAAGGCATGTGCTCGATATCGTCGCCAAATTTTTTGGGCGAATTTTACGCCCTCTCATTTTGAAAAGTCGATTCCAAAGCAACTAATTGAGCTTTGCGATCGCAATCACTTCCAGAATCTGCAAAAGATATTCTAGTTTCATAACAGAACAGCAGGGACCTGCCAAAGATAAACCATTTGGCCAGGAGAGCCCTTTTATGCAGACTTTGCCCGATTTCGATACCCAAAATTTTTGCGATTTTCACAGAATTTTTTTCAAAAGCCGATTCCAAAGCAACTAATGGAGCTTTGCGATCGCAATCACTTCCAGAATCTGCCCCACGAAGTCTACTTTCATAACAGAACAGCAGGGACCTGCCAAAGTTAAACCATTTGGCCAGGAGAGCCCTTTTATGAAGGCATGTGCTCGATATCGTCGCCAAATTTTTTGGGCGAATTTTACGCCCTCTCATTTTTAAAAGTCGATTCCAAAGCAACTAATAGAGCTTTGCGATCGCAATCACTTCCAGAATCTGCAAAAGATATTCTAGTTTCATAACAGAACAGCAGGGACCTGCCAAAGTTAAACCATTTGGCCAGGAGAGCCCTTTTATGCAGACTTTGCCCGATTTCGATACCCAAAATTTTTGCGATTTTCACAGAATTTTTTTCAAAAGCCGATTCCAAAGCAACTAATAGAGCTTTGCGATCGCAATCACTTCCAGAATCTGCCCCACGAAGTCTACTTTCATAACAGAACAGCAGGGACCTGCCAAAGTTAAACCATTTGGCCAGGAGAGCCCTTTTATGAAGGCATGTGCTCCATATCGTCGCCAAATTTTTTGGGCGAATTTTACGCCCTCTCATTTTCAAAAGTCGATTCCAAAGCAACTAATAGAGCTTTGCGATCGCAATCACTTCCAGAATCTGCAAAAGATATTCTAGTTTGATAACAGAACAGCAGGGACCTGCCAAAGTTAAACCATTTGGCCAGGAGAGCCCTTTTATGCAGACTTTGCCCGATTTCGATACCCAAAATTTTTGCGATTTTCACAGAATTTTTTTCAAAAGCCGATTCCAAAGCAACTAATAGAGCTTTGCGATCGCAATCACTTCCAGAATCTGCCCCACGAAGTCTACTTTCATAACAGAACAGCAGGGACCTGCCAAAGTTAAACCATTTGGCCAGGAGAGCCCTTTTATGAAGGCATGTGCTCGATATCGTCGCCAAATTTTTTGGGCGAATTTTACGCCCTCTCATTTTCAAAAGTCGATTCCAAAGCAACTAATAGAGCTTTGCGATCGCAATCACTTCCAGAATCTGCAAAAGATATTCTAGTTTCATAACAGAACAGCAGGGACCTGCCAAAGTTAAACCATTTGGCCAGGAGAGCCCTTTTATGCAGACTTTGCCCGATTTCGATACCCAAAATTTTTGCGATTTTCACAGAATTTTTTTCAAAAGCCGATTCCAAAGCAACTAATAGAGCTTTGCGATCGCAATCACTTCCAGAATCTGCCCCACGAAGTCTACTTTCATAACAGAACAGCAGGGACCTGCCAAAGTTAAACCATTTGGCCAGGAGAGCCCTTTTATGAAGGCATGTGCTCGATATCGTCGCCAAATTTTTTGGGCGAATTTTACGCCCTCTCATTTTCAAAAGTCGATTCCAAAGCAACTAATAGAGCTTTGCGATCGCAATCACTTCCAGAATCTGCAAAAGATATTCTAGTTTCATAACAGAACAGCAGGGACCTGCCAAAGTTAAACCATTTGGCCAGGAGAGCCCTTTTATGCAGACTTTGCCCGATTTCGATACCCAAAATTTTTGCGATTTTCACAGAATTTTTTTCAAAAGCCGATTCCAAAGCAACTAATAGAGCTTTGCGATCGCAATCACTTCCAGAATCTGCCCCACGAAGTCTACTTTCATAACAGAACAGCAGGGACCTGCCAAAGTTAAACCATTTGGCCAGGAGAGCCCTTTTATGAAGGCATGTGCTCGATATCGTCGCCAAATTTTTTGGGCGAATTTTACGCCCTCTCATTTTCAAAAGTCGATTCCAAAGCAACTAATAGAGCTTTGCGATCGCAATCACTTCCAGAATCTGCAAAAGATATTCTAGTTTCATAACAGAACAGCAGGGACCTGCCAAAGTTAAACCATTTGGCCAGGAGAGCCCTTTTATGCAGACTTTGCCCGATTTCGATACCCAAAATTTTTGCGATTTTCACAGAATTTTTTTCAAAAGCCGATTCCAAAGCAACTAATAGAGCTTTGCGATCGCAATCACTTCCAGAATCTGCCCCACGAAGTCTACTTTCATAACAGAACAGCAGGGACCTGCCAAAGTTAAACCATTTGGCCAGGAGAGCCCTTTTATGAAGGCATGTGCTCGATATCGTCGCCAAATTTTTTGGGCGAATTTTACGCCCTCTCATTTTCAAAAGTCGATTCCAAAGCAACTAATAGAGCTTTGCGATCGCAATCATTTTCAGAATCTGCAAAAGATATTCTAGTTTCATAACAGAACAGCAGGGACCTGCCAAAGTTAAACCATTTGGCCAGGAGAGCCCTTTTATGCAGACTTTGCCCGATTTCGATACCCAAAATTTTTGCGATTTTCACAGAATTTTTTTCAAAAGCCGATTCCAAAGCAACTAATAGAGCTTTGCGATCGCAATCACTTCCAGAATCTGCCCCACGAAGTCTACTTTCATAACAGAACAGCAGGGACATGCCAAAGTTAAAACATTTGGCCAGGAGAGCCCTTTTATGAAGGCATGTGCTCGATATCGTCGCCAAATTTTTTGGGCGAATTTTACGCCCAATCATTTTCAAAAGTCGATTCCAAAGCAACTAATAGAGCTTTGCGATCGCAATCACTTCCAGAATCTGCAAAAGATATTCTAGTTTCATAACAGAACAGCAGGGACCTGCCAAAGTTAAACCATTTGGCCAGGAGAGCCCTTTTATGCAGACTTTGCCCGATTTCGATACCCAAAATTTTTGCGATTTTCACAGAATTTTTTTCAAAAGCCGATTCCAAAGCAACTAATAGAGCTTTGCGATCGCAATCACTTCCAGAATCTGCCCCACGAAGTCTACTTTCATAACAGAACAGCAGGGACCTGCCAAAGTTAAACCATTTGGCCAGGAGAGCCCTTTTATGAAGGCATGTGCTCGATATCGTCGCCAAATTTTTTGGGCGAATTTTACGCCCTCTCATTTTCAAAAGTCGATTCCAAAGCAACTAATAGAGCTTTGCGATCGCAATCACTTCCAGAATCTGCAAAAGATATTCTAGTTTCATAACAGAACAGCAGGGACCTGCCAAAGTTAAACCATTTGGCCAGGAGAGCCCTTTTATGCAGACTTTGCCCGATTTCGATACCCAAAATTTTTGCGATTTTCACAGAATTTTTTTCAAAAGCCGATTCCAAAGCAACTAATAGAGCTTTGCGATCGCAATCACTTCCAGAATCTGCCCCACGAAGTCTACTTTCATAACAGAACAGCAGGGACCTGCCAAAGTTAAACCATTTGGCCAGGAGAGCCCTTTTATGAAGGCATGTGCTCGATATCGTCGCCAAATTTTTTGGGCGAATTTTACGCCCTCTCATTTTGAAAAGTCGATTCCAAAGCAACTAATTGAGCTTTGCGATCGCAATCACTTCCAGAATCTGCAAAAGATATTCTAGTTTCATAACAGAACAGCAGGGACCTGCCAAAGATAAACCATTTGGCCAGGAGAGCCCTTTTATGCAGACTTTGCCCGATTTCGATACCCAAAATTTTTGCGATTTTCACAGAATTTTTTTCAAAAGCCGATTCCAAAGCAACTAATGGAGCTTTGCGATCGCAATCACTTCCAGAATCTGCCCCACGAAGTCTACTTTCATAACAGAACAGCAGGGACCTGCCAAAGTTAAACCATTTGGCCAGGAGAGCCCTTTTATGAAGGCATGTGCTCGATATCGTCGCCAAATTTTTTGGGCGAATTTTACGCCCTCTCATTTTTAAAAGTCGATTCCAAAGCAACTAATAGAGCTTTGCGATCGCAATCACTTCCAGAATCTGCAAAAGATATTCTAGTTTCATAACAGAACAGCAGGGACCTGCCAAAGTTAAACCATTTGGCCAGGAGAGCCCTTTTATGCAGACTTTGCCCGATTTCGATACCCAAAATTTTTGCGATTTTCACAGAATTTTTTTCAAAAGCCGATTCCAAAGCAACTAATAGAGCTTTGCGATCGCAATCACTTCCAGAATCTGCCCCACGAAGTCTACTTTCATAACAGAACAGCAGGGACCTGCCAAAGTTAAACCATTTGGCCAGGAGAGCCCTTTTATGAAGGCATGTGCTCCATATCGTCGCCAAATTTTTTGGGCGAATTTTACGCCCTCTCATTTTCAAAAGTCGATTCCAAAGCAACTAATAGAGCTTTGCGATCGCAATCACTTCCAGAATCTGCAAAAGATATTCTAGTTTGATAACAGAACAGCAGGGACCTGCCAAAGTTAAACCATTTGGCCAGGAGAGCCCTTTTATGCAGACTTTGCCCGATTTCGATACCCAAAATTTTTGCGATTTTCACAGAATTTTTTTCAAAAGCCGATTCCAAAGCAACTAATAGAGCTTTGCGATCGCAATCACTTCCAGAATCTGCCCCACGAAGTCTACTTTCATAACAGAACAGCAGGGACCTGCCAAAGTTAAACCATTTGGCCAGGAGAGCCCTTTTATGAAGGCATGTGCTCGATATCGTCGCCAAATTTTTTGGGCGAATTTTACGCCCTCTCATTTTCAAAAGTCGATTCCAAAGCAACTAATAGAGCTTTGCGATCGCAATCACTTCCAGAATCTGCAAAAGATATTCTAGTTTCATAACAGAACAGCAGGGACCTGCCAAAGTTAAACCATTTGGCCAGGAGAGCCCTTTTATGCAGACTTTGCCCGATTTCGATACCCAAAATTTTTGCGATTTTCACAGAATTTTTTTCAAAAGCCGATTCCAAAGCAACTAATAGAGCTTTGCGATCGCAATCACTTCCAGAATCTGCCCCACGAAGTCTACTTTCATAACAGAACAGCAGGGACCTGCCAAAGTTAAACCATTTGGCCAGGAGAGCCCTTTTATGAAGGCATGTGCTCGATATCGTCGCCAAATTTTTTGGGCGAATTTTACGCCCTCTCATTTTCAAAAGTCGATTCCAAAGCAACTAATAGAGCTTTGCGATCGCAATCACTTCCAGAATCTGCAAAAGATATTCTAGTTTCATAACAGAACAGCAGGGACCTGCCAAAGTTAAACCATTTGGCCAGGAGAGCCCTTTTATGCAGACTTTGCCCGATTTCGATACCCAAAATTTTTGCGATTTTCACAGAATTTTTTTCAAAAGCCGATTCCAAAGCAACTAATAGAGCTTTGCGATCGCAATCACTTCCAGAATCTGCCCCACGAAGTCTACTTTCATAACAGAACAGCAGGGACCTGCCAAAGTTAAACCATTTGGCCAGGAGAGCCCTTTTATGAAGGCATGTGCTCGATATCGTCGCCAAATTTTTTGGGCGAATTTTACGCCCTCTCATTTTCAAAAGTCGATTCCAAAGCAACTAATAGAGCTTTGCGATCGCAATCACTTCCAGAATCTGCAAAAGATATTCTAGTTTCATAACAGAACAGCAGGGACCTGCCAAAGTTAAACCATTTGGCCAGGAGAGCCCTTTTATGCAGACTTTGCCCGATTTCGATACCCAAAATTTTTGCGATTTTCACAGAATTTTTTTCAAAAGCCGATTCCAAAGCAACTAATAGAGCTTTGCGATCGCAATCACTTCCAGAATCTGCCCCACGAAGTCTACTTTCATAACAGAACAGCAGTGACCTGCCAAAGTTAAACCATTTGGCCAGGAGAGCCCTTTTATGAAGGCATGTGCTCGATATCGTCGCCAAATTTTTTGGGCGAATTTTACGCCCTCTCATTTTGAAAAGTCGATTCCAAAGCAACTAATTGAGCTTTGCGATCGCAATCACTTCCAGAATCTGCAAAAGATATTCTAGTTTCATAACAGAACAGCAGGGACCTGCCAAAGATAAACCATTTGGCCAGGAGAGCCCTTTTATGCAGACTTTGCCCGATTTCGATACCCAAAATTTTTGCGATTTTCACAGAATTTTTTTCAAAAGCCGATTCCAAAGCAACTAATAGAGCTTTGCGATCGCAATCACTTCCAGAATCTGCCCCACGAAGTCTACTTTCATAACAGAACAGCAGGGACCTGCCAAAGTTAAACCATTTGGCCAGGAGAGCCCTTTTATGAAGGCATGTGCTCGATATCGTCGCCAAATTTTTTGGGCGAATTTTACGCCCTCTCATTTTCAAAAGTCGATTCCAAAGCAACTAATAGAGCTTTGCGATCGCAATCACTTCCAGAATCTGCAAAAGATATTCTAGTTTCATAACAGAACAGCAGGGACCTGCCAAAGTTAAACCATTTGGCCAGGAGAGCCCTTTTATGCAGACTTTGCCCGATTTCGATACCCAAAATTTTTGCGATTTTCACAGAATTTTTTTCAAAAGCCGATTCCAAAGCAACTAATAGAGCTTTGCGATCGCAATCACTTCAAGAATCTGCCCCACGAAGTCTACTTTCATAACAGAACAGCAGGGACCTGCCAAAGTTAAACCATTTGGCCAGGAGAGCCCTTTTATGAAGGCATGTGCTCCATATCGTCGCCAAATTTTTTGGGCGAATTTTACGCCCTCTCATTTTCAAAAGTCGATTCCAAAGCAACTAATAGAGCTTTGCGATCGCAATCACTTCCAGAATCTGCAAAAGATATTCTAGTTTGATAACAGAACAGCAGGGACCTGCCAAAGTTAAACCATTTGGCCAGGAGAGCCCTTTTATGCAGACTTTGCCCGATTTCGATACCCAAAATTTTTGCGATTTTCACAGAATTTTTTTCAAAAGCTGATTCCAAAGCAACCAATAGAGCTTTGCGATCGCAATCACTTCCAGAATCTGCCCCACGAAGTCTACTTTCATAACAGAACAGCAGGGACCTGCCAAAGTTAAACCATTTGGCCAGGAGAGCCCTTTTATGAAGGCATGTGCTCGATATCGTCGCTAAATTTTTTTGGGGAATTTTACGCCCTCTCATTTTCAAAAGTCGATTCCAAAGCAACGAATAGAGCTTTGCGATCGCAATCACTTCCAGAATCTGCAAAAGATATTCTAGTTTCATAACAGAACAGCAGGGACCTGCCAAAGTTAAACCATTTGGCCAGGAGAGCCCTTTTATGCAGACTTTGCCCGATTTCGATACCCAAAATTTTTGCGATTTTCACAGAATTTTTTTCAAAAGCCGATTCCAAAGCAACCAATAGAGCTTTGCGATCGCAATCACTTCCAGAATCTGCCCCACGAAGTCTACTTTCATAACAGAACAGCAGGGACCTGCCAAAGTTAAACCATTTGGCCAGGAGAGCCCTTTTATGAAGGCATGTGCTCGATATCGTCGCCAAATTTTTTTGGGGAATTTTACGCCCTCTCATTTTCAAAAGTCGATTCCAAAGCAACGAATAGAGCTTTGCGATCGCAATCACTTCCAGAATCTGCAAAAGATATTCTAGTTTCATAACAGAACAGCAGGGACCTGCCAAAGTTAAACCATTTGGCCAGGAGAGCCCTTTTATGCAGACTTTGCCCGATTTCGATACCCAAAATTTTTGCGATTTTCACAGAATTTTTTTCAAAAGCCGAATTCAAAGCAACCAATAGAGCTTTGCGATCGCAATCACTTCCAGAATCTGCCCCACGAAGTCTACTTTCATAACAGAACAGCAGGGACCTGCCAAAGTTAAACCATTTGGCCAGGAGAGCCCTTTTATGAAGGCATGTGCTCGATATCGTCGCCAAATTTTTTTGGGGAATTTTACGCCCTCTCATTTTCAAAAGTCGATTCCAAAGCAACGAATAGAGCTTTGCGATCGCAATCACTTCCAGAATCTGCAAAAGATATTCTAGTTTCATAACAGAACAGCAGGGACCTGCCAAAGTTAAACCATTTGGCCAGGAGAGCCCTTTTATGCAGACTTTGCCCGATTTCGATACCCAAAATTTTTGCGATTTTCACAGAATTTTTTTCAAAAGCCGATTCCAAAGCAACCAATAGAGCTTTGCGATCGCAATCACTTCCAGAATCTGCCCCACGAAGTCTACTTTCATAACAGAACAGCAGGGACCTGCCAAAGTTAAACCATTTGGCCAGGAGAGACCTTTTATGAAGGCATGTGCTCGATATCGTCGCCAAATTTTTTTGGGGAATTTTACGCCCTCTCATTTTCAAAAGTCGATTCCAAAGCAACGAATAGAGCTTTGCGATCGCAATCACTTCCAGAATCTGCAAAAGATATTCTAGTTTCATAACAGAACAGCAGGGACCTGCCAAAGTTAAACCATTTGGCCAGGAGAGCCCTTTTATGCAGACTTTGCCCGATTTCGGTACCCAAAATTTTTGCGATTTTCACAGAATTTTTTTCAAAAGCCGATTCCAAAGCAACCAATAGAGCTTTGCGATCGCAATCACTTCCAGAATCTGCCCCACGAAGTCTTCTTTCATAACAGAACAGCAGGGACCTGCCAAAGTTAAACCATTTGGCCAGGAGAGCCCTTTTATGAAGGCATGTGCTCGATATCGTCGCCAAATTTTTTTGGGGAATTTTACGCCCTCTCATTTTCAAAAGTCGATTCCAAAGCAACGAATAGAGCTTTGCGATCGCAATCACTTCCAGAATCTGCAAAAGATATTCTAGTTTCATAACAGAACAGCAGGGACCTGCCAAAGTTAAACCATTTGGCCAGGAGAGCCCTTTTATGCAGACTTTGCCCGATTTCGATACCCAAAATTTTTGCGATTTTCACAGAATTTTTTTCAAAAGCCGATTCCAAAGCAACCAATAGAGCTTTGCGATCGCAATCACTTCCAGAATCTGCCCCACGAAGTCTACTTTCATAACAGAACAGCAGGGACCTGCCAAAGTTAAACCATTTGGCCAGGAGAGCCCTTTTATGAAGGCATGTGCTCGATATCGTCGCCAAATTTTTTTGGGGAATTTTACGCCCTCTCATTTTCAAAAGTCGATTCCAAAGCAACGAATAGAGCTTTGCGACCGCAATCACTTCCAGAATCTGCAAAAGATATTCTAGTTTCATAACAGAACAGCAGGGACCTGCCAAAGTTAAACCATTTGGCCAGGAGAGCCCTTTTATGCAGACTTTGCCCGATTTCGATACCCAAAATTTTTGCGATTTTCACAGAATTTTTTTCAAAAGCCGATTCCAAAGCAACCAATAGAGCTTTGCGATCGCAATCACTTCCAGAATCTGCCCCACGAAGTCTACTTTCATAACAGAACAGCAGGGACCTGCCAAAGTTAGACCATTTGGCCAGGAGAGCCCTTTTATGAAGGCATGTGCTCGATATCGTCGCCAAATTTTTTTGGGGAATTTTACGCCCTCTCATTTTCAAAAGTCGATTCCAAAGCAACGAATAGAGCTTTGCGATCGCAATCACTTCCAGAATCTGCAAAAGATATTCTAGTTTCATAACAGAACAGCAGGGACCTGCCAAAGTTAAACCATTTGGCCAGGAGAGCCCTTTTATGCAGACTTTGCCCGATTTCGATACCCAAAATTTTTGCGATTTTCACAGAATTTTTTTCAAAAGCCGATTCCAAAGCAACCAATAGAGCTTTGCGATCGCAATCACTTCCAGAATCTGCCCCACGAAGTCTACTTTCATAACAGAACAGCAGGGACCTGCCAAAGTTAAACCATTTGGCCAGGAGAGCCCTTTTATGAAGGCATGTGCTCGATATCGTCGCCAAATTTTTTTGGGGAATTTTACGCCCTCTCATTTTCAAAAGTCGATTCCAAAGCAACGAATAGAGCTTTGCGATCGCAATCACTTCCAGAATCTGCAAAAGATATTCTAGTTTCATAACAGAACAGCAGGGACCTGCCAAAGTTAAACCATTTGGCCAGGAGAGCCCTTTTATGCAGACTTTGCCCGATTTCGATACCCAAAATTTTTGCGATTTTCACAGAATTTTTTTCAAAAGCCGATTCCAAAGCAACCAATAGAGCTTTGCGATCGCAATCACTTCCAGAATCTGCCACACGAAGTCTACTTTCATAACAGAACAGCAGGGACCTGCCAAAGTTAAACCATTTGGCCAGGAGAGCCCTTTTATGAAGGCATGTGCTCGATATCGTCGCCAAATTTTTTTGGGGAATTTTACGCCCTCTCATTTTCAAAAGTCGATTCCAAAGCAACGAATAGAGCTTTGCGATCGCAATCACTTCCAGAATCTGCAAAAGATATTCTAGTTTCATAACAGAACAGCAGGGACCTGCCAAAGTTAAACCATTTGGCCAGGAGAGCCCTTTTATGCAGACTTTGCCCGATTTCGATACCCAAAATTTTGGCGATTTTCACAGAATTTTTTTCAAAAGCCGATTCCAAAGCAACCAATAGAGCTTTGCGATCGCAATCACTTCCAGAATCTGCCCCACGAAGTCTACTTTCATAACAGAACAGCAGGGACCTGCCAAAGTTAAACCATTTGGCCAGGAGAGCCCTTTTATGAAGGCATGTGCTCGATATCGTCGCCAAATTTTTTTGGGGAATTTTACGCCCTCTCATTTTCAAAAGTCGATTCCAAAGCAACGAATAGAGCTTTGCGATCGCAATCACTTCCAGAATCTGCAAAAGATATTCTAGTTTCATAACAGAACAGCAGGGACCTGCCAAAGTTAAACCATTTGGCCAGGAGAGCCCTTTTATGCAGACTTTGCCCGATTTCGATACCCAAAATTTTTGAGATTTTCACAGAATTTTTTTCAAAAGCCGATTCCAAAGCAACCAATAGAGCTTTGCGATCGCAATCACTTCCAGAATCTGCCCCACGAAGTCTACTTTCATAACAGAACAGCAGGGACCTGCCAAAGTTAAACCATTTGGCCAGGAGAGCCCTTTTATGAAGGCATGTGCTCGATATCGTCGCCAAATTTTTTTGGGGAATTTTACGCCCTCTCATTTTCAAAAGTCGATTCCAAAGCAACGAATACAGCTTTGCGATCGCAATCACTTCCAGAATCTGCAAAAGATATTCTAGTTTCATAACAGAACAGCAGGGACCTGCCAAAGTTAAACCATTTGGCCAGGAGAGCCCTTTTATGCAGACTTTGCCCGATTTCGATACCCAAAATTTTTGCGATTTTCACAGAATTTTTTTCAAAAGCCGATTCCAAAGCAACCAATAGAGCTTTGCGATCGCAATCACTTCCAGAATCTGCCCCACGAAGTCTACTTTCATAACAGAACAGCAGGGACCTGCCAAAGTTAAACCATTTGGCCAGGAGAGCCCTTTTATGAAGGCATGTGCTCGATATCGTCGCCAAATTTTTTTGGGGAATTTTACGCCCTCTCATTTTCAAAAGTCGATTCCAAAGCAACGAATAGAGCTTTGCGATCGCAATCACTTCCAGAATCTGCAAAAGATATTCTAGTTTCATAACAGAACAGCAGGGACCTGCCAAAGTTAAACCATTTGGCCAGGAGAGCCCTTTTATGCAGACTTTGCCCGATTTCGATACCCAAAATTTTTGCGATTTTCACAGAATTTTTTTCAAAAGCCGATTCCAAAGCAACCAATAGAGCTTTGCGATCGCAATCACTTCCAGAATCTGCCCCACGAAGTCTACTTTCATAACAGAACAGCAGGGACCTGCCAAAGTTAAACCATTTGGCCAGGAGAGCCCTTTTATGAAGGCATGTGCTCGATATCGTCGCCAAATTTTTTTGGGGAATTTTACGCCCTCTCATTTTCAAAAGTCGATTCCAAAGCAACGAATAGAGCTTTGCGATCGCAATCACTTCCAGAATCTGCAAAAGATATTCTAGTTTCATAACAGAACAGCAGGGACCTGCCAAAGTTAAACCATTTGGCCAGGAGAGCCCTTTTATGCAGACTTTGCCCGATTTCGATACCCAAAATTTTTGCGATTTTCACAGAATTTTTTCAAAAGCCGATTCCAAAGCAACCAATAAAGCTTTGCGATCGCAATCACTTCCAGAATCTGCCCCACGAAGTCTACTTTCATAACAGAACAGCAGGGACCTGCCAAAGTTAAACCATTTGGCCAGGAGAGCCCTTTTATGAAGGCATGTGCTCGATATCGTCGCCAAATTTTTTTGGGGAATTTTACGCCCTCTCATTTTCAAAAGTCGATTCCAAAGCAACGAATAGAGCTTTGCGATCGCAATCACTTCCAGAATCTGCAAAAGATATTCTAGTTTCATAACAGAACAGCAGGGACCTGCCAAAGTTAAACCATTTGGCCAGGAGAGCCCTTTTATGCAGACTTTGCCCGATTTCGATACCCAAAATTTTTGCGATTTTCACAGAATTTTTTTCAAAAGCCGATTCCAAAGCAACCAATAGAGCTTTGCGATCGCAATCACTTCCAGAATCTGCCCCACGAAGTCTACTTTCATAACAGAACAGCAGGGACCTGCCAAAGTTAAACCATTTGGCCAGGAGAGCCCTTTTATGAAGGCATGTGCTCGATATCGTCGCCAAATTTTTTGGGGGAATTTTACGCCCTCTCATTTTCAAAAGTCGATTCCAAAGCAACGAATAGAGCTTTGCGATCGCAATCACTTCCAGAATCTGCAAAAGATATTCTAGTTTCATAACAGAACAGCAGGGACCTGCCAAAGTTAAACCATTTGGCCAGGAGAGCCCTTTTATGCAGACTTTGCCCGATTTCGATACCCAAAATTGTTGCGATTTTCACAGAATTTTTTTCAAAAGCCGATTCCAAAGCAACCAATAGAGCTTTGCGATCGCAATCACTTCCAGAATCTGCCCCACGAAGTCTACTTTCATAACAGAACAGCAGGGACCTGCCAAAGTTAAACCATTTGGCCAGGAGAGCCCTTTTATGAAGGCATGTGCTCGATATCGTCGCCAAATTTTTTTGGGGAATTTTACGCCCTCTCATTTTCAAAAGTCGATTCCAAAGCAACGAATAGAGCTTTGCGATCGCAATCACTTCCAGAATCTGCAAAAGATATTCTAGTTTCATAACAGAACAGCAGGGACCTGCCAAAGTTAAACCATTTGGCCAGGAGAGCCCTTTTATGCAGACTTTGCCCGATTTCGATACCCAAAATTTTTGCGATTTTGACAGAATTTTTTTCAAAAGCCGATTCCAAAGCAACCAATAGAGCTTTGCGATCGCAATCACTTCCAGAATCTGCCCCACGAAGTCTACTTTCATAACAGAACAGCAGGGACCTGCCGAAGTTAAACCATTTGGCCAGGAGAGCCCTTTTATGAAGGCATGTGCTCGATATCGTCGCCAAATTTTTTTGGGGAATTTTACGCCCTCTCATTTTCAAAAGTCGATTCCAAAGCAACGAATAGAGCTTTGCGATCGCAATCACTTCCAGAATCTGCAAAAGATATTCTAGTTTCATAACAGAACAGCAGGGACCTGCCAAAGTTAAACCATTTGGCCAGGAGAGCCCTTTTATGCAGACTTTACCCGATTTCGATACCCAAAATTTTTGCGATTTTCACAGAATTTTTTTCAAAAGCCGATTCCAAAGCAACCAATAGAGCTTTGCGATCGCAATCACTTCCAGAATCTGCCCCACGAAGTCTACTTTCATAACAGAACAGCAGGGACCTGCCAAAGTTAAACCATTTGGCCAGGAGAGCCCTTTTATGAAGGCATGTGCTCGATATCGTCGCCAAATTTTTTTGGGGAATTTTACGCCCTCTCATTTTCAAAAGTCGATTCCAAAGCAACGAATAGAGCTTTGCGATCGCAATCACTTCCAGAATCTGCAAAAGATATTCTAGTTTCATAACAGAACAGCAGGGACCTGCCAAAGTTAAACCATTTGGCCAGGAGAGCCCTTTTATGCAGACTTTGCCCGATTTCGATACCCAAAATTTTTTTGCGATTTTCACAGAATTTTTTTCAAAAGCCGATTCCAAAGCAACCAATAGAGCTTTGCGATCGCAATCACTTCCAGAATCTGCCCCACGAAGTCTACTTTCATAACAGAACAGCAGTGACCTGCCAAAGTTAAACCATTTGGCCAGGAGAGCCCTTTTATGAAGGCATGTGCTCGATATCGTCGCCAAATTTTTTTGGGGAATTTTACGCCCTCTCATTTTCAAAAGTCGATTCCAAAGCAACGAATAGAGCTTTGCGATCGCAATCACTTCCAGAATCTGCAAAAGATATTCTAGTTTCATAACAGAACAGCAGGGACCTGCCAAAGTTAAACCATTTGGCCAGGAGAGCCCTTTTATGCAGACTTTGCCCGATTTCGATACCCAAAATTTTTGCGATTTTCACAGAATTTTTTTCAAAAGCCGATTCCAAAGCAACCAATAGAGCTTTGCGATCGCAATCACTTCCAGAATCTGCCCCACGAAGTCTACTTTCATAACAGAACAGCAGGGACCTGCCAAAGTTAAACCATTTGGCCAGGAGAGCCCTTTTATGAAGGCATGTGCTCGATATCGTCGCCAAATTTTTTTGGGGAATTTTACGCCCTCTCATTTTCAAAAGTCGATTCCAAAGCAACGAATAGAGCTTTGCGATCGCAATCACTTCCAGAATCTGCAAAAGATATTCTAGTTTCATAACAGAACAGCAGGGACCTGCCAAAGTTAAACCATTTGGCCAGGAGAGCCCTTTTATGCAGACTTTGCCCGATTTCGATACCCAAAATTTTTGCGATTTTCACAGAATTTTTTTCAAAAGCCGATTCCAAAGCAACCAATAGAGCTTTGCGATCGCAATCACTTCCAGAATCTGCCCCACGAAGTCTACTTTCATAACAGAACAGCAGGGACCTGCCAAAGTTAAACCATTTGGCCAGGAGAGCCCTTTTATGAAGGCATGTGCTCGATATCGTCGCCAAATTTTTTTGGGGAATTTTACGCCCTCTCATTTTCAAAAGTCGATTCCAAAGCAACGAATAGAGCTTTGCGATCGCAATCACTTCCAGAATCTGCAAAAGATATTCTAGTTTCATAACAGAACAGCAGGGACCTGCCAAAGTTAAACCATTTGGCCAGGAGAGCCCTTTTATGCAGACTTTGCCCGATTTCGATACCCAAAATTTTTGCGATTTTCACAGAATTTTTTTCAAAAGCCGATTCCAAAGCAACCAATAAAGCTTTGCGATCGCAATCACTTCCAGAATCTGCCCCACGAAGTCTACTTTCATAACAGAACAGCAGGGACCTGCCAAAGTTAAACCATTTGGCCAGGAGAGCCCTTTTATGAAGGCATGTGCTCGATATCGTCGCCAAATTTTTTTGGGGAATTTTACGCCCTCTCATTTTCAAAAGTCGATTCCAAAGCAACGAATAGAGCTTTGCGATCGCAATCACTTCCAGAATCTGCAAAAGATATTCTAGTTTCATAACAGAACAGCAGGGACCTGCCAAAGTTAAACCATTTGGCCAGGAGAGCCCTTTTATGCAGACTTTGCCCGATTTCGATACCCAAAATTTTTGCGATTTTCACAGAATTTTTTTCAAAAGCCGATTCCAAAGCAACCAATAGAGCTTTGCGATCGCAATCACTTCCAGAATCTGCCCCACGAAGTCTACTTTCATAACAGAACAGCAGGGACCTGCCAAAGTTAAACCATTTGGCCAGGAGAGCCCTTTTATGAAGGCATGTGCTCGATATCGTCGCCAAATTTTTTGGGGGAATTTTACGCCCTCTCATTTTCAAAAGTCGATTCCAAAGCAACGAATAGAGCTTTGCGATCGCAATCACTTCCAGAATCTGCAAAAGATATTCTAGTTTCATAACAGAACAGCAGGGACCTGCCAAAGTTAAACCATTTGGCCAGGAGAGCCCTTTTATGCAGACTTTGCCCGATTTCGATACCCAAAATTGTTGCGATTTTCACAGAATTTTTTTCAAAAGCCGATTCCAAAGCAACCAATAGAGCTTTGCGATCGCAATCACTTCCAGAATCTGCCCCACGAAGTCTACTTTCATAACAGAACAGCAGGGACCTGCCAAAGTTAAACCATTTGGCCAGGAGAGCCCTTTTATGAAGGCATGTGCTCGATATCGTCGCCAAATTTTTTTGGGGAATTTTACGCCCTCTCATTTTCAAAAGTCGATTCCAAAGCAACGAATAGAGCTTTGCGATCGCAATCACTTCCAGAATCTGCAAAAGATATTCTAGTTTCATAACAGAACAGCAGGGACCTGCCAAAGTTAAACCATTTGGCCAGGAGAGCCCTTTTATGCAGACTTTGCCCGATTTCGATACCCAAAATTTTTGCGATTTTCACAGAATTTTTTTCAAAAGCCGATTCCAAAGCAACCAATAGAGCTTTGCGATCGCAATCACTTCCAGAATCTGCCCCACGAAGTCTACTTTCATAACAGAACAGCAGGGACCTGCCGAAGTTAAACCATTTGGCCAGGAGAGCCCTTTTATGAAGGCATGTGCTCGATATCGTCGCCAAATTTTTTTGGGGAATTTTACGCCCTCTCATTTTCAAAAGTCGATTCCAAAGCAACGAATAGAGCTTTGCGATCGCAATCACTTCCAGAATCTGCAAAAGATATTCTAGTTTCATAACAGAACAGCAGGGACCTGCCAAAGTTAAACCATTTGGCCAGGAGAGCCCTTTTATGCAGACTTTACCCGATTTCGATACCCAAAATTTTTGCGATTTTCACAGAATTTTTTTCAAAAGCCGATTCCAAAGCAACCAATAGAGCTTTGCGATCGCAATCACTTCCAGAATCTGCCCCACGAAGTCTACTTTCATAACAGAACAGCAGGGACCTGCCAAAGTTAAACCATTTGGCCAGGAGAGCCCTTTTATGAAGGCATGTGCTCGATATCGTCGCCAAATTTTTTTGGGGAATTTTACGCCCTCTCATTTTCAAAAGTCGATTCCAAAGCAACGAATAGAGCTTTGCGATCGCAATCACTTCCAGAATCTGCAAAAGATATTCTAGTTTCATAACAGAACAGCAGGGACCTGCCAAAGTTAAACCATTTGGCCAGGAGAGCCCTTTTATGCAGACTTTGCCCGATTTCGATACCCAAAATTTTTTGCGATTTTCACAGAATTTTTTTCAAAAGCCGATTCCAAAGCAACCAATAGAGCTTTGCGATCGCAATCACTTCCAGAATCTGCCCCACGAAGTCTACTTTCATAACAGAACAGCAGTGAC
Source organism: Salticus scenicus (assembly GCA_963930645.1). NCBI lineage: Eukaryota > Metazoa > Arthropoda > Arachnida > Araneae > Salticidae > Salticus > Salticus scenicus. Next base: position 146,735 of record CAWVNO010002787.1, read on the forward strand.
CTGCCAAAGTTAAACCATTTGGCCAGGAGAGCCCTTTTATGAAGGCATGTGCTCGATATCGTCGCCAAATTTTTTTGGGGAATTTTACGCCCTCTCATTTTCAAAAGTCGATTCCAAAGCAACGAATAGAGCTTTGCGATCGCAATCACTTCCAGAATCTGCAAAAGATATTCTAGTTTCATAACAGAACAGCAGGGACCTGCCAAAGTTAAACCATTTGGCCAGGAGAGCCCTTTTATGCAGACTTTGCCCGATTTCGATACCCAAAATTTTTGCGATTTTCACAGAATTTTTTTCAAAAGCCGATTCCAAAGCAACCAATAGAGCTTTGCGATCGCAATCACTTCCAGAATCTGCCCCACGAAGTCTACTTTCATAACAGAACAGCAGGGACCTGCCAAAGTTAAACCATTTGGCCAGGAGAGCCCTTTTATGAAGGCATGTGCTCGATATCGTCGCCAAATTTTTTTGGGGAATTTTACGCCCTCTCATTTTCAAAAGTCGATTCCAAAGCAACGAATAGAGCTTTGCGATCGCAATCACTTCCAGAATCTGCAAAAGATATTCTAGTTTCATAACAGAACAGCAGGGACCTGCCAAAGTTAAACCATTTGGCCAGGAGAGCCCTTTTATGCAGACTTTGCCCGATTTCGATACCCAAAATTTTTGCGATTTTCACAGAATTTTTTTCAAAAGCCGATTCCAAAGCAACCAATAGAGCTTTGCGATCGCAATCACTTCCAGAATCTGCCCCACGAAGTCTACTTTCATAACAGAACAGCAGGGACCTGCCAAAGTTAAACCATTTGGCCAGGAGAGCCCTTTTATGAAGGCATGTGCTCGATATCGTCGCCAAATTTTTTTGGGGAATTTTACGCCCTCTCATTTTCAAAAGTCGATTCCAAAGCAACGAATAGAGCTTTGCGATCGCAATCACTTCCAGAATCTGCAAAAGATATTCTAGTTTCATAACAGAACAGCAGGGACCTGCCAAAGTTAAACCATTTGGCCAGGAGAGCCCTTTTATGCAGACTTTGCCCGATTTCGATATCCAAAATTTTTGCGATTTTCACAGAATTTTTTTCAAAAGCCGATTCCAAAGCAACCAATAGAGCTTTGCGATCGCAATCACTTCCAGAATCTGCCCCACGAAGTCTACTTTCATAACAGAACAGCAGGGACCTGCCAAAGTTAAACCATTTGGCCAGGAGAGCCCTTTTATGAAGGCATGTGCTCGATATCGTCGCCAAATTTTTTTGGGGAATTTTACGCCCTCTCATTTTCAAAAGTCGATTCCAAAGCAACGAATAGAGCTTTGCGATCGCAATCACTTCCAGAATCTGCAAAAGATATTCTAGTTTCATAACAGAACAGCAGGGACCTGCCAAAGTTAAACCATTTGGCCAGGAGAGCCCTTTTATGCAGACTTTGCCCGATTTCGATACCCAAAATTTTTGCGATTTTCACAGAATTTTTTTCAAAAGCCGATTCCAAAGCAACCAATAGAGCTTTGCGATCGCAATCACTTCCAGAATCTGCCCCACGAAGTCTACTTTCATAACAGAACAGCAGGGACCTGCCAAAGTTAAACCATTTGGCCAGGAGAGCCCTTTTATGAAGGCATGTGCTCGATATCGTCGCCAAATTTTTTTGGGGAATTTTACGCCCTCTCATTTTCAAAAGTCGATTCCAAAGCAACGAATAGAGCTTTGCGATCGCAATCACTTCCAGAATCTGCAAAAGATATTCTAGTTTCATAACAGAACAGCAGGGACCTGCCAAAGTTAAACCATTTGGCCAGGAGAACCCTTTTATGCAGACTTTGCCCGATTTCGATACCCAAAATTTTTGCGATTTTCACAGAATTTTTTTCAAAAGCCGATTCCAAAGCAACCAATAGAGCTTTGCGATCGCAATCACTTCCAGAATCTGCCCCACGAAGTCTACTTTCATAACAGAACAGCAGGGACCTGCCAAAGTTAAACCATTTGGCCAGGAGAGCCCTTTTATGAAGGCATGTGCTCGATATCGTCGCCAAATTTTTTTGGGGAATTTTACGCCCTCTCATTTTCAAAAGTCGATTCCAAAGCAACGAATAGAGCTTTGCGATCGCAATCACTTCCAGAATCTGCAAAAGATATTCTAGTTTCATAACAGAACAGCAGGGACCTGCCAAAGTTAAACCATTTGGCCAGGAGAGCCCTTTTATGCAGACTTTGCCCGATTTCGATACCCAAAATTTTTGCGATTTTCACAGAATTTTTTTCAAAAGCCGATTCCAAAGCAACCAATAGAGCTTTGCGATCGCAATCACTTCCAGAATCTGCCCCACGAAGTCTACTTTCATAACAGAACAGCAGGGACCTGCCAAAGTTAAACCATTTGGCCAGGAGAGCCCTTTTATGAAGGCATGTGCTCGATATCGTCGCCAAATTTTTTTGGGGAATTTTACGCCCTCTCATTTTCAAAAGTCGATTCCAAAGCAACGAATAGAGCTTTGCGATCGCAATCACTTCCAGAATCTGCAAAAGATATTCTAGTTTCATAACAGAACAGCAGGGACCTGCCAAAGTTAAACCATTTGGCCAGGAGAGCCCTTTTATGCAGACTTTGCCCGATTTCGATACCCAAAATTTTTGCGATTTTCACAGAATTTTTTTCAAAAGCCGATTCCAAAGCAACCAATAGAGCTTTGCGATCGCAATCACTTCCAGAATCTGCCCCACGAAGTCTACTTTCATAACAGAACAGCAGGGACCTGCCAAAGTTAAACCATTTGGCCAGGAGAGCCCTTTTATGAAGGCATGTGCTCGATATCGTCGCCAAATTTTTTTGGGGAATTTTACGCCCTCTCATTTTCAAAAGTCGATTCCAAAGCAACGAATAGAGCTTTGCGATCGCAATCACTTCCAGAATCTGCAAAAGATATTCTAGTTTCATAACAGAACAGCAGGGACCTGCCAAAGTTAAACCATTTGGCCAGGAGAGCCCTTTTATGCAGACTTTGCCCGATTTCGATACCCAAAATTTTTGCGATTTTCACAGAATTTTTTTCAAAAGCCGATTCCAAAGCAACCAATAGAGCTTTGCGATCGCAATCACTTCCAGAATCTGCCCCACGAAGTCTACTTTCATAACAGAACAGCAGGGACCTGCCAAAGTTAAACCATTTGGCCAGGAGAGCCCTTTTATGAAGGCATGTGCTCGATATCGTCGCCAAATTTTTTTGGGGAATTTTACGCCCTCTCATTTTCAAAAGTCGATTCCAAAGCAACGAATAGAGCTTTGCGATCGCAATCACTTCCAGAATCTGCAAAAGATATTCTAGTTTCATAACAGAACAGCAGGGACCTGCCAAAGTTAAACCATTTGGCCAGGAGAGCCCTTTTATGCAGACTTTGCCCGATTTCGATATCCAAAATTTTTGCGATTTTCACAGAATTTTTTTCAAAAGCCGATTCCAAAGCAACCAATAGAGCTTTGCGATCGCAATCACTTCCAGAATCTGCCCCACGAAGTCTACTTTCATAACAGAACAGCAGGGACCTGCCAAAGTTAAACCATTTGGCCAGGAGAGCCCTTTTATAAAGGCATGTGCTCGATATCGTCGCCAAATTTTTTTGGGGAATTTTACGCCCTCTCATTTTCAAAAGTCGATTCCAAAGCAACGAATAGAGCTTTGCGATCGCAATCACTTCCAGAATCTGCAAAAGATATTCTAGTTTCATAACAGAACAGCAGGGACCTGCCAAAGTTAAACCATTTGGCCAGGAGAGCCCTTTTATGCAGACTTTGCCCGATTTCGATACCCAAAATTTTTGCGATTTTCACAGAATTTTTTTCAAAAGCCGATTCCAAAGCAACCAATAGAGCTTTGCGATCGCAATCACTTCCAGAATCTGCCCCACGAAGTCTACTTTCATAACAGAACAGCAGGGACCTGCCAAAGTTAAACCATTTGGCCAGGAGAGCCCTTTTATGAAGGCATGTGCTCGATATCGTCGCCAAATTTTTTTGGGGAATTTTACGCCCTCTCATTTTCAAAAGTCGATTCCAAAGCAACGAATAGAGCTTTGCGATCGCAATCACTTCCAGAATCTGCAAAAGATATTCTAGTTTCATAACAGAACAGCAGGGACCTGCCAAAGTTAAACCATTTGGCCAGGAGAGCCCTTTTATGCAGACTTTGCCCGATTTCGATACCCAAAATTTTTGCGATTTTCACAGAATTTTTTTCAAAAGCCGATTCCAAAGCAACCAATAGAGCTTTGCGATCGCAATCACTTCCAGAATCTGCCCCACGAAGTCTACTTTCATAACAGAACAGCAGGGACCTGCCAAAGTTAAACCATTTGGCCAGGAGAGCCCTTTTATGAAGGCATGTGCTCGATATCGTCGCCAAATTTTTTTGGGGAATTTTACGCCCTCTCATTTTCAAAAGTCGATTCCAAAGCAACGAATAGAGCTTTGCGATCGCAATCACTTCCAGAATCTGCAAAAGATATTCTAGTTTCATAACAGAACAGCAGGGACCTGCCAAAGTTAAACCATTTGGCCAGCAGAGCCCTTTTATGCAGACTTTGCCCGATTTCGATACCCAAAATTTTTGCGATTTTCACAGAACTTTTTTCAAAAGCCGATTCCAAAGCAACCAATAGAGCTTTGCGATCGCAATCACTTCCAGAATCTGCCCCACGAAGTCTACTTTCATAACAGAACAGCAGGGACCTGCCAAAGTTAAACCATTTGGCCAGGAGAGCCCTTTTATGAAGGCATGTGCTCGATATCGTCGCCAAATTTTTTTGGGGAATTTTACGCCCTCTCATTTTCAAAAGTCGATTCCAAAGCAACGAATAGAGCTTTGCGATCGCAATCACTTCCAGAATCTGCAAAAGATATTCTAGTTTCATAACAGAACAGCAGGGACCTGCCAAAGTTAAACCATTTGGCCAGGAGAGCCCTTTTATGCAGACTTTGCCCGATTTCGATACCCAAAATTTTTGCGATTTTCACAGAATTTTTTTCAAAAGCCGATTCCAAAGCAACCAATAGAGCTTTGCGATCGCAATCACTTCCAGAATCTGCCCCACGAAGTCTACTTTCATAACAGAACAGCAGGGACCTGCCAAAGTTAAACCATTTGGCCAGGAGAGCCCTTTTATGAAGGCATGTGCTCGATATCGTCGCCAAATTTTTTTGGGGAATTTTACGCCCTCTCATTTTCAAAAGTCGATTTCAAAGCAACGAATAGAGCTTTGCGATCGCAATCACTTCCAGAATCTGCAAAAGATATTCTAGTTTCATAACAGAACAGCAGGGACCTGCCAAAGTTAAACCATTTGGCCAGGAGAGCCCTTTTATGCAGACTTTGCCCGATTTCGATACCCAAAATTTTTGCGATTTTCACAGAATTTTTTTCAAAAGCCGATTCCAAAGCAACCAATAGAGCTTTGCGATCGCAATCACTTCCAGAATCTGCCCCACGAAGTCTACTTTCATAACAGAACAGCAGGGACCTGCCAAAGTTAAACCATTTGGCCAGGAGAGCCCTTTTATGAAGGCATGTGCTCGATATCGTCGCCAAATTTTTTTGGGGAATTTTACGCCCTCTCATTTTCAAAAGTCGATTCCAAAGCAACGAATAGAGCTTTGCGATCGCAATCACTTCCAGAATCTGCAAAAGATATTCTAGTTTCATAACAGAACAGCAGGGACCTGCCAAAGTTAAACCATTTGGCCAGGAGAGCCCTTTTATGCAGACTTTGCCCGATTTCGATACCCAAAATTTTTGCGATTTTCACAGAATTTTTTTCAAAAGCCGATTCCAAAGCAACCAATAGAGCTTTGCGATCGCAATCACTTCCAGAATCTGCCCCACGAAGTCTACTTTCATAACAGAACAGCAGGGACCTGCCAAAGTTAAACCATTTGGCCAGGAGAGCCCTTTTATGAAGGCATGTGCTCGATATCGTCGCCAAATTTTTTTGGGGAATTTTACGCCCTCTCATTTTCAAAAGTCGATTTCAAAGCAACGAATAGAGCTTTGCGATCGCAATCACTTCCAGAATCTGCAAAAGATATTCTAGTTTCATAACAGAACAGCAGGGACCTGCCAAAGTTAAACCATTTGGCCAGGAGAGCCCTTTTATGCAGACTTTGCCCGATTTCGATACCCAAAATTTTTGCGATTTTTACAGAATTTTTTTCAAAAGCCGATTCCAAAGCAACCAATAGAGCTTTGCGATCGCAATCACTTCCAGAATCTGCCCCACGAAGTCTACTTTCATAACAGAACAGCAGGGACCTGCCAAAGTTAAACCATTTGGCCAGGAGAGCCCTTTTATGAAGGCATGTGCTCGATATCGTCGCCAAATTTTTTTGGGGAATTTTACGCCCTCTCATTTTCAAAAGTCGATTCCAAAGCAACGAATAGAGCTTTGCGATCGCAATCACTTCCAGAATCTGCAAAAGATATTCTAGTTTCATAACAGAACAGCAGGGACCTGCCAAAGTTAAACCATTTGGCCAGGAGAGCCCTTTTATGCAGACTTTGCCCGATTTCGATACCCAAAATTTTTGCGATTTTCACAGAATTTTTTTCAAAAGCCGATTCCAAAGCAACCAATAGAGCTTTGCGATCGCAATCACTTCCAGAATCTGCCCCACGAAGTCTACTTTCATAACAGAACAGCAGGGACCTGCCAAAGTTAAACCATTTGGCCAGGAGAGCCCTTTTATGAAGGCATGTGCTCGATATCGTCGCCAAATTTTTTTGGGGAATTTTACGCCCTCTCATTTTCAAAAGTCGATTTCAAAGCAACGAATAGAGCTTTGCGATCGCAATCACTTCCAGAATCTGCAAAAGATATTCTAGTTTCATAACAGAACAGCAGGGACCTGCCAAAGTTAAACCATTTGGCCAGGAGAGCCCTTTTATGCAGACTTTGCCCGATTTCGATACCCAAAATTTTTGCGATTTTCACAGAATTTTTTTCAAAAGCCGATTCCAAAGCAACCAATAGAGCTTTGCGATCGCAATCACTTCCAGAATCTGCCCCACGAAGTCTACTTTCATAACAGAACAGCAGGGACCTGCCAAAGTTAAACCATTTGGCCAGGAGAGACCTTTTATGAAGGCATGTGCTCGATATCGTCGCCAAATTTTTTTGGGGAATTTTACGCCCTCTCATTTTCAAAAGTCGATTCCAAAGCAACGAATAGAGCTTTGCGATCGCAATCACTTCCAGAATCTGCAAAAGATATTCTAGTTTCATAACAGAACAGCAGGGACCTGCCAAAGTTAAACCATTTGGCCAGGAGAGCCCTTTTATGCAGACTTTGCCCGATTTCGATACCCAAAATTTTTGCGATTTTCACAGAATTTTTTTCAAAAGCCGATTCCAAAGCAACCAATAGAGCTTTGCGATCGCAATCACTTCCAGAATCTGCCCCACGAAGTCTACTTTCATAACAGAACAGCAGGGACCTGCCAAAGTTAAACCATTTGGCCAGGAGAGCCCTTTTATGAAGGCATGTGCTCGATATCGTCGCCAAATTTTTTGGGCGAATTTTACGCCCTCTCATTTTCAAAAGTCGATTCCAAAGCAACTAATAGAGCTTTGCGATCGCAATCACTTCCAGAATCTGCAAAAGATATTCTAGTTTCATAACAGAACAGCAGGGACCTGCCAAAGTTAAACCATTTGGCCAGGAGAGCCCTTTTATTCAGACTTTGCCCGATTTCGATACCCAAAATTTTTGCGATTTTCACAGAATTTTTTTCAAAAGCCGATTCCAAAGCAACTAATAGAGCTTTGCGATCGCAATCACTTCCAGAATCTGCCCCACGAAGTCTACTTTCATAACAGAACAGCAGGGACCTGCCAAAGTTAAACCATTTGGCCAGGAGAGCCCTTTTATGAAGGCATGTGCTCGATATCGTCGCCAAATTTTTTCGGCGAATTTTACGCCCTCTCATTTTCAAAAGTCGATTCCAAAGCAACTAATAGAGCTTTGCGATCGCAATCACTTCCAGAATCTGCAAAAGATATTCTAGTTTCATAACAGAACAGCAGGGACCTGCCAAAGTTAAACCATTTGGCCAGGAGAGCCCTTTTATGCAGACTTTGCCCGATTTCGATACCCAAAATTTTTGCGATTTTCACAGAATTTTTTTCAAAAGCCGATTCCAAAGCAACTAATAGAGCTTTGCGATCGCAATCACTTCCAGAATCTGCCCCACGAAGTCTACTTTCATAACAGAACAGCAGGGACCTGCCAAAGTTAAACCATTTGGCCAGGAGAGCCCTTTTATGAAGGCATGTGCTCGATATCGTCGCCAAATTTTTTGGGCGAATTTTACGCCCTCTCATTTTGAAAAGTCGATTCCAAAGCAACTAATTGAGCTTTGCGATCGCAATCACTTCCAGAATCTGCAAAAGATATTCTAGTTTCATAACAGAACAGCAGGGACCTGCCAAAGATAAACCATTTGGCCAGGAGAGCCCTTTTATGCAGACTTTGCCCGATTTCGATACCCAAAATTTTTGCGATTTTCACAGAATTTTTTTCAAAAGCCGATTCCAAAGCAACTAATAGAGCTTTGCGATCGCAATCACTTCCAGAATCTGCCCCACGAAGTCTACTTTCATAACAGAACAGCAGGGACCTGCCAAAGTTAAACCATTTGGCCAGGAGAGCCCTTTTATGAAGGCATGTGCTCGATATCGTCGCCAAATTTTTTGGGCGAATTTTACGCCCTCTCATTTTTAAAAGTCGATTCCAAAGCAACTAATAGAGCTTTGCGATCGCAATCACTTCCAGAATCTGCAAAAGATATTCTAGTTTCATAACAGAACAGCAGGGACCTGCCAAAGTTAAACCATTTGGCCAGGAGAGCCCTTTTATGCAGACTTTGCCCGATTTCGATACCCAAAATTTTTGCGATTTTCACAGAATTTTTTTCAAAAGCCGATTCCAAAGCAACTAATAGAGCTTTGCGATCGCAATCACTTCCAGAATCTGCCCCACGAAGTCTACTTTCATAACAGAACAGCAGGGACCTGCCAAAGTTAAACCATTTGGCCAGGAGAGCCCTTTTATGAAGGCATGTGCTCCATATCGTCGCCAAATTTTTTGGGCGAATTTTACGCCCTCTCATTTTCAAAAGTCGATTCCAAAGCAACTAATAGAGCTTTGCGATCGCAATCACTTCCAGAATCTGCAAAAGATATTCTAGTTTGATAACAGAACAGCAGGGACCTGCCAAAGTTAAACCATTTGGCCAGGAGAGCCCTTTTATGCAGACTTTGCCCGATTTCGATACCCAAAATTTTTGCGATTTTCACAGAATTTTTTTCAAAAGCCGATTCCAAAGCAACTAATAGAGCTTTGCGATCGCAATCACTTCCAGAATCTGCCCCACGAAGTCTACTTTCATAACAGAACAGCAGGGACCTGCCAAAGTTAAACCATTTGGCCAGGAGAGCCCTTTTATGAAGGCATGTGCTCGATATCGTCGCCAAATTTTTTGGGCGAATTTTACGCCCTCTCATTTTCAAAAGTCGATTCCAAAGCAACTAATAGAGCTTTGCGATCGCAATCACTTCCAGAATCTGCAAAAGATATTCTAGTTTCATAACAGAACAGCAGGGACCTGCCAAAGTTAAACCATTTGGCCAGGAGAGCCCTTTTATGCAGACTTTGCCCGATTTCGATACCCAAAATTTTTGCGATTTTCACAGAATTTTTTTCAAAAGCCGATTCCAAAGCAACTAATAGAGCTTTGCGATCGCAATCACTTCCAGAATCTGCCCCACGAAGTCTACTTTCATAACAGAACAGCAGGGACCTGCCAAAGTTAAACCATTTGGCCAGGAGAGCCCTTTTATGAAGGCATGTGCTCGATATCGTCGCCAAATTTTTTGGGCGAATTTTACGCCCTCTCATTTTCAAAAGTCGATTCCAAAGCAACTAATAGAGCTTTGCGATCGCAATCACTTCCAGAATCTGCAAAAGATATTCTAGTTTCATAACAGAACAGCAGGGACCTGCCAAAGTTAAACCATTTGGCCAGGAGAGCCCTTTTATGCAGACTTTGCCCGATTTCGATACCCAAAATTTTTGCGATTTTCACAGAATTTTTTTCAAAAGCCGATTCCAAAGCAACTAATAGAGCTTTGCGATCGCAATCACTTCCAGAATCTGCCCCACGAAGTCTACTTTCATAACAGAACAGCAGGGACCTGCCAAAGTTAAACCATTTGGCCAGGAGAGCCCTTTTATGAAGGCATGTGCTCGATATCGTCGCCAAATTTTTTGGGCGAATTTTACGCCCTCTCATTTTCAAAAGTCGATTCCAAAGCAACTAATAGAGCTTTGCGATCGCAATCACTTCCAGAATCTGCAAAAGATATTCTAGTTTCATAACAGAACAGCAGGGACCTGCCAAAGTTAAACCATTTGGCCAGGAGAGCCCTTTTATGCAGACTTTGCCCGATTTCGATACCCAAAATTTTTGCGATTTTCACAGAATTTTTTTCAAAAGCCGATTCCAAAGCAACTAATAGAGCTTTGCGATCGCAATCACTTCCAGAATCTGCCCCACGAAGTCTACTTTCATAACAGAACAGCAGTGACCTGCCAAAGTTAAACCATTTGGCCTGGAGAGCCCTTTTATGAAGGCATGTGCTCGATATCGTCGCCAAATTTTTTGGGCGAATTTTACGCCCTCTCATTTTGAAAAGTCGATTCCAAAGCAACTAATTGAGCTTTGCGATCGCAATCACTTCCAGAATCTGCAAAAGATATTCTAGTTTCATAACAGAACAGCAGGGACCTGCCAAAGATAAACCATTTGGCCAGGAGAGCCCTTTTATGCAGACTTTGCCCGATTTCGATACCCAAAATTTTTGCGATTTTCACAGAATTTTTTTCAAAAGCCGATTCCAAAGCAACTAATAGAGCTTTGCGATCGCAATCACTTCCAGAATCTGCCCCACGAAGTCTACTTTCATAACAGAACAGCAGGGACCTGCCAAAGTTAAACCATTTGGCCAGGAGAGCCCTTTTATGAAGGCATGTGCTCGATATCGTCGCCAAATTTTTTGGGCGAATTTTACGCCCTCTCATTTTCAAAAGTCGATTCCAAAGCAACTAATAGAGCTTTGCGATCGCAATCACTTCCAGAATCTGCAAAAGATATTCTAGTTTCATAACAGAACAGCAGGGACCTGCCAAAGTTAAACCATTTGGCCAGGAGAGCCCTTTTATGCAGACTTTGCCCGATTTCGATACCCAAAATTTTTGCGATTTTCACAGAATTTTTTTCAAAAGCCGATTCCAAAGCAACTAATAGAGCTTTGCGATCGCAATCACTTCCAGAATCTGCCCCACGAAGTCTACTTTCATAACAGAACAGCAGGGACCTGCCAAAGTTAAACCATTTGGCCAGGAGAGCCCTTTTATGAAGGCATGTGCTCGATATCGTCGCCAAATTTTTTGGGCGAATTTTACGCCCTCTCATTTTCAAAAGTCGATTCCAAAGCAACTAATAGAGCTTTGCGATCGCAATCACTTCCAGAATCTGCAAAAGATATTCTAGTTTCATAACAGAACAGCAGGGACCTGCCAAAGTTAAACCATTTGGCCAGGAGAGCCCTTTTATGCAGACTTTGCCCGATTTCGATACCCAAAATTTTTGCGATTTTCACAGAATTTTTTTCAAAAGCCGATTCCAAAGCAACTAATAGAGCTTTGCGATCGCAATCACTTCCAGAATCTGCCCCACGAAGTCTACTTTCATAACAGAACAGCAGTGACCTGCCAAAGTTAAACCATTTGGCCAGGAGAGCCCTTTTATGAAGGCATGTGCTCGATATCGTCGCCAAATTTTTTGGGCGAATTTTACGCCCTCTCATTTTGAAAAGTCGATTCCAAAGCAACTAATTGAGCTTTGCGATCGCAATCACTTCCAGAATCTGCAAAAGATATTCTAGTTTCATAACAGAACAGCAGGGACCTGCCAAAGATAAACCATTTGGCCAGGAGAGCCCTTTTATGCAGACTTTGCCCGATTTCGATACCCAAAATTTTTGCGATTTTCACAGAATTTTTTTCAAAAGCCGATTCCAAAGCAACTAATAGAGCTTTGCGATCGCAATCACTTCCAGAATCTGCCCCACGAAGTCTACTTTCATAACAGAACAGCAGGGACCTGCCAAAGTTAAACCATTTGGCCAGGAGAGCCCTTTTATGAAGGCATGTGCTCGATATCGTCGCCAAATTTTTTGGGCGAATTTTACGCCCTCTCATTTTCAAAAGTCGATTCCAAAGCAACTAATAGAGCTTTGCGATCGCAATCACTTCCAGAATCTGCAAAAGATATTCTAGTTTCATAACAGAACAGCAGGGACCTGCCAAAGTTAAACCATTTGGCCAGGAGAGCCCTTTTATGCAGACTTTGCCCGATTTCGATACCCAAAATTTTTGCGATTTTCACAGAATTTTTTTCAAAAGCCGATTCCAAAGCAACTAATAGAGCTTTGCGATCGCAATCACTTCCAGAATCTGCCCCACGAAGTCTACTTTCATAACAGAACAGCAGGGACCTGCCAAAGTTAAACCATTTGGCCAGGAGAGCCCTTTTATGAAGGCATGTGCTCCATATCGTCGCCAAATTTTTTGGGCGAATTTTACGCCCTCTCATTTTCAAAAGTCGATTCCAAAGCAACTAATAGAGCTTTGCGATCGCAATCACTTCCAGAATCTGCAAAAGATATTCTAGTTTGATAACAGAACAGCAGGGACCTGCCAAAGTTAAACCATTTGGCCAGGAGAGCCCTTTTATGCAGACTTTGCCCGATTTCGATACCCAAAATTTTTGCGATTTTCACAGAATTTTTTTCAAAAGCTGATTCCAAAGCAACCAATAGAGCTTTGCGATCGCAATCACTTCCAGAATCTGCCCCACGAAGTCTACTTTCATAACAGAACAGCAGGGACCTGCCAAAGTTAAACCATTTGGCCAGGAGAGCCCTTTTATGAAGGCATGTGCTCGATATCGTCGCTAAATTTTTTTGGGGAATTTTACGCCCTCTCATTTTCAAAAGTCGATTCCAAAGCAACGAATAGAGCTTTGCGATCGCAATCACTTCCAGAATCTGCAAAAGATATTCTAGTTTCATAACAGAACAGCAGGGACCTGCCAAAGTTAAACCATTTGGCCAGGAGAGCCCTTTTATGCAGACTTTGCCCGATTTCGATACCCAAAATTTTTGCGATTTTCACAGAATTTTTTTCAAAAGCCGATTCCAAAGCAACCAATAGAGCTTTGCGATCGCAATCACTTCCAGAATCTGCCCCACGAAGTCTACTTTCATAACAGAACAGCAGGGACCTGCCAAAGTTAAACCATTTGGCCAGGAGAGCCCTTTTATGAAGGCATGTGCTCGATATCGTCGCCAAATTTTTTTGGGGAATTTTACGCCCTCTCATTTTCAAAAGTCGATTCCAAAGCAACGAATAGAGCTTTGCGATCGCAATCACTTCCAGAATCTGCAAAAGATATTCTAGTTTCATAACAGAACAGCAGGGACCTGCCAAAGTTAAACCATTTGGCCAGGAGAGCCCTTTTATGCAGACTTTGCCCGATTTCGATACCCAAAATTTTTGCGATTTTCACAGAATTTTTTTCAAAAGCCGAATTCAAAGCAACCAATAGAGCTTTGCGATCGCAATCACTTCCAGAATCTGCCCCACGAAGTCTACTTTCATAACAGAACAGCAGGGACCTGCCAAAGTTAAACCATTTGGCCAGGAGAGCCCTTTTATGAAGGCATGTGCTCGATATCGTCGCCAAATTTTTTTGGGGAATTTTACGCCCTCTCATTTTCAAAAGTCGATTCCAAAGCAACGAATAGAGCTTTGCGATCGCAATCACTTCCAGAATCTGCAAAAGATATTCTAGTTTCATAACAGAACAGCAGGGACCTGCCAAAGTTAAACCATTTGGCCAGGAGAGCCCTTTTATGCAGACTTTGCCCGATTTCGATACCCAAAATTTTTGCGATTTTCACAGAATTTTTTTCAAAAGCCGATTCCAAAGCAACCAATAGAGCTTTGCGATCGCAATCACTTCCAGAATCTGCCCCACGAAGTCTACTTTCATAACAGAACAGCAGGGACCTGCCAAAGTTAAACCATTTGGCCAGGAGAGCCCTTTTATGAAGGCATGTGCTCGATATCGTCGCCAAATTTTTTTGGGGAATTTTACGCCCTCTCATTTTCAAAAGTCGATTCCAAAGCAACGAATAGAGCTTTGCGATCGCAATCACTTCCAGAATCTGCAAAAGATATTCTAGTTTCATAACAGAACAGCAGGGACCTGCCAAAGTTAAACCATTTGGCCAGGAGAGCCCTTTTATGCAGACTTTGCCCGATTTCGGTACCCAAAATTTTTGCGATTTTCACAGAATTTTTTTCAAAAGCCCATTCCAAAGCAACCAATAGAGCTTTGCGATCGCAATCACTTCCAGAATCTGCCCCACGAAGTCTACTTTCATAACAGAACAGCAGGGACTTGCCAAAGTTAAACCATTTGGCCAGGAGAGCCCTTTTATGAAGGCATGTGCTCGATATCGTCGCCAAATTTTTTTGGGGAATTTTACGCCCTCTCATTTTCAAAAGTCGATTCCAAAGCAACGAATAGAGCTTTGCGATCGCAATCACTTCCAGAATCTGCAAAAGATATTCTAGTTTCATAACAGAACAGCAGGGACCTGCCAAAGTTAAACCATTTGGCCAGGAGAGCCCTTTTATGCAGACTTTGCCCGATTTCGATACCCAAAATTTTTGCGATTTTCACAGAATTTTTTTCAAAAGCCGATTCCAAAGCAACCAATAGAGCTTTGCGATTGCAATCACTTCCAGAATCTGCCCCACGAAGTCTACTTTCATAACAGAACAGCAGGGACCTGCCAAAGTTAAACCATTTGGCCAGGAGAGCCCTTTTATGAAGGCATGTGCTCGATATCGTCGCCAAATTTTTTTGGGGAATTTTACGCCCTCTCATTTTCAAAAGTCGATTCCAAAGCAACGAATAGAGCTTTGCGATCGCAATCACTTCCAGAATCTGCAAAAGATATTCTAGTTTCATAACAGAACAGCAGGGACCTGCCAAAGTTAAACCATTTGGCCAGGAGAGCCCTTTTATGCAGACTTTGCCCGATTTCGATACCCAAAATTTTTGCGATTTTCACAGAATTTTTTTCAAAAGCCGATTCCAAAGCAACCAATAGAGCTTTGCGATCGCAATCACTTCCAGAATCTGCCCCACGAAGTCTACTTTCATAACAGAACAGCAGGGACCTGCCAAAGTTAAACCATTTGGCCAGGAGAGCCCTTTTATGAAGGCATGTGCTCGATATCGTCGCCAAATTTTTTTGGGGAATTTTACGCCCTCTCATTTTCAAAAGTCGATTCCAAAGCAACGAATAGAGCTTTGCGACCGCAATCACTTCCAGAATCTGCAAAAGATATTCTAGTTTCATAACAGAACAGCAGGGACCTGCCAAAGTTAAACCATTTGGCCAGGAGAGCCCTTTTATGCAGACTTTGCCCGATTTCGATACCCAAAATTTTTGCGATTTTCACAGAATTTTTTTCAAAAGCCGATTCCAAAGCAACCAATAGAGCTTTGCGATCGCAATCACTTCCAGAATCTGCCCCACGAAGTCTACTTTCATAACAGAACAGCAGGGACCTGCCAAAGTTAGACCATTTGGCCAGGAGAGCCCTTTTATGAAGGCATGTGCTCGATATCGTCGCCAAATTTTTTTGGGGAATTTTACGCCCTCTCATTTTCAAAAGTCGATTCCAAAGCAACGAATAGAGCTTTGCGATCGCAATCACTTCCAGAATCTGCAAAAGATATTCTAGTTTCATAACAGAACAGCAGGGACCTGCCAAAGTTAAACCATTTGGCCAGGAGAGCCCTTTTATGCAGACTTTGCCCGATTTCGATACCCAAAATTTTTGCGATTTTCACAGAATTTTTTTCAAAAGCCGATTCCAAAGCAACCAATAGAGCTTTGCGATCGCAATCACTTCCAGAATCTGCCCCACGAAGTCTACTTTCATAACAGAACAGCAGGGACCTGCCAAAGTTAAACCATTTGGCCAGGAGAGCCCTTTTATGAAGGCATGTGCTCGATATCGTCGCCAAATTTTTTTGGGGAATTTTACGCCCTCTCATTTTCAAAAGTCGATTCCAAAGCAACGAATAGAGCTTTGCGATCGCAATCACTTCCAGAATCTGCAAAAGATATTCTAGTTTCATAACAGAACAGCAGGGACCTGCCAAAGTTAAACCATTTGGCCAGGAGAGCCCTTTTATGCAGACTTTGCCCGATTTCGATACCCAAAATTTTTGCGATTTTCACAGAATTTTTTTCAAAAGCCGATTCCAAAGCAACCAATAGAGCTTTGCGATCGCAATCACTTCCAGAATCTGCCACACGAAGTCTACTTTCATAACAGAACAGCAGGGACCTGCCAAAGTTAAACCATTTGGCCAGGAGAGCCCTTTTATGAAGGCATGTGCTCGATATCGTCGCCAAATTTTTTTGGGGAATTTTACGCCCTCTCATTTTCAAAAGTCGATTCCAAAGCAACGAATAGAGCTTTGCGATCGCAATCACTTCCAGAATCTGCAAAAGATATTCTAGTTTCATAACAGAACAGCAGGGACCTGCCAAAGTTAAACCATTTGGCCAGGAGAGCCCTTTTATGCAGACTTTGCCCGATTTCGATACCCAAAATTTTGGCGATTTTCACAGAATTTTTTTCAAAAGCCGATTCCAAAGCAACCAATAGAGCTTTGCGATCGCAATCACTTCCAGAATCTGCCCCACGAAGTCTACTTTCATAACAGAACAGCAGGGACCTGCCAAAGTTAAACCATTTGGCCAGGAGAGCCCTTTTATGAAGGCATGTGCTCGATATCGTCGCCAAATTTTTTTGGGGAATTTTACGCCCTCTCATTTTCAAAAGTCGATTCCAAAGCAACGAATAGAGCTTTGCGATCGCAATCACTTCCAGAATCTGCAAAAGATATTCTAGTTTCATAACAGAACAGCAGGGACCTGCCAAAGTTAAACCATTTGGCCAGGAGAGCCCTTTTATGCAGACTTTGCCCGATTTCGATACCCAAAATTTTTGAGATTTTCACAGAATTTTTTTCAAAAGCCGATTCCAAAGCAACCAATAGAGCTTTGCGATCGCAATCACTTCCAGAATCTGCCCCACGAAGTCTACTTTCATAACAGAACAGCAGGGACCTGCCAAAGTTAAACCATTTGGCCAGGAGAGCCCTTTTATGAAGGCATGTGCTCGATATCGTCGCCAAATTTTTTTGGGGAATTTTACGCCCTCTCATTTTCAAAAGTCGATTCCAAAGCAACGAATACAGCTTTGCGATCGCAATCACTTCCAGAATCTGCAAAAGATATTCTAGTTTCATAACAGAACAGCAGGGACCTGCCAAAGTTAAACCATTTGGCCAGGAGAGCCCTTTTATGCAGACTTTGCCCGATTTCGATACCCAAAATTTTTGCGATTTTCACAGAATTTTTTTCAAAAGCCGATTCCAAAGCAACCAATAGAGCTTTGCGATCGCAATCACTTCCAGAATCTGCCCCACGAAGTCTACTTTCATAACAGAACAGCAGGGACCTGCCAAAGTTAAACCATTTGGCCAGGAGAGCCCTTTTATGAAGGCATGTGCTCGATATCGTCGCCAAATTTTTTTGGGGAATTTTACGCCCTCTCATTTTCAAAAGTCGATTCCAAAGCAACGAATAGAGCTTTGCGATCGCAATCACTTCCAGAATCTGCAAAAGATATTCTAGTTTCATAACAGAACAGCAGGGACCTGCCAAAGTTAAACCATTTGGCCAGGAGAGCCCTTTTATGCAGACTTTGCCCGATTTCGATACCCAAAATTTTTGCGATTTTCACAGAATTTTTTTCAAAAGCCGATTCCAAAGCAACCAATAGAGCTTTGCGATCGCAATCACTTCCAGAATCTGCCCCACGAAGTCTACTTTCATAACAGAACAGCAGGGACCTGCCAAAGTTAAACCATTTGGCCAGGAGAGCCCTTTTATGAAGGCATGTGCTCGATATCGTCGCCAAATTTTTTTGGGGAATTTTACGCCCTCTCATTTTCAAAAGTCGATTCCAAAGCAACGAATAGAGCTTTGCGATCGCAATCACTTCCAGAATCTGCAAAAGATATTCTAGTTTCATAACAGAACAGCAGGGACCTGCCAAAGTTAAACCATTTGGCCAGGAGAGCCCTTTTATGCAGACTTTGCCCGATTTCGATACCCAAAATTTTTGCGATTTTCACAGAATTTTTTTCAAAAGCCGATTCCAAAGCAACCAATAAAGCTTTGCGATCGCAATCACTTCCAGAATCTGCCCCACGAAGTCTACTTTCATAACAGAACAGCAGGGACCTGCCAAAGTTAAACCATTTGGCCAGGAGAGCCCTTTTATGAAGGCATGTGCTCGATATCGTCGCCAAATTTTTTTGGGGAATTTTACGCCCTCTCATTTTCAAAAGTCGATTCCAAAGCAACGAATAGAGCTTTGCGATCGCAATCACTTCCAGAATCTGCAAAAGATATTCTAGTTTCATAACAGAACAGCAGGGACCTGCCAAAGTTAAACCATTTGGCCAGGAGAGCCCTTTTATGCAGACTTTGCCCGATTTCGATACCCAAAATTTTTGCGATTTTCACAGAATTTTTTTCAAAAGCCGATTCCAAAGCAACCAATAGAGCTTTGCGATCGCAATCACTTCCAGAATCTGCCCCACGAAGTCTACTTTCATAACAGAACAGCAGGGACCTGCCAAAGTTAAACCATTTGGCCAGGAGAGCCCTTTTATGAAGGCATGTGCTCGATATCGTCGCCAAATTTTTTGGGGGAATTTTACGCCCTCTCATTTTCAAAAGTCGATTCCAAAGCAACGAATAGAGCTTTGCGATCGCAATCACTTCCAGAATCTGCAAAAGATATTCTAGTTTCATAACAGAACAGCAGGGACCTGCCAAAGTTAAACCATTTGGCCAGGAGAGCCCTTTTATGCAGACTTTGCCCGATTTCGATACCCAAAATTGTTGCGATTTTCACAGAATTTTTTTCAAAAGCCGATTCCAAAGCAACCAATAGAGCTTTGCGATCGCAATCACTTCCAGAATCTGCCCCACGAAGTCTACTTTCATAACAGAACAGCAGGGACCTGCCAAAGTTAAACCATTTGGCCAGGAGAGCCCTTTTATGAAGGCATGTGCTCGATATCGTCGCCAAATTTTTTTGGGGAATTTTACGCCCTCTCATTTTCAAAAGTCGATTCCAAAGCAACGAATAGAGCTTTGCGATCGCAATCACTTCCAGAATCTGCAAAAGATATTCTAGTTTCATAACAGAACAGCAGGGACCTGCCAAAGTTAAACCATTTGGCCAGGAGAGCCCTTTTATGCAGACTTTGCCCGATTTCGATACCCAAAATTTTTGCGATTTTCACAGAATTTTTTTCAAAAGCCGATTCCAAAGCAACCAATAGAGCTTTGCGATCGCAATCACTTCCAGAATCTGCCCCACGAAGTCTACTTTCATAACAGAACAGCAGGGACCTGCCGAAGTTAAACCATTTGGCCAGGAGAGCCCTTTTATGAAGGCATGTGCTCGATATCGTCGCCAAATTTTTTTGGGGAATTTTACGCCCTCTCATTTTCAAAAGTCGATTCCAAAGCAACGAATAGAGCTTTGCGATCGCAATCACTTCCAGAATCTGCAAAAGATATTCTAGTTTCATAACAGAACAGCAGGGACCTGCCAAAGTTAAACCATTTGGCCAGGAGAGCCCTTTTATGCAGACTTTACCCGATTTCGATACCCAAAATTTTTGCGATTTTCACAGAATTTTTTTCAAAAGCCGATTCCAAAGCAACCAATAGAGCTTTGCGATCGCAATCACTTCCAGAATCTGCCCCACGAAGTCTACTTTCATAACAGAACAGCAGGGACCTGCCAAAGTTAAACCATTTGGCCAGGAGAGCCCTTTTATGAAGGCATGTGCTCGATATCGTCGCCAAATTTTTTTGGGGAATTTTACGCCCTCTCATTTTCAAAAGTCGATTCCAAAGCAACGAATAGAGCTTTGCGATCGCAATCACTTCCAGAATCTGCAAAAGATATACTAGTTTCATAACAGAACAGCAGGGACCTGCCAAAGTTAAACCATTTGGCCAGGAGAGCCCTTTTATGCAGACTTTGCCCGATTTCGATACCCAAAATTTTTGCGATTTTCACAGAATTTTTTTCAAAAGCCGATTCCAAAGCAACCAATAGAGCTTTGCGATCGCAATCACTTCCAGAATCTGCCCCACGAAGTCTACTTTCATAACAGAACAGCAGTGACCTGCCAAAGTTAAACCATTTGGCCAGGAGAGCCCTTTTATGAAGGCATGTGCTCGATATCGTCGCCAAATTTTTTTGGGGAATTTTACGCCCTCTCATTTTCAAAAGTGGATTCCAAAGCAACGAATAGAGCTTTGCGATCGCAATCACTTCCAGAATCTGCAAAAGATATTCTAGTTTCATAACAGAACAGCAGGGACCTGCCAAAGTTAAACCATTTGGCCAGGAGAGCCCTTTTATGCAGACTTTGCCCGATTTCGATACCCAAAATTTTTGCGATTTTCACAGAATTTTTTTCAAAAGCCGATTCCAAAGCAACCAATAGAGCTTTGCGATCGCAATCACTTCCAGAATCTGCCCCACGAAGTCTACTTTCATAACAGAACAGCAGGGACCTGCCAAAGTTAAACCATTTGGCCAGGAGAGCCCTTTTATGAAGGCATGTGCTCGATATCGTCGCCAAATTTTTTTGGGGAATTTTACGCCCTCTCATTTTCAAAAGTCGATTCCAAAGCAACGAATAGAGCTTTGCGATCGCAATCACTTCCAGAATCTGCAAAAGATATTCTAGTTTCATAACAGAACAGCAGGGACCTGCCAAAGTTAAACCATTTGGCCAGGAGAGCCCTTTTATGCAGACTTTGCCCGATTTCGATACCCAAAATTTTTGCGATTTTCACAGAATTTTTTTCAAAAGCCGATTCCAAAGCAACCAATAGAGCTTTGCGATCGCAATCACTTCCAGAATCTGCCCCACGAAGTCTACTTTCATAACAGAACAGCAGGGACCTGCCAAAGTTAAACCATTTGGCCAGGAGAGCCCTTTTATGAAGGCATGTGCTCGATATCGTCGCCAAATTTTTTTGGGGAATTTTACGCCCTCTCATTTTCAAAAGTCGATTCCAAAGCAACGAATAGAGCTTTGCGATCGCAATCACTTCCAGAATCTGCAAAAGATATTCTAGTTTCATAACAGAACAGCAGGGACCTGCCAAAGTTAAACCATTTGGCCAGGAGAGCCCTTTTATGCAGACTTTGCCCGATTTCGATATCCAAAATTTTTGCGATTTTCACAGAATTTTTTTCAAAAGCCGATTCCAAAGCAACCAATAGAGCTTTGCGATCGCAATCACTTCCAGAATCTGCCCCACGAAGTCTACTTTCATAACAGAACAGCAGGGACCTGCCAAAGTTAAACCATTTGGCCAGGAGAGCCCTTTTATGAAGGCATGTGCTCGATATCGTCGCCAAATTTTTTTGGGGAATTTTACGCCCTCTCATTTTCAAAAGTCGATTCCAAAGCAACGAATAGAGCTTTGCGATCGCAATCACTTCCAGAATCTGCAAAAGATATTCTAGTTTCATAACAGAACAGCAGGGACCTGCCAAAGTTAAACCATTTGGCCAGGAGAGCCCTTTTATGCAGACTTTGCCCGATTTCGATACCCAAAATTTTTGCGATTTTCACAGAATTTTTTTCAAAAGCCGATTCCAAAGCAACCAATAGAGCTTTGCGATCGCAATCACTTCCAGAATCTGCCCCACGAAGTCTACTTTCATAACAGAACAGCAGGGACCTGCCAAAGTTAAACCATTTGGCCAGGAGAGCCCTTTTATGAAGGCATGTGCTCGATATCGTCGCCAAATTTTTTTGGGGAATTTTACGCCCTCTCATTTTCAAAAGTCGATTCCAAAGCAACGAATAGAGCTTTGCGATCGCAATCACTTCCAGAATCTGCAAAAGATATTCTAGTTTCATAACAGAACAGCAGGGACCTGCCAAAGTTAAACCATTTGGCCAGGAGAGCCCTTTTATGCAGACTTTGCCCGATTTCGATACCCAAAATTTTTGCGATTTTCACAGAATTTTTTTCAAAAGCCGATTCCAAAGCAACCAATAGAGCTTTGCGATCGCAATCACTTCCAGAATCTGCCCCACGAAGTCTACTTTCATAACAGAACAGCAGGGACCTGCCAAAGTTAAACCATTTGGCCAGGAGAGCCCTTTTATGAAGGCATGTGCTCGATATCGTCGCCAAATTTTTTTGGGGAATTTTACGCCCTCTCATTTTCAAAAGTCGATTCCAAAGCAACGAATAGAGCTTTGCGATCGCAATCACTTCCAGAATCTGCAAAAGATATTCTAGTTTCATAACAGAACAGCAGGGACCTGCCAAAGTTAAACCATTTGGCCAGGAGAGCCCTTTTATGCAGACTTTGCCCGATTTCGATACCCAAAATTTTTGCGATTTTCACAGAATTTTTTTCAAAAGCCGATTCCAAAGCAACCAATAGAGCTTTGCGATCGCAATCACTTCCAGAATCTGCCCCACGAAGTCTACTTTCATAACAGAACAGCAGGGACCTGCCAAAGTTAAACCATTTGGCCAGGAGAGCCCTTTTATGAAGGCATGTGCTCGATATCGTCGCCAAATTTTTTTGGGGAATTTTACGCCCTCTCATTTTCAAAAGTCGATTCCAAAGCAACGAATAGAGCTTTGCGATCGCAATCACTTCCAGAATCTGCAAAAGATATTCTAGTTTCATAACAGAACAGCAGGGACCTGCCAAAGTTAAACCATTTGGCCAGGAGAGCCCTTTTATGCAGACTTTGCCCGATTTCGATACCCAAAATTTTTGCGATTTTCACAGAATTTTTTTCAAAAGCCGATTCCAAAGCAACCAATAGAGCTTTGCGATCGCAATCACTTCCAGAATCTGCCCCACGAAGTCTACTTTCATAACAGAACAGCAGGGACCTGCCAAAGTTAAACCATTTGGCCAGGAGAGCCCTTTTATGAAGGCATGTGCTCGATATCGTCGCCAAATTTTTTTGGGGAATTTTACGCCCTCTCATTTTCAAAAGTCGATTCCAAAGCAACGAATAGAGCTTTGCGATCGCAATCACTTCCAGAATCTGCAAAAGATATTCTAGTTTCATAACAGAACAGCAGGGACCTGCCAAAGTTAAACCATTTGGCCAGGAGAGCCCTTTTATGCAGACTTTGCCCGATTTCGATACCCAAAATTTTTGCGATTTTCACAGAATTTTTTTCAAAAGCCGATTCCAAAGCAACCAATAGAGCTTTGCGATCGCAATCACTTCCAGAATCTGCCCCACGAAGTCTACTTTCATAACAGAACAGCAGGGACCTGCCAAAGTTAAACCATTTGGCCAGGAGAGCCCTTTTATGAAGGCATGTGCTCGATATCGTCGCCAAATTTTTTTGGGGAATTTTACGCCCTCTCATTTTCAAAAGTCGATTCCAAAGCAACGAATAGAGCTTTGCGATCGCAATCACTTCCAGAATCTGCAAAAGATATTCTAGTTTCATAACAGAACAGCAGGGACCTGCCAAAGTTAAACCATTTGGCCAGGAGAGCCCTTTTATGCAGACTTTGCCCGATTTCGATACCCAAAATTTTTGCGATTTTCACAGAATTTTTTTCAAAAGCCGATTCCAAAGCAACCAATAGAGCTTTGCGATCGCAATCACTTCCAGAATCTGCCCCACGAAGTCTACTTTCATAACAGAACAGCAGGGACCTGCCAAAGTTAAACCATTTGGCCAGGAGAGCCCTTTTATGAAGGCATGTGCTCGATATCGTCGCCAAATTTTTTTGGGGAATTTTACGCCCTCTCATTTTCAAAAGTCGATTCCAAAGCAACGAATAGAGCTTTGCGATCGCAATCACTTCCAGAATCTGCAAAAGATATTCTAGTTTCATAACAGAACAGCAGGGACCTGCCAAAGTTAAACCATTTGGCCAGGAGAGCCCTTTTATGCAGACTTTGCCCGATTTCGATACCCAAAATTTTTGCGATTTTCACAGAATTTTTTTCAAAAGCCGATTCCAAAGCAACCAATAGAGCTTTGCGATCGCAATCACTTCCAGAATCTGCCCCACGAAGTCTACTTTCATAACAGAACAGCAGGGACCTGCCAAAGTTAAACCATTTGGCCAGGAGAGCCCTTTTATGAAGGCATGTGCTCGATATCGTCGCCAAATTTTTTTGGGGAATTTTACGCCCTCTCATTTTCAGAAGTCGATTCCAAAGCAACGAATAGAGCTTTGCGATCGCAATCACTTCCAGAATCTGCAAAAGATATTCTAGTTTCATAATCACTTCCAGGAATCTGCCCCACGAAGTCTACTTTCATAACAGAACAGCAGGGACCTGCAAAGTTAAACCATTTGGCAAAGCAACGAATAGAGCTTTGCGATCGCCACTTCGATTCCAAAGCAACCAATAGAGCTTTGCGATCATGCAATCACTTCCAGAATCTGCCCCACGAAGTCTACTTTCATAACAGAACAGCAGGGACCTGCCAAAGTTAAACCATTTGGCCAGGAGAGCCCTTTTATGAAGGCATGTGCTCGATATCGTCGCCAAATTTTTTTGGGGAATTTTACGCCCTCTCATTTTCAAAAGTCGATTCCAAAGCAACGAATAGAGCTTTGCGATCGCAATCACTTCCAGAATCTGCAAAAGATATTCTAGTTTCATAACAGAACAGCAGGGACCTGCCAAAGTTAAACCATTTGGCCAGGAGAGCCCTTTTATGCAGACTTTGCCCGATTTCGATACCCAAAATTTTTGCGATTTTCACAGAATTTTTTTCAAAAGCCGATTCCAAAGCAACCAATAGAGCTTTGCGATCGCAATCACTTCCAGAATCTGCCCCACGAAGTCTACTTTCATAACAGAACAGCAGGGACCTGCCAAAGTTAAACCATTTGGCCAGGAGAGCCCTTTTATGAAGGCATGTGCTCGATATCGTCGCCAAATTTTTTTGGGGAATTTTACGCCCTCTCATTTTCAAAAGTCGATTCCAAAGCAACGAATAGAGCTTTGCGATCGCAATCACTTCCAGAATCTGCAAAAGATATTCTAGTTTCATAACAGAACAGCAGGGACCTGCCAAAGTTAAACCATTTGGCCAGGAGAGCCCTTTTATGCAGACTTTGCCCGATTTCGATACCCAAAATTTTTGCGATTTTCACAGAATTTTTTTCAAAAGCCGATTCCAAAGCAACCAATAGAGCTTTGCGATCGCAATCACTTCCAGAATCTGCCCCACGAAGTCTACTTTCATAACAGAACAGCAGGGACCTGCCAAAGTTAAACCATTTGGCCAGGAGAGCCCTTTTATGAAGGCATGTGCTCGATATCGTCGCCAAATTTTTTTGGCGAATTTTACGCCCTCTCATTTTCAAAAGTCGATTCCAAAGCAACGAATAGAGCTTTGCGATCGCAATCACTTCCAGAATCTGCAAAAGATATTCTAGTTTCATAACAGAACAGCAGGGACCTGCCAAAGTTAAACCATTTGGCCAGGAGAGCCCTTTTATGCAGACTTTGCCCGATTTCGATACCCAAAATTTTTGCGATTTTCACAGAATTTTTTTCAAAAGCCGATTCCAAAGCAACCAATAGAGCTTTGCGATCGCAATCACTTCCAGAATCTGCCCCACGAAGTCTACTTTCATAACAGAACAGCAGGGACCTGCCAAAGTTAAACCATTTGGCCAGGAGAGCCCTTTTATGAAGGCATGTGCTCGATATCGTCGCCAAATTTTTTTGGGGAATTTTACGCCCTCTCATTTTCAAAAGTCGATTCCAAAGCAACGAATAGAGCTTTGCGATCGCAATCACTTCCAGAATCTGCAAAAGATATTCTAGTTTCATAACAGAACAGCAGGGACCTGCCAAAGTTAAACCATTTGGCCAGGAGAGCCCTTTTATGCAGACTTTGCCCGATTTCGATACCCAAAATTTTTGCGATTTTCACAGAATTTTTTTCAAAAGCCGATTCCAAAGCAACCAATAGAGCTTTGCGATCGCAATCACTTCCAGAATCTGCCCCACGAAGTCTACTTTCATAACAGAACAGCAGGGACCTGCCAAAGTTAAACCATTTGGCCAGGAGAGCCCTTTTATGAAGGCATGTGCTCGATATCGTCGCCAAATTTTTTTGGGGAATTTTACGCCCTCTCATTTTCAAAAGTCGATTCCAAAGCAACGAATAGAGCTTTGCGATCGCAATCACTTCCAGAATCTGCAAAAGATATTCTAGTTTCATAACAGAACAGCAGGGACCTGCCAAAGTTAAACCATTTGGCCAGGAGAGCCCTTTTATGCAGACTTTGCCCGATTTCGATACCCAAAATTTTTGCGATTTTCACAGAATTTTTTTCAAAAGCCGATTCCAAAGCAACCAATAGAGCTTTGCGATCGCAATCACTTCCAGAATCTGCCCCACGAAGTCTACTTTCATAACAGAACAGCAGGGACCTGCCAAAGTTAAACCATTTGGCCAGGAGAGCCCTTTTATGAAGGCATGTGCTCGATATCGTCGCCAAATTTTTTTGGGGAATTTTACGCCCTCTCATTTTCAAAAGTCGATTCCAAAGCAACGAATAGAGCTTTGCGATCGCAATCACTTCCAGAATCTGCAAAAGATATTCTAGTTTCATAACAGAACAGCAGGGACCTGCCAAAGTTAAACCATTTGGCCAGGAGAGCCCTTTTATGCAGACTTTGCCCGATTTCGATACCCAAAATTTTTGCGATTTTCACAGAATTTTTTTCAAAAGCCGATTCCAAAGCAACCAATAGAGCTTTGCGATCGCAATCACTTCCAGAATCTGCCCCACGAAGTCTACTTTCATAACAGAACAGCAGGGACCTGCCAAAGTTAAACCATTTGGCCAGGAGAGCCCTTTTATGAAGGCATGTGCTCGATATCGTCGCCAAATTTTTTTGGGGAATTTTACGCCCTCTCATTTTCAAAAGTCGATTCCAAAGCAACGAATAGAGCTTTGCGATCGCAATCACTTCCAGAATCTGCAAAAGATATTCTAGTTTCATAACAGAACAGCAGGGACCTGCCAAAGTTAAACCATTTGGCCAGGAGAGCCCTTTTATGCAGACTTTGCCCGATTTCGATACCCAAAATTTTTGCGATTTTCACAGAATTTTTTTCAAAAGCCGATTCCAAAGCAACCAATAGAGCTTTGCGATCGCAATCACTTCCAGAATCTGCCCCACGAAGTCTACTTTCATAACAGAACAGCAGGGACCTGCCAAAGTTAAACCATTTGGCCAGGAGAGCCCTTTTATGAAGGCATGTGCTCGATATCGTCGCCAAATTTTTTTGGGGAATTTTACGCCCTCTCATTTTCAAAAGTCGATTCCAAAGCAACGAATAGAGCTTTGCGATCGCAATCACTTCCAGAATCTGCAAAAGATATTCTAGTTTCATAACAGAACAGCAGGGACCTGCCAAAGTTAAACCATTTGGCCAGGAGAGCCCTTTTATGCAGACTTTGCCCGATTTCGATACCCAAAATTTTTGCGATTTTCACAGAATTTTTTTCAAAAGCCGATTCCAAAGCAACCAATAGAGCTTTGCGATCGCAATCACTTCCAGAATCTGCCCCACGAAGTCTACTTTCATAACAGAACAGCAGGGACCTGCCAAAGTTAAACCATTTGGCCAGGAGAGCCCTTTTATGAAGGCATGTGCTCGATATCGTCGCCAAATTTTTTTGGGGAATTTTACGCCCTCTCATTTTCAAAAGTCGATTCCAAAGCAACGAATAGAGCTTTGCGATCGCAATCACTTCCAGAATCTGCAAAAGATATTCTAGTTTCATAACAGAACAGCAGGGACCTGCCAAAGTTAAACCATTTGGCCAGGAGAGCCCTTTTATGCAGACTTTGCCCGATTTCGATACCCAAAATTTTTGCGATTTTCACAGAATTTTTTTCAAAAGCCGATTCCAAAGCAACCAATAGAGCTTTGCGATCGCAATCACTTCCAGAATCTGCCCCACGAAGTCTACTTTCATAACAGAACAGCAGGGACCTGCCAAAGTTAAACCATTTGGCCAGGAGAGCCCTTTTATGAAGGCATGTGCTCGATATCGTCGCCAAATTTTTTTGGGGAATTTTACGCCCTCTCATTTTCAAAAGTCGATTCCAAAGCAACGAATAGAGCTTTGCGATCGCAATCACTTCCAGAATCTGCAAAAGATATTCTAGTTTCATAACAGAACAGCAGGGACCTGCCAAAGTTAAACCATTTGGCCAGGAGAGCCCTTTTATGCAGACTTTGCCCGATTTCGATACCCAAAATTTTTGCGATTTTCACAGAATTTTTTTCAAAAGCCGATTCCAAAGCAACCAATAGAGCTTTGCGATCGCAATCACTTCCAGAATCTGCCCCACGAAGTCTACTTTCATAACAGAACAGCAGGGACCTGCCAAAGTTAAACCATTTGGCCAGGAGAGCCCTTTTATGAAGGCATGTGCTCGATATCGTCGCCAAATTTTTTTGGGGAATTTTACGCCCTCTCATTTTCAAAAGTCGATTCCAAAGCAACGAATAGAGCTTTGCGATCGCAATCACTTCCAGAATCTGCAAAAGATATTCTAGTTTCATAACAGAACAGCAGGGACCTGCCAAAGTTAAACCATTTGGCCAGGAGAGCCCTTTTATGCAGACTTTGCCCGATTTCGATACCCAAAATTTTTGCGATTTTCACAGAATTTTTTTCAAAAGCCGATTCCAAAGCAACCAATAGAGCTTTGCGATCGCAATCACTTCCAGAATCTGCCCCACGAAGTCTACTTTCATAACAGAACAGCAGGGACCTGCCAAAGTTAAACCATTTGGCCAGGAGAGCCCTTTTATGAAGGCATGTGCTCGATATCGTCGCCAAATTTTTTTGGGGAATTTTACGCCCTCTCATTTTCAAAAGTCGATTCCAAAGCAACGAATAGAGCTTTGCGATCGCAATCACTTCCAGAATCTGCAAAAGATATTCTAGTTTCATAACAGAACAGCAGGGACCTGCCAAAGTTAAACCATTTGGCCAGGAGAGCCCTTTTATGCAGACTTTGCCCGATTTCGATACCCAAAATTTTTGCGATTTTCACAGAATTTTTTTCAAAAGCCGATTCCAAAGCAACCAATAGAGCTTTGCGATCGCAATCACTTCCAGAATCTGCCCCACGAAGTCTACTTTCATAACAGAACAGCAGGGACCTGCCAAAGTTAAACCATTTGGCCAGGAGAGCCCTTTTATGAAGGCATGTGCTCGATATCGTCGCCAAATTTTTTTGGGGAATTTTACGCCCTCTCATTTTCAAAAGTCGATTCCAAAGCAACGAATAGAGCTTTGCGATCGCAATCACTTCCAGAATCTGCAAAAGATATTCTAGTTTCATAACAGAACAGCAGGGACCTGCCAAAGTTAAACCATTTGGCCAGGAGAGCCCTTTTATGCAGACTTTGCCCGATTTCGATACCCAAAATTTTTGCGATTTTCACAGAATTTTTTTCAAAAGCCGATTCCAAAGCAACCAATAGAGCTTTGCGATCGCAATCACTTCCAGAATCTGCCCCACGAAGTCTACTTTCATAACAGAACAGCAGGGACCTGCCAAAGTTAAACCATTTGGCCAGGAGAGCCCTTTTATGAAGGCATGTGCTCGATATCGTCGCCAAATTTTTTTGGGGAATTTTACGCCCTCTCATTTTCAAAAGTCGATTCCAAAGCAACGAATAGAGCTTTGCGATCGCAATCACTTCCAGAATCTGCAAAAGATATTCTAGTTTCATAACAGAACAGCAGGGACCTGCCAAAGTTAAACCATTTGGCCAGGAGAGCCCTTTTATGCAGACTTTGCCCGATTTCGATACCCAAAATTTTTGCGATTTTCACAGAATTTTTTTCAAAAGCCGATTCCAAAGCAACCAATAGAGCTTTGCGATCGCAATCACTTCCAGAATCTGCCCCACGAAGTCTACTTTCATAACAGAACAGCAGGGACCTGCCAAAGTTAAACCATTTGGCCAGGAGAGCCCTTTTATGAAGGCATGTGCTCGATATCGTCGCCAAATTTTTTTGGGGAATTTTACGCCCTCTCATTTTCAAAAGTCGATTCCAAAGCAACGAATAGAGCTTTGCGATCGCAATCACTTCCAGAATCTGCAAAAGATATTCTAGTTTCATAACAGAACAGCAGGGACCTGCCAAAGTTAAACCATTTGGCCAGGAGAGCCCTTTTATGCAGACTTTGCCCGATTTCGATACCCAAAATTTTTGCGATTTTCACAGAATTTTTTTCAAAAGCCGATTCCAAAGCAACCAATAGAGCTTTGCGATCGCAATCACTTCCAGAATCTGCCCCACGAAGTCTACTTTCATAACAGAACAGCAGGGACCTGCCAAAGTTAAACCATTTGGCCAGGAGAGCCCTTTTATGAAGGCATGTGCTCGATATCGTCGCCAAATTTTTTTGGGGAATTTTACGCCCTCTCATTTTCAAAAGTCGATTCCAAAGCAACGAATAGAGCTTTGCGATCGCAATCACTTCCAGAATCTGCAAAAGATATTCTAGTTTCATAACAGAACAGCAGGGACCTGCCAAAGTTAAACCATTTGGCCAGGAGAGCCCTTTTATGCAGACTTTGCCCGATTTCGATACCCAAAATTTTTGCGATTTTCACAGAATTTTTTTCAAAAGCCGATTCCAAAGCAACCAATAGAGCTTTGCGATCGCAATCACTTCCAGAATCTGCCCCACGAAGTCTACTTTCATAACAGAACAGCAGGGACCTGCCAAAGTTAAACCATTTGGCCAGGAGAGCCCTTTTATGAAGGCATGTGCTCGATATCGTCGCCAAATTTTTTTGGGGAATTTTACGCCCTCTCATTTTCAAAAGTCGATTCCAAAGCAACGAATAGAGCTTTGCGATCGCAATCACTTCCAGAATCTGCAAAAGATATTCTAGTTTCATAACAGAACAGCAGGGACCTGCCAAAGTTAAACCATTTGGCCAGGAGAGCCCTTTTATGCAGACTTTGCCCGATTTCGATACCCAAAATTTTTGCGATTTTCACAGAATTTTTTTCAAAAGCCGATTCCAAAGCAACCAATAGAGCTTTGCGATCGCAATCACTTCCAGAATCTGCCCCACGAAGTCTACTTTCATAACAGAACAGCAGGGACCTGCCAAAGTTAAACCATTTGGCCAGGAGAGCCCTTTTATGAAGGCATGTGCTCGATATCGTCGCCAAATTTTTTTGGGGAATTTTACGCCCTCTCATTTTCAAAAGTCGATTCCAAAGCAACGAATAGAGCTTTGCGATCGCAATCACTTCCAGAATCTGCAAAAGATATTCTAGTTTCATAACAGAACAGCAGGGACCTGCCAAAGTTAAACCATTTGGCCAGGAGAGCCCTTTTATGCAGACTTTGCCCGATTTCGATACCCAAAATTTTTGCGATTTTCACAGAATTTTTTTCAAAAGCCGATTCCAAAGCAACCAATAGAGCTTTGCGATCGCAATCACTTCCAGAATCTGCCCCACGAAGTCTACTTTCATAACAGAACAGCAGGGACCTGCCAAAGTTAAACCATTTGGCCAGGAGAGCCCTTTTATGAAGGCATGTGCTCGATATCGTCGCCAAATTTTTTTGGGGAATTTTACGCCCTCTCATTTTCAAAAGTCGATTCCAAAGCAACGAATAGAGCTTTGCGATCGCAATCACTTCCAGAATCTGCAAAAGATATTCTAGTTTCATAACAGAACAGCAGGGACCTGCCAAAGTTAAACCATTTGGCCAGGAGAGCCCTTTTATGCAGACTTTGCCCGATTTCGATACCCAAAATTTTTGCGATTTTCACAGAATTTTTTTCAAAAGCCGATTCCAAAGCAACCAATAGAGCTTTGCGATCGCAATCACTTCCAGAATCTGCCCCACGAAGTCTACTTTCATAACAGAACAGCAGGGACCTGCCAAAGTTAAACCATTTGGCCAGGAGAGCCCTTTTATGAAGGCATGTGCTCGATATCGTCGCCAAATTTTTTTGGGGAATTTTACGCCCTCTCATTTTCAAAAGTCGATTCCAAAGCAACGAATAGAGCTTTGCGATCGCAATCACTTCCAGAATCTGCAAAAGATATTCTAGTTTCATAACAGAACAGCAGGGACCTGCCAAAGTTAAACCATTTGGCCAGGAGAGCCCTTTTATGAAGGCATTGTGCTCGATATCGTCGCCAAATTTTTTTGGGGAATTTTACGCCCTCTCATTTTCAAAAGTCGATTCCAAAGCAACGAATAGAGCTTTGCGATCGCAATCACTTCCAGAATCCTGCAAAAGATATTCTAGTTTCATAACAGAACAGCAGGGACCTGCCAAAGTTAAACCATTTGGCCAGGAGAGCCCTTTTATGCAGACTTTGCCCGATTTCGATACCCAAAATTTTTGCGATTTTCACAGAATTTTTTTCAAAAGCCGATTCCAAAGCAACCAATAGAGCTTTGCGAACGGGCAAATCACTTCCCAGAATCTGCCCCACGAAGTCTACTTTCATAACAGAACAGCAGGGACCTGCCAAAGTTAAACCATTTGGCCAGGAGAGCCCTTTTATGAAGGCATGTGCTCGATATCGTCGCCAAATTTTTTTGGGGAATTTTACGCCCTCTCATTTTCAAAAGTCGATTCCAAAGCAACGAATAGAGCTTTGCGATCGCAATCACTTCCAGAATCTGCAAAAGATATTCTAGTTTCATAACAGAACAGCAGGGACCTGCCAAAGTTAAACCATTTGGCCAGGAGAGCCCTTTTATACAGACTTTGTCCGATTTCGATACCCAAAATTTTTGCGATTTTCACAGAATTTTTTTCAAAAGCCGATTCCAAAGCAACCAATAGAGCTTTGCGATCGCAATCACTTCCAGAATCTGCCCCACGAAGTCTACTTTCATAACAGAACAGCAGGGACCTGCCAAAGTTAAACCATTTGGCCAGGAGAGCCCTTTTATGAAGGCATGTGCTCGATATCGTCGCCAAATTTTTTTGGGGAATTTTACGCCCTCTCATTTTCAAAAGTCGATTCCAAAGCAACGAATACAGCTTTGCGATCGCAATCACTTCCAGAATCTGCAAAAGATATTCTAGTTTCATAACAGAACAGCAGGGACCTGCCAAAGTTAAACCATTTGGCCAGGAGAGCCCTTTTATGCAGACTTTGCCCGATTTCGATACCCAAAATTTTTGCGATTTTCACAGAATTTTTTTCAAAAGCCGATTCCAAAGCAACCAATAGAGCTTTGCGATCGCAATCACTTCCAGAATCTGCCCCACGAAGTCTACTTTCATAACAGAACAGCAGGGACCTGCCAAAGTTAAACCATTTGGCCAGGAGAGCCCTTTTATGAAGGCATGTGCTCGATATCGTCGCCAAATTTTTTTGGGGAATTTTACGCCCTCTCATTTTCAAAAGTCGATTCCAAAGCAACGAATAGAGCTTTGCGATCGCAATCACTTCCAGAATCTGCAAAAGATATTCTAGTTTCATAACAGAACAGCAGGGACCTGCCAAAGTTAAACCATTTGGCCAGGAGAGCCCTTTTATGCAGACTTTGCCCGATTTCGATACCCAAAATTTTTGCGATTTTCACAGAATTTTTTTCAAAAGCCGATTCCAAAGCAACCAATAGAGCTTTGCGATCGCAATCACTTCCAGAATCTGCCCCACGAAGTCTACTTTCATAACAGAACAGCAGGGACCTGCCAAAGTTAAACCATTTGGCCAGGAGAGCCCTTTTATGAAGGCATGTGCTCGATATCGTCGCCAAATTTTTTTGGGGAATTTTACGCCCTCTCATTTTCAAAAGTCGATTCCAAAGCAACGAATAGAGCTTTGCGATCGCAATCACTTCCAGAATCTGCAAAAGATATTCTAGTTTCATAACAGAACAGCAGGGACCTGCCAAAGTTAAACCATTTGGCCAGGAGAGCCCTTTTATGCAGACTTTGCCCGATTTCGATACCCAAAATTTTTGCGATTTTCACAGAATTTTTTTCAAAAGCCGATTCCAAAGCAACCAATAGAGCTTTGCGATCGCAATCACTTCCAGAATCTGCCCCACGAAGTCTACTTTCATAACAGAACAGCAGGGACCTGCCAAAGTTAAACCATTTGGCCAGGAGAGCCCTTTTATGAAGGCATGTGCTCGATATCGTCGCCAAATTTTTTTGGGGAATTTTACGCCCTCTCATTTTCAAAAGTCGATTCCAAAGCAACGAATAGAGCTTTGCGATCGCAATCACTTCCAGAATCTGCAAAAGATATTCTAGTTTCATAACAGAACAGCAGGGACCTGCCAAAGTTAAACCATTTGGCCAGGAGAGCCCTTTTATGCAGACTTTGCCCGATTTCGATACCCAAAATTTTTGCGATTTTCACAGAATTTTTTTCAAAAGCCGATTCCAAAGCAACCAATAGAGCTTTGCGATCGCAATCACTTCCAGAATCTGCCCCATGAAGTCTACTTTCATAACAGAACAGCAGGGACCTGCCAAAGTTAAACCATTTGGCCAGGAGAGCCCTTTTATGAAGGCATGTGCTCGATATCGTCGCCAAATTTTTTTGGGGAATTTTACGCCCTCTCATTTTCAAAAGTCGATTCCAAAGCAACGAATAGAGCTTTGCGATCGCAATCACTTCCAGAATCTGCAAAAGATATTCTAGTTTCATAACAGAACAGCAGGGACCTGCCAAAGTTAAACCATTTGGCCAGGAGAGCCCTTTTATGCAGACTTTGCCCGATTTCGATACCCAAAATTTTTAAGATTTTCACAGAATTTTTTTCAAAAGCCGATTCCAAAGCAACCAATAGAGCTTTGCGATCGCAATCACTTCCAGAATCTGCCCCACGAAGTCTACTTTCATAACAGAACAGCAGGGACCTGCCAAAGTTAAACCATTTGGCCAGGAGAGCCCTTTTATGAAGGCATGTGCTCGATATCGTCGCCAAATTTTTTTGGGGAATTTTACGCCCTCTCATTTTCAAAAGTCGATTCCAAAGCAACGAATAGAGCTTTGCGATCGCAATCACTTCCAGAATCTGCAAAAGATATTCTAGTTTCATAACAGAACAGCAGGGACCTGCCAAAGTTAAACCATTTGGCCAGGAGAGCCCTTTTATGCAGACTTTGCCCGATTTCGATACCCAAAATTTTTGCGATTTTCACAGAATTTTTTTCAAAAGCCGATTCCAAAGCAACCAATAGAGCTTTGCGATCGCAATCACTTCCAGAATCTGCCCCACGAAGTCTACTTTCATAACAGAACAGCAGGGACCTGCCAAAGTTAAACCATTTGGCTAGGAGAGCCCTTTTATGAAGGCATGTGCTCGATATCGTCGCCAAATTTTTTTGGGGAATTTTACGCCCTCTCATTTTCAAAAGTCGATTCCAAAGCAACGAATAGAGCTTTGCGATCGCAATCACTTCCAGAATCTGCAAAAGATATTCTAGTTTCATAACAGAACAGCAGGGACCTGCCAAAGTTAAACCATTTGGCCAGGAGAGCCCTTTTATGCAGACTTTGCCCGATTTCGATACCCAAAATTTTTGCGATTTTCACAGAATTTTTTTCAAAAGCCGATTCCAAAGCAACCAATAGAGCTTTGCGATCGCAATCACTTCCAGAATCTGCCCCACGAAGTCTACTTTCATAACAGAACAGCAGGGACCTGCCAAAGTTAAACCATTTGGCCAGGAGAGCCCTTTTATGAAGGCATGTGCTCGATATCGTCGCCAAATTTTTTTGGGGAATTTTACGCCCTCTCATTTTCAAAAGTCGATTCCAAAGCAACGAATAGAGCTTTGCGATCGCAATCACTTCCAGAATCTGCAAAAGATATTCTAGTTTCATAACAGAACAGCAGGGACCTGCCAAAGTTAAACCATTTGGCCAGGAGAGCCCTTTTATGCAGACTTTGCCCGATTTCGATACCCAAAATTTTTGCGATTTTCACAGAATTTTTTTCAAAAGCCGATTCCAAAGCAACCAATAGAGCTTTGCGATCGCAATCACTTCCAGAATCTGCCCCACGAAGTCTACTTTCATAACAGAACAGCAGGGACCTGCCAAAGTTAAACCATTTGGCCAGGAGAGCCCTTTTATGAAGGCATGTGCTCGATATCGTCGCCAAATTTTTTTGGGGAATTTTACGCCCTCTCATTTTCAAAAGTCGATTCCAAAGCAACGAATAGAGCTTTGCGATCGCAATCACTTCCAGAATCTGCAAAAGATATTCTAGTTTCATAACAGAACAGCAGGGACCTGCCAAAGTTAAACCATTTGGCCAGGAGAGCCCTTTTATGCAGACTTTGCCCGATTTCGATACCCAAAATTTTTGCGATTTTCACAGAATTTTTTTCAAAAGCCGATTCCAAAGCAACCAATAGAGCTTTGCGATCGCAATCACTTCCAGAATCTGCCCCACGAAGTCTACTTTCATAACAGAACAGCAGGGACCTGCCAAAGTTAAACCATTTGGCCAGGAGAGCCCTTTTATGAAGGCATGTGCTCGATATCGTCGCCAAATTTTTTTGGGGAATTTTACGCCCTCTCATTTTCAAAAGCCGATTCCAAAGCAACGAATAGAGCTTTGCGATCGCAATCACTTCCAGAATCTGCAAAAGATATTCTAGTTTCATAACAGAACAGCAGGGACCTGCCAAAGTTAAACCATTTGGCCAGGAGAGCCCTTTTATGCAGACTTTGCCCGATTTCGATACCCAAAATTTTTGCGATTTTCACAGAATTTTTTTCAAAAGCCGATTCCAAAGCAACCAATAGAGCTTTGCGATCGCAATCACTTCCAGAATCTGCCCCACGAAGTCTACTTTCATAACAGAACAGCAGGGACCTGCCAAAGTTAAACCATTTGGCCAGGAGAGCCCTTTTATGAAGGCATGTGCTCGATATCGTCGCCAAATTTTTTTGGGGAATTTTACGCCCTCTCATTTTCAAAAGTCGATTCCAAAGCAACGAATAGAGCTTTGCGATCGCAATCACTTCCAGAATCTGCAAAAGATATTCTAGTTTCATAACAGAACAGCAGGGACCTGCCAAAGTTAAACCATTTGGCCAGGAGAGCCCTTTTATGCAGACTTTGCCCGATTTCGATACCCAAAATTTTTGCGATTTTCACAGAATTTTTTTCAAAAGCCGATTCCAAAGCAACCAATAGAGCTTTGCGATCGCAATCACTTCCAGAATCTGCCCCACGAAGTCTACTTTCATAACAGAACAGCAGGGACCTGCCAAAGTTAAACCATTTGGCCAGGAGAGCCCTTTTATGAAGGCATGTGCTCGATATCGTCGCCAAATTTTTTTGGGGAATTTTACGCCCTCTCATTTTCAAAAGTCGATTCCAAAGCAACGAATAGAGCTTTGCGATCGCAATCACTTCCAGAATCTGCAAAAGATATTCTAGTTTCATAACAGAACAGCAGGGACCTGCCAAAGTTAAACCATTTGGCCAGGAGACCCCTTTTATGCAGACTTTGCCCGATTTCGATACCCAAAATTTTTGCGATTTTCACAGAATTTTTTTCAAAAGCCGATTCCAAAGCAACCAATAGAGCTTTGCGATCGCAATCACTTCCAGAATCTGCCCCACGAAGTCTACTTTCATAACAGAACAGCAGGGACCTGCCAAAGTTAAACCATTTGGCCAGGAGAGCCCTTTTATGAAGGCATGTGCTCGATATCGTCGCCAAATTTTTTTGGGGAATTTTACGCCCTCTCATTTTCAAAAGTCGATTCCAAAGCAACGAATAGAGCTTTGCGATCGCAATCACTTCCAGAATCTGCAAAAGATATTCTAGTTTCATAACAGAACAGCAGGGACCTGCCAAAGTTAAACCATTTGGCCAGGAGAGCCCTTTTATGCAGACTTTGCCCGATTTCGATACCCAAAATTTTTGCGATTTTCACAGAATTTTTTTCAAAAGCCGATTCCAAAGCAACCAATAGAGCTTTGCGATCGCAATCACTTCCAGAATCTGCCCCACGAAGTCTACTTTCATAACAGAACAGCAGGGACCTGCCAAAGTTAAACCATTTGGCCAGGAGAGCCCTTTTATGAAGGCATGTGCTCGATATCGTCGCCAAATTTTTTTGGGGAATTTTACGCCCTCTCATTTTCAAAAGCCGATTCCAAAGCAACGAATAGAGCTTTGCGATCGCAATCACTTCCAGAATCTGCAAAAGATATTCTAGTTTCATAACAGAACAGCAGGGACCTGCCAAAGTTAAACCATTTGGCCAGGAGAGCCCTTTTATGCAGACTTTGCCCGATTTCGATACCCAAAATTTTTGCGATTTTCACAGAATTTTTTTCAAAAGCCGATTCCAAAGCAACCAATAGAGCTTTGCGATCGCAATCACTTCCAGAATCTGCCCCACGAAGTCTACTTTCATAACAGAACAGCAGGGACCTGCCAAAGTTAAACCATTTGGCCAGGAGAGCCCTTTTATGAAGGCATGTGCTCGATATCGTCGCCAAATTTTTTTGGGGAATTTTACGCCCTCTCATTTTCAAAAGTCGATTCCAAAGCAACGAATAGAGCTTTGCGATCGCAATCACTTCCAGAATCTGCAAAAGATATTCTAGTTTCATAACAGAACAGCAGGGACCTGCCAAAGTTAAACCATTTGGCCAGGAGAGCCCTTTTATGCAGACTTTGCCCGATTTCGATACCCAAAATTTTTGCGATTTTCACAGAATTTTTTTCAAAAGCCGATTCCAAAGCAACCAATAGAGCTTTGCGATCGCAATCACTTCCAGAATCTGCCCCACGAAGTCTACTTTCATAACAGAACAGCAGGGACCTGCCAAAGTTAAACCATTTGGCCAGGAGAGCCCTTTTATGAAGGCATGTGCTCGATATCGTCGCCAAATTTTTTTGGGGAATTTTACGCCCTCTCATTTTCAAAAGTCGATTCCAAAGCAACGAATAGAGCTTTGCGATCGCAATCACTTCCAGAATCTGCAAAAGATATTCTAGTTTCATAACAGAACAGCAGGGACCTGCCAAAGTTAAACCATTTGGCCAGGAGACCCCTTTTATGCAGACTTTGCCCGATTTCGATACCCAAAATTTTTGCGATTTTCACAGAATTTTTTTCAAAAGCCGATTCCAAAGCAACCAATAGAGCTTTGCGATCGCAATCACTTCCAGAATCTGCCCCACGAAGTCTACTTTCATAACAGAACAGCAGGGACCTGCCAAAGTTAAACCATTTGGCCAGGAGAGCCCTTTTATGAAGGCATGTGCTCGATATCGTCGCCAAATTTTTTTGGGGAATTTTACGCCCTCTCATTTTCAAAAGTCGATTCCAAAGCAACGAATGGAGCTTTGCGATCGCAATCAATTCCAGAATCTGCAAAAGATATTCTAGTTTCATAACAGAACAGCAGGGACCTGCCAAAGTTAAACCATTTGGCCAGGAGAGCCCTTTTATGCAGACTTTGCCCGATTTCGATACCCAAAATTTTTGCGATTTTCACAGAATTTTTTTCAAAAGCCGATTCCAAAGCAACCAATAGAGCTTTGCGATCGCAATCACTTCCAGAATCTGCCCCACGAAGTCTACTTTCATAACAGAACAGCAGGGACCTGCCAAAGTTAAACCATTTGGCCAGGAGAGCCCTTTTATGAAGGCATGTGCTCGATATCGTCGCCAAATTTTTTTGGGGAATTTTACGCCCTCTCATTTTCAAAAGTCGATTCCAAAGCAACGAATAGAGCTTTGCGATCGCAATCACTTCCAGAATCTGCAAAAGATATTCTAGTTTCATAACAGAACAGCAGGGACCTGCCAAAGTTAAACCATTTGGCCAGGAGAGCCCTTTTATGCAGACTTTGCCCGATTTCGATACCCAAAATTTTTGCGATTTTCACAGAATTTTTTTCAAAAGCCGATTCCAAAGCAACCAATAGAGCTTTGCGATCGCAATCACTTTTCAGAATCTGCCCCACGAAGTCTACTTTCATAACAGAACAGCAGGGACCTGCCAAAGTTAAACCATTTGGCCAGGAGAGCCCTTTTATGAAGGCATGTGCTCGATATCGTCTCCAAATTTTTTTGGGGAATTTTACGCCCTCTCATTTTCAAAAGTCGATTCCAAAGCAACGAATAGAGCTTTGCGATCGCAATCACTTCCAGAATCTGCAAAAGATATTCTAGTTTCATAACAGAACAGCAGGGACCTGCCAAAGTTAAACCATTTGGCCAGGAGAGCCCTTTTATGCAGACTTTGCCCGATTTCGATACCCAAAATTTTTGCGATTTTCACAGAATTTTTTTCAAAAGCCGATTCCAAAGCAACCAATAGAGCTTTGCGATCGCAATCACTTCCAGAATCTGCCCCACGAAGTCTACTTTCATAACAGAACAGCAGGGACCTGCCAAAGTTAAACCATTTGGCCAGGAGAGCCCTTTTATGAAGGCATGTGCTCGATATCGTCGCCAAATTTTTTTGGGGAATTTTACGCCCTCTCATTTTCAAAAGTCGATTCCAAAGCAACGAATAGAGCTTTGCGATCGCAATCACTTCCAGAATCTGCAAAAGATATTCTAGTTTCATAACAGAACAGCAGGGACCTGCCAAAGTTAAACCATTTGGCCAGGAGAGCCCTTTTATGCAGACTTTGCCCGATTTCGATACCCAAAATTTTTGCGATTTTCACAGAATTTTTTTCAAAAGCCGATTCCAAAGCAACCAATAGAGCTTTGCGATCGCAATCACTTCCAGAATCTGCCCCACGAAGTCTACTTTCATAACAGAACAGCAGGGACCTGCCAAAGTTAAACCATTTGGCCAGGAGAGCCCTTTTATGAAGGCATGTGCTCGATATCGTCGCCAAATTTTTTTGGGGAATTTTACGCCCTCTCATTTTCAAAAGTCGATTCCAAAGCAACGAATAGAGCTTTGCGATCGCAATCACTTCCAGAATCTGCAAAAGATATTCTAGTTTCATAACAGAACAGCAGGGACCTGCCAAAGTTAAACCATTTGGCCAGGAGAGCCCTTTTATGCAGACTTTGCCCGATTTCGATACCCAAAATTTTTGCGATTTTCACAGAATTTTTTTCAAAAGCCGATTCCAAAGCAACCAATAGAGCTTTGCGATCGCAATCACTTCCAGAATCTGCCCCACGAAGTCTACTTTCATAACAGAACAGCAGGGACCTGCCAAAGTTAAACCATTTGGCCAGGAGAGCCCTTTTATGAAGGCATGTGCTCGATATCGTCGCCAAATTTTTTTGGGGAATTTTACGCCCTCTCATTTTCAAAAGTCGATTCCAAAGCAACGAATAGAGCTTTGCGATCGCAATCACTTCCAGAATCTGCAAAAGATATTCTAGTTTCATAACAGAACAGCAGGGACCTGCCAAAGTTAAACCATTTGGCCAGGACAGCCCTTTTATGCAGACTTTGCCCGATTTCGATACCCAAAATTTTTGCGATTTTCACAGAATTTTTTTCAAAAGCCGATTCCAAAGCAACCAATAGAGCTTTGCGATCGCAATCACTTCCAGAATCTGCCCCACGAAGTCTACTTTCATAACAGAACAGCAGGGACCTGCCAAAGTTAAACCATTTGGCCAGGAGAGCCCTTTTATGAAGGCATGTGCTCGATATCGTCGCCAAATTTTTTTGGGGAATTTTACGCCCTCTCATTTTCAAAAGTCGATTCCAAAGCAACGAATAGAGCTTTGCGATCGCAATCACTTCCAGAATCTGCAAAAGATATTCTAGTTTCATAACAGAACAGCAGGGACCTGCCAAAGTTAAACCATTTGGCCAGGAGACCCCTTTTATGCAGACTTTGCCCGATTTCGATACCCAAAATTTTTGCGATTTTCACAGAATTTTTTTCAAAAGCCGATTCCAAAGCAACCAATAGAGCTTTGCGATCGCAATCACTTCCAGAATCTGCCCCACGAAGTCTACTTTCATAACAGAACAGCAGGGACCTGCCAAAGTTAAACCATTTGGCCAGAAGAGCCCTTTTATGAAGGCATGTGCTCGATATCGTCGCCAAATTTTTTTGGGGAATTTTACGCCCTCTCATTTTCAAAAGTCGATTCCAAAGCAACGAATGGAGCTTTGCGATCGCAATCAATTCCAGAATCTGCAAAAGATATTCTAGTTTCATAACAGAACAGCAGGGACCTGCCAAAGTTAAACCATTTGGCCAGGAGAGCCCTTTTATGCAGACTTTGCCCGATTTCGATACCCAAAATTTTTGCGATTTTCACAGAATTTTTTTCAAAAGCCGATTCCAAAGCAACCAATAGAGCTTTGCGATCGCAATCACTTCCAGAATCTGCCCCACGAAGTCTACTTTCATAACAGAACAGCAGGGACCTGCCAAAGTTAAACCATTTGGCCAGGAGAGCCCTTTTATGAAGGCATGTGCTCGATATCGTCGCCAAATTTTTTTGGGGAATTTTACGCCCTCTCATTTTCAAAAGTCGATTCCAAAGCAACGAATAGAGCTTTGCGATCGCAATCACTTCCAGAATCTGCAAAAGATATTCTAGTTTCATAACAGAACAGCAGGGACCTGCCAAAGTTAAACCATTTGGCCAGGAGAGCCCTTTTATGCAGACTTTGCCCGATTTCGATACCCAAAATTTTTGCGATTTTCACAGAATTTTTTTCAAAAGCCGATTCCAAAGCAACCAATAGAGCTTTGCGATCGCAATCACTTCCAGAATCTGCCCCACGAAGTCTACTTTCATAACAGAACAGCAGGGACCTGCCAAAGTTAAACCATTTGGCCAGGAGAGCCCTTTTATGAAGGCATGTGCTCGATATCGTCTCCAAATTTTTTTGGGGAATTTTACGCCCTCTCATTTTCAAAAGTCGATTCCAAAGCAACGAATAGAGCTTTGCGATCGCAATCACTTCCAGAATCTGCAAAAGATATTCTAGTTTCATAACAGAACAGCAGGGACCTGCCAAAGTTAAACCATTTGGCCAGGAGAGCCCTTTTATGCAGACTTTGCCCGATTTCGATACCCAAAATTTTTGCGATTTTCACAGAATTTTTTTCAAAAGCCGATTCCAAAGCAACCAATAGAGCTTTGCGATCGCAATCACTTCCAGAATCTGCCCCACGAAGTCTACTTTCATAACAGAACAGCAGGGACCTGCCAAAGTTAAACCATTTGGCCAGGAGAGCCCTTTTATGAAGGCATGTGCTCGATATCGTCGCCAAATTTTTTTGGGGAATTTTACGCCCTCTCATTTTCAAAAGTCGATTCCAAAGCAACGAATAGAGCTTTGCGATCGCAATCACTTCCAGAATCTGCAAAAGATATTCTAGTTTCATAACAGAACAGCAGGGACCTGCCAAAGTTAAACCATTTGGCCAGGAGAGCCCTTTTATGCAGACTTTGCCCGATTTCGATACCCAAAATTTTTGCGATTTTCACAGAATTTTTTTCAAAAGCCGATTCCAAAGCAACCAATAGAGCTTTGCGATCGCAATCACTTCCAGAATCTGCCCCACGAAGTCTACTTTCATAACAGAACAGCAGGGACCTGCCAAAGTTAAACCATTTGGCCAGGAGAGCCCTTTTATGAAGGCATGTGCTCGATATCGTCGCCAAATTTTTTTGGGGAATTTTACGCCCTCTCATTTTCAAAAGTCGATTCCAAAGCAACGAATAGAGCTTTGCGATCGCAATCACTTCCAGAATCTGCAAAAGATATTCTAGTTTCATAACAGAACAGCAGGGACCTGCCAAAGTTAAACCATTTGGCCAGGAGAG
This sequence comes from Salticus scenicus, assembly GCA_963930645.1. NCBI lineage: Eukaryota > Metazoa > Arthropoda > Arachnida > Araneae > Salticidae > Salticus > Salticus scenicus. The sequence continues at coordinate 190,898 of CAWVNO010002787.1, forward strand.
CCCTTTTATGCAGACTTTGCCCGATTTCGATACCCAAAATTTTTGCGATTTTCACAGAATTTTTTTCAAAAGCCGATTCCAAAGCAACCAATAGAGCTTTGCGATCGCAATCACTTCCAGAATCTGCCCCACGAAGTCTACTTTCATAACAGAACAGCAGGGACCTGCCAAAGTTAAACCATTTGGCCAGGAGAGCCCTTTTATGAAGGCATGTGCTCGATATCGTCGCCAAATTTTTTTGGGGAATTTTACGCCCTCTCATTTTCAAAAGTCGATTCCAAAGCAACGAATAGAGCTTTGCGATCGCAATCACTTCCAGAATCTGCAAAAGATATTCTAGTTTCATAACAGAACAGCAGGGACCTGCCAAAGTTAAACCATTTGGCCAGGAGAGCCCTTTTATGCAGACTTTGCCCGATTTCGATACCCAAAATTTTTAAGATTTTCACAGAATTTTTTTCAAAAGCCGATTCCAAAGCAACCAATAGAGCTTTGCGATCGCAATCACTTCCAGAATCTGCCCCACGAAGTCTACTTTCATAACAGAACAGCAGGGACCTGCCAAAGTTAAACCATTTGGCCAGGAGAGCCCTTTTATGAAGGCATGTGCTCGATATCGTCGCCAAATTTTTTTGGGGAATTTTACGCCCTCTCATTTTCAAAAGTCGATTCCAAAGCAACGAATAGAGCTTTGCGATCGCAATCACTTCCAGAATCTGCAAAAGATATTCTAGTTTCATAACAGAACAGCAGGGACCTGCCAAAGTTAAACCATTTGGCCAGGAGAGCCCTTTTATGCAGACTTTGCCCGATTTCGATACCCAAAATTTTTGCGATTTTCACAGAATTTTTTTCAAAAGCCGATTCCAAAGCAACCAATAGAGCTTTGCGATCGCAATCACTTCCAGAATCTGCCCCACGAAGTCTACTTTCATAACAGAACAGCAGGGACCTGCCAAAGTTAAACCATTTGGCCAGGAGAGCCCTTTTATGAAGGCATGTGCTCGATATCGTCGCCAAATTTTTTTGGGGAATTTTACGCCCTCTCATTTTCAAAAGTCGATTCCAAAGCAACGAATAGAGCTTTGCGATCGCAATCACTTCCAGAATCTGCAAAAGATATTCTAGTTTCATAACAGAACAGCAGGGACCTGCCAAAGTTAAACCATTTGGCCAGGAGAGCCCTTTTATGCAGACTTTGCCCGATTTCGATACCCAAAATTTTTGCGATTTTCACAGAATTTTTTTCAAAAGCCGATTCCAAAGCAACCAATAGAGCTTTGCGATCGCAATCACTTCCAGAATCTGCCCCACGAAGTCTACTTTCATAACAGAACAGCAGGGACCTGCCAAAGTTAAACCATTTGGCCAGGAGAGCCCTTTTATGAAGGCATGTGCTCGATATCGTCGCCAAATTTTTTTGGGGAATTTTACGCCCTCTCATTTTCAAAAGTCGATTCCAAAGCAACGAATAGAGCTTTGCGATCGCAATCACTTCCAGAATCTGCAAAAGATATTCTAGTTTCATAACAGAACAGCAGGGACCTGCCAAAGTTAAACCATTTGGCCAGGAGAGCCCTTTTATGCAGACTTTGCCCGATTTCGATACCCAAAATTTTTGCGATTTTCACAGAATTTTTTTCAAAAGCCGATTCCAAAGCAACCAATAGAGCTTTGCGATCGCAATCACTTCCAGAATCTGCCCCACGAAGTCTACTTTCATAACAGAACAGCAGGGACCTGCCAAAGTTAAACCATTTGGCCAGGAGAGCCCTTTTATGAAGGCATGTGCTCGATATCGTCGCCAAATTTTTTTGGGGAATTTTACGCCCTCTCATTTTCAAAAGTCGATTCCAAAGCAACGAATGGAGCTTTGCGATCGCAATCAATTCCAGAATCTGCAAAAGATATTCTAGTTTCATAACAGAACAGCAGGGACCTGCCAAAGTTAAACCATTTGGCCAGGAGAGCCCTTTTATGCAGACTTTGCCCGATTTCGATACCCAAAATTTTTGCGATTTTCACAGAATTTTTTTCAAAAGCCGATTCCAAAGCAACCAATAGAGCTTTGCGATCGCAATCACTTCCAGAATCTGCCCCACGAAGTCTACTTTCATAACAGAACAGCAGGGACCTGCCAAAGTTAAACCATTTGGCCAGGAGAGCCCTTTTATGAAGGCATGTGCTCGATATCGTCGCCAAATTTTTTTGGGGAATTTTACGCCCTCTCATTTTCAAAAGTCGATTCCAAAGCAACGAATAGAGCTTTGCGATCGCAATCACTTCCAGAATCTGCAAAAGATATTCTAGTTTCATAACAGAACAGCAGGGACCTGCCAAAGTTAAACCATTTGGCCAGGAGAGCCCTTTTATGCAGACTTTGCCCGATTTCGATACCCAAAATTTTTGCGATTTTCACAGAATTTTTTTCAAAAGCCGATTCCAAAGCAACCAATAGAGCTTTGCGATCGCAATCACTTCCAGAATCTGCCCCACGAAGTCTACTTTCATAACAGAACAGCAGGGACCTGCCAAAGTTAAACCATTTGGCCAGGAGAGCCCTTTTATGAAGGCATGTGCTCGATATCGTCTCCAAATTTTTTTGGGGAATTTTACGCCCTCTCATTTTCAAAAGTCGATTCCAAAGCAACGAATAGAGCTTTGCGATCGCAATCACTTCCAGAATCTGCAAAAGATATTCTAGTTTCATAACAGAACAGCAGGGACCTGCCAAAGTTAAACCATTTGGCCAGGAGAGCCCTTTTATGCAGACTTTGCCCGATTTCGATACCCAAAATTTTTGCGATTTTCACAGAATTTTTTTCAAAAGCCGATTCCAAAGCAACCAATAGAGCTTTGCGATCGCAATCACTTCCAGAATCTGCCCCACGAAGTCTACTTTCATAACAGAACAGCAGGGACCTGCCAAAGTTAAACCATTTGGCCAGGAGAGCCCTTTTATGAAGGCATGTGCTCGATATCGTCGCCAAATTTTTTTGGGGAATTTTACGCCCTCTCATTTTCAAAAGTCGATTCCAAAGCAACGAATAGAGCTTTGCGATCGCAATCACTTCCAGAATCTGCAAAAGATATTCTAGTTTCATAACAGAACAGCAGGGACCTGCCAAAGTTAAACCATTTGGCCAGGAGAGCCCTTTTATGCAGACTTTGCCCGATTTCGATACCCAAAATTTTTGCGATTTTCACAGAATTTTTTTCAAAAGCCGATTCCAAAGCAACCAATAGAGCTTTGCGATCGCAATCACTTCCAGAATCTGCCCCACGAAGTCTACTTTCATAACAGAACAGCAGGGACCTGCCAAAGTTAAACCATTTGGCCAGGAGAGCCCTTTTATGAAGGCATGTGCTCGATATCGTCGCCAAATTTTTTTGGGGAATTTTACGCCCTCTCATTTTCAAAAGTCGATTCCAAAGCAACGAATAGAGATTTGCGATCGCAATCACTTCCAGAATCTGCAAAAGATATTCTAGTTTCATAACAGAACAGCAGGGACCTGCCAAAGTTAAACCATTTGGCCAGGAGAGCCCTTTTATGCAGACTTTGCCCGATTTCGATACCCAAAATTTTTGCGATTTTCACAGAATTTTTTTCAAAAGCCGATTCCAAAGCAACCAATAGAGCTTTGCGATCGCAATCACTTCCAGAATCTGCCCCACGAAGTCTACTTTCATAACAGAACAGCAGGGACCTGCCAAAGTTAAACCATTTGGCCAGGAGAGCCCTTTTATGAAGGCATGTGCTCGATATCGTCGCCAAATTTTTTTGGGGAATTTTACGCCCTCTCATTTTCAAAAGTCGATTCCAAAGCAACGAATAGAGCTTTGCGATCGCAATCACTTCCAGAATCTGCAAAAGATATTCTAGTTTCATAACAGAACAGCAGGGACCTGCCAAAGTTAAACCATTTGGCCAGGAGAGCCCTTTTATGCAGACTTTGCCCGATTTCGATACCCAAAATTTTTGCGATTTTCACAGAATTTTTTTCAAAAGCTGATTCCAAAGCAACCAATAGAGCTTTGCGATCGCAATCACTTCCAGAATCTGCCCCACGAAGTCTACTTTCATAACAGAACAGCAGGGACCTGCCAAAGTTAAACCATTTGGCTAGGAGAGCCCTTTTATGAAGGCATGTGCTCGATATCGTCGCCAAATTTTTTTGGGGAATTTTACGCCCTCTCATTTTCAAAAGTCGATTCCAAAGCAACGAATAGAGCTTTGCGAACGCAATCACTTCCAGAATCTGCAAAAGATATTCTAGTTTCATAACAGAACAGCAGGGACCTGCCAAAGTTAAACCATTTGGCCAGGAGAGCCCTTTTATGCAGACTTTGCCCGATTTCGATACCCAAAATTTTTGCGATTTTCACAGAATTTTTTTCAAAAGCCGATTCCAAAGCAACCAATAGAGCTTTGCGATCGCAATCACTTCCAGAATCTGCCCCACGAAGTCTACTTTCATAACAGAACAGCAGGGACCTGCCAAAGTTAAACCATTTGGCCAGGAGAGCCCTTTTATGAAGGCATGTGCTCGATATCGTCGCCAAATTTTTTTGGGGAATTTTACGCCCTCTCATTTTCAAAAGTCGATTCCAAAGCAACGAATAGAGCTTTGCGATCGCATTCACTTCCAGAATCTGCAAAAGATATTCTAGTTTCATAACAGAACAGCAGGGACCTGCCAAAGTTAAGCCATTTGGCCAGGAGAGCCCTTTTATGCAGACTTTGCCCGATTTCGATACCCAAAATGTTTGCGATTTTCACAGAATTTTTTTCAAAAGCCGATTCCAAAGCAACCAATAGAGCTTTGCGATCGCAATCACTTCCAGAATCTGCCCCCACGAAGTCTACTTTCATAACAGAACAGCAGGGACCTGCCAAAGTTAAACCATTTGGCCAGGAGAGCCCTTTTATGAAGGCATGTGCTCGATATCGTCGCCAAATTTTTTTGGGGAATTTTACGCCCTCTCATTTTCAAAAGTCGATTCCAAAGCAACGAATAGAGCTTTGCGATCGCAATCACTTCCAGAATCTGCAAAAGATATTCTAGTTTCATAACAGAACAGCAGGGACCTGCCAAAGTTAAACCATTTGGCCAGGAGAGCCCTTTTATGCAGACTTTGCCCGATTTCGATACCCAAAATTTTTGCGATTTTCACAGAATTTTTTTCAAAAGCCGATTCCAAAGCAACCAATAGAGCTTTGCGATCGCAATCACTTCCAGAATCTGCCCCACGAAGTCTACTTTCATAACAGAACAGCAGGGACCTGCCAAAGTTAAACCATTTGGCCAGGAGAGCCCTTTTATGAAGGCATGTGCTCGATATCGTCGCCAAATTTTTTTGGGGAATTTTACGCCCTCTCATTTTCAAAAGTCGATTCCAAAGCAACGAATAGAGCTTTGCGATCGCAATCACTTCCAGAATCTGCAAAAGATATTCTAGTTTCATAACAGAACAGCAGGGACCTGCCAAAGTTAAACTATTTGGCCAGGAGAGCCCTTTTATGCAGACTTTGCCCGATTTCGATACCCAAAATTTTTGCGATTTTCACAGAATTTTTTTCAAAAGCCGATTCCAAAGCAACCAATAGAGCTTTGCGATCGCAATCACTTCCAGAATCTGCCCCACGTAGTCTACTTTCATAACAGAACAGCAGGGACCTGCCAAAGTTAAACCATTTGGCCAGGAGAGCCCTTTTATGAAGGCATGTGCTCGATATCGTCGCCAAATTTTTTTGGGGAATTTTACGCCCTCTCATTTTCAAAAGTCGATTCCAAAGCAACGAATAGAGCTTTGCGATCGCAATCACTTCCAGAATCTGCAAAAGATATTCTAGTTTCGTAACAGAACAGCAGGGACCTGCCAAAGTTAAACCATTTGGCCAGGAGAGCCCTTTTATGCAGACTTTGCCCGATTTCGATACCCAAAATTTTTGCGATTTTCACAGAATTTTTTTCAAAAGCCGATTCCAAAGCAACCAATAGAGCTTTGCGATCGCAATCACTTCCAGAATCTGCCCCACGAAGTCTACTTTCATAACAGAACAGCAGGGACCTGCCAAAGTTAAACCATTTGGCCAGGAGAGCCCTTTTATGAAGGCATGTGCTCGATATCGTCGCCAAATTTTTTTGGGGAATTTTACGCCCTCTCATTTTCAAAAGTCGATTCCAAAGCAACGAATAGAGCTTTGCGATCGCAATCACTTCCAGAATCTGCAAAAGATATTCTAGTTTCATAACAGAACAGCAGGGACCTGCCAAAGTTAAACCATTTGGCCAGGAGAGCCCTTTTATGCAGACTTTGCCCGATTTCGATACCCAAAATTTTTGCGATTTTCACAGAATTTTTTTCAAAAGCCGATTCCAAAGCAACCAATAGAGCTTTGCGATCGCAATCACTTCCAGAATCTGCCCCACGAAGTCTACTTTCATAACAGAACAGCAGGGACCTGCCAAAGTTAAACCATTTGGCCAGGAGAGCCCTTTTATGAAGGCATGTGCTCGATATCGTCGCCAAATTTTTTTGGGGAATTTTACGCCCTCTCATTTTCAAAAGTCGATTCCAAAGCAACGAATAGAGCTTTGCGATCGCAATCACTTCCAGAATCTGCAAAAGATATTCTAGTTTCATAACAGAACAGCAGGGACCTGCCAAAGTTAAACCATTTGGCCAGGAGAGCCCTTTTATGCAGACTTTGCCCGATTTCGATACCCAAAATTTTTGCGATTTTCACAGAATTTTTTTCAAAAGCCGATTCCAAAGCAACCAATAGAGCTTTGCGATCGCAATCACTTCCAGAATCTGCCCCACGAAGTCTACTTTCATAACAGAACAGCAGGGACTTGCCAAAGTTAAACCATTTGGCCAGGAGAGCCCTTTTATGAAGGCATGTGCTCGATATCGTCGCCAAATTTTTTTGGGGAATTTTACGCCCTCTCATTTTCAAAAGTCGATTCCAAAGCAACGAATAGAGCTTTGCGATCGCAATCACTTCCAGAATCTGCAAAAGATATTCTAGTTTCATAACAGAACAGCAGGGACCTGCCAAAGTTAAACCATTTGGCCAGGAGAGCCCTTTTATGCAGACTTTGCCCGATTTCGATACCCAAAATTTTTGCGATTTTCACAGAATTTTTTTCAAAAGCCGATTCCAAAGCAACCAATAGAGCTTTGCGATCGCAATCACTTCCAGAATCTGCCCCACGAAGTCTACTTTCATAACAGAACAGCAGGGACCTGCCAAAGTTAAACCATTTGGCCAGGAGAGCCCTTTTATGAAGGCATGTGCTCGATATCGTCGCCAAATTTTTTTGGGGAATTTTACGCCCTCTCATTTTCAAAAGTCGATTCCAAAGCAACGAATAGAGCTTTGCGATCGCAATCACTTCCAGAATCTGCAAAAGATATTCTAGTTTCATAACAGAACAGCAGGGACCTGCCAAAGTTAAACCATTTGGCCAGGAGAGCCCTTTTATGCAGACTTTGCCCGATTTCGATACCCAAAATTTTTGCGATTTTCACAGAATTTTTTTCAAAAGCCGATTCCAAAGCAACCAATAGAGCTTTGCGATCGCAATCACTTCCAGAATCTGCCCCACGAAGTCTACTTTCATAACAGAACAGCAGGGACCTGCCAAAGTTAAACCATTTGGCCAGGAGAGCCCTTTTATGAAGGCATGTGCTCGATATCGTCGCCAAATTTTTTTGGGGAATTTTACGCCCTCTCATTTTCAAAAGTCGATTCCAAAGCAACGAATAGAGCTTTGCGATCGCAATCACTTCCAGAATCTGCAAAAGATATTCTAGTTTCATAACAGAACAGCAGGGACCTGCCAAAGTTAAACCATTTGGCCAGGAGAGCCCTTTTATGCAGACTTTTCCCGATTTCGATACCCAAAATTTTTGCGATTTTCACAGAATTTTTTTCAAAAGCCGATTCCAAAGCAACCAATAGAGCTTTGCGATCGCAATCACTTCCAGAATCTGCCCCACGAAGTCTACTTTCATAACAGAACAGCAGGGACCTGCCAAAGTTAAACCATTTGGCCAGGAGAGCCCTTTTATGAAGGCATGTGCTCGATATCGTCGCCAAATTTTTTTGGGGAATTTTACGCCCTCTCATTTTCAAAAGTCGATTCCAAAGCAACGAATAGAGCTTTGCGATCGCAATCACTTCCAGAATCTGCAAAAGATATTCTAGTTTCATAACAGAACAGCAGGGACCTGCCAAAGTTAAACCATTTGGCCAGGAGAGCTCTTTTATGCAGACTTTGCCCGATTTCGATACCCAAAATTTTTGCGATTTTCACAGAATTTTTTTCAAAAGCCGATTCCAAAGCAACCAATAGAGCTTTGCGATCGCAATCACTTCCAGAATCTGCCCCACGAAGTCTACTTTCATAACAGAACAGCAGGGACCTGCCAAAGTTAAACCATTTGGCCAGGAGAGCCCTTTTATGAAGGCATGTGCTCGATATCGTCGCCAAATTTTTTTGGGGAATTTTACGCCCTCTCATTTTCAAAAGTCGATTCCAAAGCAACGAATAGAGCTTTGCGATCGCAATCACTTCCAGAATCTGCAAAAGATATTCTAGTTTCATAACAGAACAGCAGGGACCTGCCAAAGTTAAACCATTTGGCCAGGAGAGCCCTTTTATGCAGACTTTGCCCGATTTCGATACCCAAAATTTTTGCGATTTTCACAGAATTTTTTTCAAAAGCCGATTCCAAAGCAACCAATAGAGCTTTGCGATCGCAATCACTTCCAGAATCTGCCCCACGAAGTCTACTTTCATAACAGAACAGCAGGGACCTGCCAAAGTTAAACCATTTGGCCAGGAGAGCCCTTTTATGAAGGCATGTGCTCGATATCGTCGCCAAATTTTTTTGGGGAATTTTACGCCCTCTCATTTTCAAAAGTCGATTCCAAAGCAACGAATAGAGCTTTGCGATCGCAATCACTTCCAGAATCTGCAAAAGATATTCTAGTTTCATAACAGAACAGCAGGGACCTTCCAAAGTTAAACCATTTGGCCAGGAGAGCCCTTTTATGCAGACTTTGCCCGATTTCGATACCCAAAATTTTTGCGATTTTCACAGAATTTTTTTCAAAAGCCGATTCCAAAGCAACCAATAGAGCTTTGCGATCGCAATCACTTCCAGAATCTGCCCCACGAAGTCTACTTTCATAACAGAACAGCAGGGACCTGCCAAAGTTAAACCATTTGGCCAGGAGAGCCCTTTTATGAAGGCATGTGCTCGATATCGTCGCCAATTTTTTTTGGGGAATTTTACGCCCTCTCATTTTCAAAAGTCGATTCCAAAGCAACGAATAGAGCTTTGCGATCGCAATCACTTCCAGAATCTGCAAAAGATATTCTAGTTTCATAACAGAACAGCAGGGACCTGCCAAAGTTAAACCATTTGGCCAGGAGAGCCCTTTTATGCAGACTTTGCCCGATTTCGATACCCAAAATTTTTGCGATTTTCACAGAATTTTTTTCAAAAGCCGATTCCAAAGCAACCAATAGAGCTTTGCGATCGCAATCACTTCCAGAATCTGCCCCACGAAGTCTACTTTCATAACAGAACAGCAGGGACCTGCCAAAGTTAAACCATTTGGCCAGGAGAGCCCTTTTATGAAGGCATGTGCTCGATATCGTCGCCAAATTTTTTTGGGGAATTTTACGCCCTCTCATTTTCAAAAGTCGATTCCAAAGCAACGAATAGAGCTTTGCGATCGCAATCACTTCCAGAATCTGCAAAAGATATTCTAGTTTCATAACAGAACAGCAGGGACCTGCCAAAGTTAAACCATTTGGCCAGGAGAGCCCTTTTATGCAGACTTTGCCCGATTTCGATACCCAAAATTTTTGCGATTTTCACAGAATTTTTTTCAAAAGCCGATTCCAAAGCAACCAATAGAGCTTTGCGATCGCAATCACTTCCAGAATCTGCCCCACGAAGTCTACTTTCATAACAGAACAGCAGGGACCTGCCAAAGTTAAACCATTTGGCCAGGAGAGCCCTTTTATGAAGGCATGTGCTCGATATCGTCGCCAAATTTTTTTGGGGAATTTTACGCCCTCTCATTTTCAAAAGTCGATTCCAAAGCAACGAATAGAGCTTTGCGATCGCAATCACTTCCAGAATCTGCAAAAGATATTCTAGTTTCATAACAGAACAGCAGGGACCTGCCAAAGTTAAACCATTTGGCCAGGAGAGCCCTTTTATGCAGACTTTGCCCGATTTCGATACCCAAAATTTTTGCGATTTTCACAGAATTTTTTTCAAAAGCCGATTCCAAAGCAACCAATAGAGCTTTGCGATCGCAATCACTTCCAGAATCTGCCCCACGAAGTCTACTTTCATAACAGAACAGCAGGGACCTGCCAAAGTTAAACCATTTGGCCAGGAGAGCCCTTTTATGAAGGCATGTGCTCGATATCGTCGCCAAATTTTTTTGGGGTATTTTACGCCCTCTCATTTTCAAAAGTCGATTCCAAAGCAACGAATAGAGCTTTGCGATCGCAATCACTTCCAGAATCTGCAAAAGATATTCTAGTTTCATAACAGAACAGCAGGGACCTGCCAAAGTTAAACCATTTGGCCAGGAGAGCCCTTTTATGCAGACTTTGCCCGATTTCGATACCCAAAATTTTTGCGATTTTCACAGAATTTTTTTCAAAAGCCGATTCCAAAGCAACCAATAGAGCTTTGCGATCGCAATCACTTCCAGAATCTGCCCCACGAAGTCTACTTTCATAACAGAACAGCAGGGACCTGCCAAAGTTAAACCATTTGGCCAGGAGAGCCCTTTTATGAAGGCATGTGCTCGATATCGTCGCCAAATTTTTTTGGGGAATTTTACGCCCTCTCATTTTCAAAAGTCGATTCCAAAGCAACGAATAGAGCTTTGCGATCGCAATCACTTCCAGAATCTGCAAAAGATATTCTAGTTTCATAACAGAACAGCAGGGACCTTCCAAAGTTAAACCATTTGGCCAGGAGAGCCCTTTTATGCAGACTTTGCCCGATTTCGATACCCAAAATTTTTGCGATTTTCACAGAATTTTTTTCAAAAGCCGATTCCAAAGCAACCAATAGAGCTTTGCGATCGCAATCACTTCCAGAATCTGCCCCACGAAGTCTACTTTCATAACAGAACAGCAGGGACCTGCCAAAGTTAAACCATTTGGCCAGGAGAGCCCTTTTATGAAGGCATGTGCTCGATATCGTCGCCAATTTTTTTTGGGGAATTTTACGCCCTCTCATTTTCAAAAGTCGATTCCAAAGCAACGAATAGAGCTTTGCGATCGCAATCACTTCCAGAATCTGCAAAAGATATTCTAGTTTCATAACAGAACAGCAGGGACCTGCCAAAGTTAAACCATTTGGCCAGGAGAGCCCTTTTATGCAGACTTTGCCCGATTTCGATACCCAAAATTTTTGCGATTTTCACAGAATTTTTTTCAAAAGCCGATTCCAAAGCAACCAATAGAGCTTTGCGATCGCAATCACTTCCAGAATCTGCCCCACGAAGTCTACTTTCATAACAGAACAGCAGGGACCTGCCAAAGTTAAACCATTTGGCCAGGAGAGCCCTTTTATGAAGGCATGTGCTCGATATCGTCGCCAAATTTTTTTGGGGAATTTTACGCCCTCTCATTTTCAAAAGTCGATTCCAAAGCAACGAATAGAGCTTTGCGATCGCAATCACTTCCAGAATCTGCAAAAGATATTCTAGTTTCATAACAGAACAGCAGGGACCTGCCAAAGTTAAACCATTTGGCCAGGAGAGCCCTTTTATGCAGACTTTGCCCGATTTCGATACCCAAAATTTTTGCGATTTTCACAGAATTTTTTTCAAAAGCCGATTCCAAAGCAACCAATAGAGCTTTGCGATCGCAATCACTTCCAGAATCTGCCCCACGAAGTCTACTTTCATAACAGAACAGCAGGGACCTGCCAAAGTTAAACCATTTGGCCAGGAGAGCCCTTTTATGAAGGCATGTGCTCGATATCGTCGCCAAATTTTTTTGGGGAATTTTACGCCCTCTCATTTTCAAAAGTCGATTCCAAAGCAACGAATAGAGCTTTGCGATCGCAATCACTTCCAGAATCTGCAAAAGATATTCTAGTTTCATAACAGAACAGCAGGGACCTTCCAAAGTTAAACCATTTGGCCAGGAGAGCCCTTTTATGCAGACTTTGCCCGATTTCGATACCCAAAATTTTTGCGATTTTCACAGAATTTTTTTCAAAAGCCGATTCCAAAGCAACCAATAGAGCTTTGCGATCGCAATCACTTCCAGAATCTGCCCCACGAAGTCTACTTTCATAACAGAACAGCAGGGACCTGCCAAAGTTAAACCATTTGGCCAGGAGAGCCCTTTTATGAAGGCATGTGCTCGATATCGTCGCCAAATTTTTTTGGGGAATTTTACGCCCTCTTATTTTCAAAAGTCGATTCCAAAGCAACGAATAGAGCTTTGCGATCGCAATCACTTCCAGAATCTGCAAAAGATATTCTAGTTTCATAACAGAACAGCAGGGACCTGCCAAAGTTAAACCATTTGGCCAGGAGAGCCCTTTTATGCAGACTTTGCCCGATTTCGATACCCAAAATTTTTGCGATTTTCACAGAATTTTTTTCAAAAGCCGATTCCAAAGCAACCAATAGAGCTTTGCGATCGCAATCACTTCCAGAATCTGCCCCACGAAGTCTACTTTCATAACAGAACAGCAGGGACCTGCCAAAGTTAAACCATTTGGCCAGGAGAGCCCTTTTATGAAGGCATGTGCTCGATATCGTCGCCAAATTTTTTTGGGGAATTTTACGCCCTCTCATTTTCAAAAGTCGATTCCAAAGCAACGAATAGAGCTTTGCGATCGCAATCACTTCCAGAATCTGCAAAAGATATTCTAGTTTCATAACAGAACAGCAGGGACCTGCCAAAGTTAAACCATTTGGCCAGGAGAGCCCTTTTATGCAGACTTTGCCCGATTTCGATACCCAAAATTTTTGCGATTTTCACAGAATTTTTTTCAAAAGCCGATTCCAAAGCAACCAATAGAGCTTTGCGATCGCAATCACTTCCAGAATCTGCCCCACGAAGTCTACTTTCATAACAGAACAGCAGGGACCTGCCAAAGTTAAACCATTTGGCCAGGAGAGCCCTTTTATGAAGGCATGTGCTCGATATCGTCGCCAAATTTTTTTGGGGAATTTTACGCCCTCTCATTTTCAAAAGTCGATTCCAAAGCAACGAATAGAGCTTTGCGATCGCAATCACTTCCAGAATCTGCAAAAGATATTCTAGTTTCATAACAGAACAGCAGGGACCTGCCAAAGTTAAACCATTTGGCCAGGAGAGCCCTTTTATGCAGACTTTGCCCGATTTCGATACCCAAAATTTTTGCGATTTTCACAGAATTTTTTTCAAAAGCCGATTCCAAAGCAACCAATAGAGCTTTGCGATCGCAATCACTTCCAGAATCTGCCCCACGAAGTCTACTTTCATAACAGAACAACAGGGACCTGCCAAAGTTAAACCATTTGGCCAGGAGAGCCCTTTTATGAAGGCATGTGCTCGATATCGTCGCCAAATTTTTTTGGGGAATTTTACGCCCTCTCATTTTCAAAAGTCGATTCCAAAGCAACGAATAGAGCTTTGCGATCGCAATCACTTCCAGAATCTCCAAAGATATTCTAGTTTCATAACAGAACAGCAGGGACCTGCCAAAGTTAAACCATTTGGCCAGGAGAGCCCTTTTATGCAGACTTTGCCCGATTTCGATACCCAAAATTTTTGCGATTTTCACAGAATTTTTTTCAAAAGCCGATTCCAAAGCAACCAATAGAGCTTTGCGATCGCAATCACTTCCAGAATATGCCCCACGAAGTCTACTTTCATAACAGAACAGCAGGGACCTGCCAAAGTTAAACCATTTGGCCAGGAGAGCCCTTTTATAAAGGCATGTGCTCGATATCGTCGCCAAATTTTTTTGGGGAATTTTACGCCCTCTCATTTTCAAAAGTCGATTCCAAAGCAACGAATAGAGCTTTGCGATCGCAATCACTTCCAGAATCTGCAAAAGATATTCTAGTTTCATAACAGAACAGCAGGGACCTGCCAAAGTTAAACCATTTGGCCAGGAGAGCCCTTTTATGCAGACTTTGCCCGATTTCGATACCCAAAATTTTTGCGATTTTCACAGAATTTTTTTCAAAAGCCGATTCCAAAGCAACCAATAGAGCTTTGCGATCGCAATCACTTCCAGAATCTGCCCCACGAAGTCTACTTTCATAACAGAACAGCAGGGACCTGCCAAATTTAAACCATTTGGCCAGGAGAGCCCTTTTATGAAGGCATGTGCTCGATATCGTCGCCAAATTTTTTTGGGGAATTTTACGCCCTCTCATTTTCAAAAGTCGATTCCAAAGCAACGAATAGAGCTTTGCGATCGCAATCACTTCCAGAATCTGCAAAAGATATTCTAGTTTCATAACAGAACAGCAGGGACCTGCCAAAGTTAAACCATTTGGCCAGGAGAGCCCTTTTATGCAGACTTTGCCCGATTTCGATACCCAAAATTTTTGCGATTTTCACAGAATTTTTTTCAAAAGCCGATTCCAAAGCAACCAATAGAGCTTTGCGATCGCAATCAGTTCCAGAATCTGCCCCACGAAGTCTACTTTCATAACAGAACAGCAGGGACCTGCCAAAGTTAAACCATTTGGCCAGGAGAGCCCTTTTATGAAGGCATGTGCTCGATATCGTCGCCAAATTTTTTTGGGGAATTTTACGCCCTCTCATTTTCAAAAGTCGATTCCAAAGCAACGAATAGAGCTTTGCGATCGCAAGCACTTCCAGAATCTGCAAAAGATATTCTAGTTTCATAACAGAACAGCAGGGACCTGCCAAAGTTAAACCATTTGGCCAGGAGAACCCTTTTATGCAGACTTTGCCCGATTTCGATACCCAAAATTTTTGCGATTTTCACAGAATTTTTTTCAAAAGCCGATTCCAAAGCAACCAATAGAGCTTTGCGATCGCAATCACTTCCAGAATCTGCCCCACGAAGTCTACTTTCATAACAGAACAGCAGGGACCTGCCAAAGTTAAACCATTTGGCCAGGAGAGCCCTTTTATGAAGGCATGTGCTCGATATCGTCGCCAAATTTTTTTGGGGAATTTTACGCCCTCTCATTTTCAAAAGTCGATTCCAAAGCAACGAATAGAGCTTTGCGATCGCAATCACTTCCAGAATCTGCAAAAGATATTCTAGTTTCATAACAGAACAGCAGGGACCTGCCAAAGTTAAACCATTTGGCCAGGAGAGCCCTTTTATGCAGACTTTGCCCGATTTCGATACCCAAAATTTTTGCGATTTTCACAGAATTTTTTTCAAAAGCCGATTCCAAAGCAACCAATAGAGCTTTGCGATCGCAATCACTTCCAGAATCTGCCCCACGAAGTCTACTTTCATAACAGAACAGCAGGGACCTGCCAAAGTTAAACCATTTGGCCAGGAGAGCCCTTTTATGAAGGCATGTGCTCGATATCGTCGCCAAATTTTTTTGGGGAATTTTACGCCCTCTCATTTTCAAAAGTCGATTCCAAAGCAACGAATAGAGCTTTGCGATCGCAATCACTTCCAGAATCTGCAAAAGATATTCTAGTTTCATAACAGAACAGCAGGGACCTGCCAAAGTTAAACCATTTGGCCAGGAGAGCCCTTTTATGCAGACTTTGCCCGATTTCGATACCCAAAATTTTTGCGATTTTCACAGAATTTTTTTCAAAAGCCGATTCCAAAGCAACCAATAGAGCTTTGCGATCGCAATCACTTCCAGAATCTGCCCCACGAAGTCTACTTTCATAACAGAACAGCAGGGACCTGCCAAAGTTAAACCATTTGGCCAGGAGAGCCCTTTTATGAAGGCATGTGCTCGATATCGTCGCCAAATTTTTTTGGGGAATTTTACGCCCTCTCATTTTCAAAAGTCGATTCCAAAGCAACGAATAGAGCTTTGCGATCGCAATCACTTCCAGAATCTGCAAAAGATATTCTAGTTTCATAACAGAACAGCAGGGACCTGCCAAAGTTAAACCATTTGGCCAGGAGAGCCCTTTTATGCAGACTTTGCCCGATTTCGATACCCAAAATTTTTGCGATTTTCACAGAATTTTTTTCAAAAGCCGATTCCAAAGCAACCAATAGAGCTTTGCGATCGCAATCACTTCCAGAATCTGCCCCACGAAGTCTACTTTCATAACAGAACAACAGGGACCTGCCAAAGTTAAACCATTTGGCCAGGAGAGCCCTTTTATGAAGGCATGTGCTCGATATCGTCGCCAAATTTTTTTGGGGAATTTTACGCCCTCTCATTTTCAAAAGTCGATTCCAAAGCAACGAATAGAGCTTTGCGATCGCAATCACTTCCAGAATCTCCAAAGATATTCTAGTTTCATAACAGAACAGCAGGGACCTGCCAAAGTTAAACCATTTGGCCAGGAGAGCCCTTTTATGCAGACTTTGCCCGATTTCGATACCCAAAATTTTTGCGATTTTCACAGAATTTTTTTCAAAAGCCGATTCCAAAGCAACCAATAGAGCTTTGCGATCGCAATCACTTCCAGAATATGCCCCACGAAGTCTACTTTCATAACAGAACAGCAGGGACCTGCCAAAGTTAAACCATTTGGCCAGGAGAGCCCTTTTATGAAGGCATGTGCTCGATATCGTCGCCAAATTTTTTTGGGGAATTTTACGCCCTCTCATTTTCAAAAGTCGATTCCAAAGCAACGAATAGAGCTTTGCGATCGCAATCACTTCCAGAATCTGCAAAAGATATTCTAGTTTCATAACAGAACAGCAGGGACCTGCCAAAGTTAAACCATTTGGCCAGGAGAGCCCTTTTATGCAGACTTTGCCCGATTTCGATACCCAAAATTTTTGCGATTTTCACAGAATTTTTTTCAAAAGCCGATTCCAAAGCAACCAATAGAGCTTTGCGATCGCAATCACTTCCAGAATCTGCCCCACGAAGTCTACTTTCATAACAGAACAGCAGGGACCTGCCAAAGTTAAACCATTTGGCCAGGAGAGCCCTTTTATGAAGGCATGTGCTCGATATCGTCGCCAAATTTTTTTGGGGAATTTTACGCCCTCTCATTTTCAAAAGTCGATTCCAAAGCAACGAATAGAGCTTTGCGATCGCAATCACTTCCAGAATCTGCAAAAGATATTCTAGTTTCATAACAGAACAGCAGGGACCTGCCAAAGTTAAACCATTTGGCCAGGAGAGCCCTTTTATGCAGACTTTGCCCGATTTCGATACCCAAAATTTTTGCGATTTTCACAGAATTTTTTTCAAAAGCCGATTCCAAAGCAACCAATAGAGCTTTGCGATCGCAATCAGTTCCAGAATCTGCCCCACGAAGTCTACTTTCATAACAGAACAGCAGGGACCTGCCAAAGTTAAACCATTTGGCCAGGAGAGCCCTTTTATGAAGGCATGTGCTCGATATCGTCGCCAAATTTTTTTGGGGAATTTTACGCCCTCTCATTTTCAAAAGTCGATTCCAAAGCAACGAATAGAGCTTTGCGATCGCAATCACTTCCAGAATCTGCAAAAGATATTCTAGTTTCATAACAGAACAGCAGGGACCTGCCAAAGTTAAACCATTTGGCCAGGAGAGCCCTTTTATGCAGACTTTGCCCGATTTCGATACCCAAAATTTTTGCGATTTTCACAGAATTTTTTTCAAAAGCCGATTCCAAAGCAACCAATAGAGCTTTGCGATCGCAATCACTTCCAGAATCTGCCCCACGAAGTCTACTTTCATAACAGAACAGCAGGGACCTGCCAAAGTTAAACCATTTGGCCAGGAGAGCCCTTTTATGAAGGCATGTGCTCGATATCGTCGCCAAATTTTTTTGGGGAATTTTACGCCCTCTCATTTCCAAAAGTCGATTCCAAAGCAACGAATAGAGCTTTGCGATCGCAATCACTTCCAGAATCTGCAAAAGATATTCTAGTTTCATAACAGAACAGCAGGGACCTGCCAAAGTTAAACCATTTGGCCAGGAGAGCCCTTTTATGCAGACTTTGCCCGATTTCGATACCCAAAATTTTTGCGATTTTCACAGAATTTTTTTCAAAAGCCGATTCCAAAGCAACCAATAGAGCTTTGCGATCGCAATCACTTCCAGAATCTGCCCCACGAAGTCTACTTTCATAACAGAACAGCAGGGACCTGCCAAAGTTAAACCATTTGGCCAGGAGAGCCCTTTTATGAAGGCATGTGCTCGATATCGTCGCCAAATTTTTTTGGGGAATTTTACGCCCTCTCATTTTCAAAAGTCGATTCCAAAGCAACGAATAGAGCTTTGCGATCGCAATCACTTCCAGAATCTGCAAAAGATATTCTAGTTTCATAACAGAACAGCAGGGACCTGCCAAAGTTAAACCATTTGGCCAGGAGAGCCCTTTTATGCAGACTTTGCCCGATTTCGATACCCAAAATTTTTGCGATTTTCACAGAATTTTTTTCAAAAGCCGATTCCAAAGCAACCAATAGAGCTTTGCGATCGCAATCACTTCCAGAATCTGCCCCACGAAGTCTACTTTCATAACAGAACAGCAGGGACCTGCCAAAGTTAAACCATTTGGCCAGGAGAGCCCTTTTATGAAGGCATGTGCTCGATATCGTCGCCAAATTTTTTTGGGGAATTTTACGCCCTCTCATTTTCAAAAGTCGATTCCAAAGCAACGAATAGAGCTTTGCGATCGCAATCACTTCCAGAATCTGCAAAAGATATACTAGTTTCATAACAGAACAGCAGGGACCTGCCAAAGTTAAACCATTTGGCCAGGAGAGCCCTTTTATGCAGACTTTGCCCGATTTCGATACCCAAAATTTTTGCGATTTTCACAGAATTTTTTTCAAAAGCCGATTCCAAAGCAACCAATAGAGCTTTGCGATCGCAATCACTTCCAGAATCTGCCCCACGAAGTCTACTTTCATAACAGAACAGCAGGGACCTGCCAAAGTTAAACCATTTGGCCAGGAGAGCCCTTTTATGAAGGCATGTGCTCGATATCGTCGCCAAATTTTTTTGGGGAATTTTACGCCCTCTCATTTTCAAAAGTCGATTCCAAAGCAACGAATAGAGCTTTGCGATCGCAATCACTTCCAGAATCTGCAAAAGATATTCTAGTTTCATAACAGAACAGCAGGGACCTGCCAAAGTTAAACCATTTGGCCAGGAGAGCCCTTTTATGCAGACTTTGCCCGATTTCGATACCCAAAATTTTTGCGATTTTCACAGAATTTTTTTCAAAAGCCGATTCCAAAGCAACCAATAGAGCTTTGCGATCGCAATCACTTCCAGAATCTGCCCCACGAAGTCTACTTTCATAACAGAACAGCAGGGACCTGCCAAAGTTAAACCATTTGGCCAGGAGAGCCCTTTTATGAAGGCATGTGCTCGATATCGTCGCCAAATTTTTTTGGGGAATTTTACGCCCTCTCATTTTCGAAAGTCGATTCCAAAGCAACGAATAGAGCTTTGCGATCGCAATCACTTCCAGAATCTGCAAAAGATATTCTAGTTTCATAACAGAACAGCAGGGACCTGCCAAAGTTAAACCATTTGGCCAGGAGAGCCCTTTTATGCAGACTTTGCCCGATTTCGATACCCAAAATTTTTGCGATTTTCACAGAATTTTTTTCAAAAGCCGATTCCAAAGCAACCAATAGAGCTTTGCGATCGCAATCACTTCCAGAATCTGCCCCACGAAGTCTACTTTCATAACAGAACAGCAGGGACCTGCCAAAGTTAAACCATTTGGCAAGGAGAGCCCTTTTATGAAGGCATGTGCTCGATATCGTCGCCAAATTTTTTTGGGGAATTTTACGCCCTCTCATTTTCAAAAGTCGATTCCAAAGCAACGAATAGAGCTTTGCGATCGCAATCACTTCCAGAATCTGCAAAAGATATTCTAGTTTCATAACAGAACAGCAGGGACCTGCCAAAGTTAAACCATTTGGCCAGGAGAGCCCTTTTATGCAGACTTTGCCCGATTTCGATACCCAAAATTTTTGCGATTTTCACAGAATTTTTTTCAAAAGCCGATTCCAAAGCAACCAATAGAGCTTTGCGATCGCAATCACTTCCAGAATCTGCCCCACGAAGTCTACTTTCATAACAGAACAGCAGGGACCTGCCAAAGTTAAACCATTTGGCCAGGAGAGCCCTTTTATGAAGGCATGTGCTCGATATCGTCGCCAAATTTTTTTGGGGAATTTTACACCCTCTCATTTTCAAAAGTCGATTCCAAAGCAACGAATAGAGCTTTGCGATCGCAATCACTTCCAGAATCTGCAAAAGATATTCTACTTTCATAACAGAACAGCAGGGACCTGCCAAAGTTAAACCATTTGGCCAGGAGAGCCCTTTTATGAAGGCATGTGCTCGATATCGTCGCCAAATTTTTTTGGGGAATTTTACGCCCTCTCATTTTCAAAAGTCGATTCCAAAGCAACGAATAGAGCTTTGCGATCGCAATCACTTCCAGAATCTGCAAAAGATATTCTAGTTTCATAACAGAACAGCAGGGACCTGCCAAAGTTAAACCATTTGGCCAGGAGAGCCCTTTTATGCAGACTTTGCCCGATTTCGATACCCAAAATTTTTGCGATTTTCACAGAATTTTTTTCAAAAGCCGATTCCAAAGCAACCAATAGAGCTTTGCGATCGCAATCACTTCCAGAATCTGCCCCACGAAGTCTACTTTCATAACAGAACAGCAGGGACCTGCCAAAGTTAAACCATTTGGCCAGGAGAGCCCTTTTATGAAGGCATGTGCTCGATATCGTCGCCAAATTTTTTTGGGGAATTTTACGCCCTCTCATTTTCAAAAGTCGATTCCAAAGCAACGAATAGAGCTTTGCGATCGCAATCACTTCCAGAATCTGCAAAAGATATTCTAGTTTCATAACAGAACAGCAGGGACCTGCCAAAGTTAAACCATTTGGCCAGGAGAGCCCTTTTATGCAGACTTTGCCCGATTTCGATACCCAAAATTTTTGCGATTTTAACAGAATTTTTTTCAAAAGCCGATTCCAAAGCAACCAATAGAGCTTTGCGATCGCAATCACTTCCAGAATCTGCCCCACGAAGTCTACTTTCATAACAGAACAGCAGGGACCTGCCAAAGTTAAACCATTTGGCCAGGAGAGCCCTTTTATGAAGGCATGTGCTCGATATCGTCGCCAAATTTTTTTGGGGAATTTTACGCCCTCTCATTTTCAAAAGTCGATTCCAAAGCAACGAATAGAGCTTTGCGATCGCAATCACTTCCAGAATCTGCAAAAGATATTCTAGTTTCATAACAGAACAGCAGGGACCTGCCAAAGTTAAACCATTTGGCCAGGAGAGCCCTTTTATGCAGACTTTGCCCGATTTCGATACCCAAAATTTTTGCGATTTTCACAGAATTTTTTTCAAAAGCCGATTCCAAAGCAACCAATAGAGCTTTGCGATCGCAATCACTTCCAGAATCTGCCCCACGAAGTCTACTTTCATAACAGAACAGCAGGGACCTGCCAAAGTTAAACCATTTGGCCAGGAGAGCCCTTTTATGAAGGCATGTGCTCGATATCGTCGCCAAATTTTTTTGAGGAATTTTACGCCCTCTCATTTTCGAAAGTCGATTCCAAAGCAACGAATAGAGCTTTGCGATCGCAATCACTTCCAGAATCTGCAAAAGATATTCTAGTTTCATAACAGAACAGCAGGGACCTGCCAAAGTTAAACCATTTGGCCAGGAGAGCCCTTTGATGCAGACTTTGCCCGATTTCGATACCCAAAATTTTTGCGAATTTCACAGAATTTTTTTCAAAAGCCGATTCCAAAGCAACCAATAGAGCTTTGCGATCGCAATCACTTCCAGAATCTGCCCCACGAAGTCTACTTTCATAACAGAACAGCAGGGACCTGCCAAAGTTAAACCATTTGGCAAGGAGAGCCCTTTTATGAAGGCATGTGCTCGATATCGTCGCCAAATTTTTTTGGGGAATTTTACGCCCTCTCATTTTCAAAAGTCGATTCCAAAGCAACGAATAGAGCTTTGCGATCGCAATCACTTCCAGAATCTGCAAAAGATATTCTAGTTTCATAACAGAACAGCAGGGACCTGCCAAAGTTAAACCATTTGGCCAGGAGAGCCCTTTTATGCAGACTTTGCCCGATTTCGATACCCAAAATTTTTGCGATTTTCACAGAATTTTTTTCAAAAGCCGATTCCAAAGCAACCAATAGAGCTTTGCGATCGCAATCACTTCCAGAATCTGCCCCACGAAGTCTACTTTCATAACAGAACAGCAGGGACCTGCCAAAGTTAAACCATTTGGCCAGGAGAGCCCTTTTATGAAGGCATGTGCTCGATATCGTCGCCAAATTTTTTTGGGGAATTTTACACCCTCTCATTTTCAAAAGTCGATTCCAAAGCAACGAATAGAGCTTTGCGATCGCAATCACTTCCAGAATCTGCCCCACGAAGTCTACTTTCATAACAGAACAGCAGGGACCTGCCAAAGTTAAACCATTTGGCCAGGAGAGCCCTTTTATGAAGGCATGTGCTCGATATCGTCGCCAAATTTTTTTGGGGAATTTTACGCCCTCTCATTTTCAAAAGTCGATTCCAAAGCAACGAATAGAGCTTTGCGATCGCAATCACTTCCAGAATCTGCAAAAGATATTCTAGTTTCATAACAGAACAGCAGGGACCTGCCAAAGTTAAACCATTTGGCCAGGAGAGCCCTTTTATGCAGACTTTGCCCGATTTCGATACCCAAAATTTTTGCGATTTTCACAGAATTTTTTTCAAAAGCCGATTCCAAAGCAACCAATAGAGCTTTGCGATCGCAATCACTTCCAGAATCTGCCCCACGAAGTCTACTTTCATAACAGAACAGCAGGGACCTGCCAAAGTTAAACCATTTGGCCAGGAGAGCCCTTTTATGAAGGCATGTGCTCGATATCGTCGCCAAATTTTTTTGGGGAATTTTACACCCTCTCATTTTCAAAAGTCGATTCCAAAGCAACGAATAGAGCTTTGCGATCGCAATCACTTCCAGAATCTGCAAAAGATATTCTACTTTCATAACAGAACAGCAGGGACCTGCCAAAGTTAAACCATTTGGCCAGGAGAGCCCTTTTATGAAGGCATGTGCTCGATATCGTCGCCAAATTTTTTTGGGGAATTTTACGCCCTCTCATTTTCAAAAGTCGATTCCAAAGCAACGAATAGAGCTTTGCGATCGCAATCACTTCCAGAATCTGCAAAAGATATTCTAGTTTCATAACAGAACAGCAGGGACCTGCCAAAGTTAAACCATTTGGCCAGGAGAGCCCTTTTATGCAGACTTTGCCCGATTTCGATACCCAAAATTTTTGCGATTTTCACAGAATTTTTTTCAAAAGCCGATTCCAAAGCAACCAATAGAGCTTTGCGATCGCAATCACTTCCAGAATCTGCCCCACGAAGTCTACTTTCATAACAGAACAGCAGGGACCTGCCAAAGTTAAACCATTTGGCCAGGAGAGCCCTTTTATGAAGGCATGTGCTCGATATCGTCGCCAAATTTTTTTGGGGAATTTTACGCCCTCTCATTTTCGAAAGTCGATTCCAAAGCAACGAATAGAGCTTTGCGATCGCAATCACTTCCAGAATCTGCAAAAGATATTCTAGTTTCATAACAGAACAGCAGGGACCTGCCAAAGTTAAACCATTTGGCCAGGAGAGCCCTTTTATGCAGACTTTGCCCGATTTCGATACCCAAAATTTTTGCGATTTTCACAGAATTTTTTTCAAAAGCCGATTCCAAAGCAACCAATAGAGCTTTGCGATCGCAATCACTTCCAGAATCTGCCCCACGAAGTCTACTTTCATAACAGAACAGCAGGGACCTGCCAAAGTTAAACCATTTGGCAAGGAGAGCCCTTTTATGAAGGCATGTGCTCGATATCGTCGCCAAATTTTTTTGGGGAATTTTACGCCCTCTCATTTTCAAAAGTCGATTCCAAAGCAACGAATAGAGCTTTGCGATCGCAATCACTTCCAGAATCTGCAAAAGATATTCTAGTTTCATAACAGAACAGCAGGGACCTGCCAAAGTTAAACCATTTGGCCAGGAGAGCCCTTTTATGCAGACTTTGCCCGATTTCGATACCCAAAATTTTTGCGATTTTCACAGAATTTTTTTCAAAAGCCGATTCCAAAGCAACCAATAGAGCTTTGCGATCGCAATCACTTCCAGAATCTGCCCCACGAAGTCTACTTTCATAACAGAACAGCAGGGACCTGCCAAAGTTAAACCATTTGGCCAGGAGAGCCCTTTTATGAAGGCATGTGCTCGATATCGTCGCCAAATTTTTTTGGGGAATTTTACGCCCTCTCATTTTCAAAAGTCGATTCCAAAGCAACGAATAGAGCTTTGCGATCGCAATCACTTCCAGAATCTGCAAAAGATATTCTAGTTTCATAACAGAACAGCAGGGACCTGCCAAAGTTAAACCATTTGGCCAGGAGAGCCCTTTTATGCAGACTTTGCCCGATTTCGATACCCAAAATTTTTGCGATTTTCACAGAATTTTTTTCAAAAGCCGATTCCAAAGCAACCAATAGAGCTTTGCGATCGCAATCACTTCCAGAATCTGCCCCACGAAGTCTACTTTCATAACAGAACAGCAGGGACCTGCCAAAGTTAAACCATTTGGCCAGGAGAGCCCTTTTATGAAGGCATGTGCTCGATATCGTCGCCAAATTTTTTTGGGGAATTTTACGCCCTCTCATTTTCAAAAGTCGATTCCAAAGCAACGAATAGAGCTTTGCGATCGCAATCACTTCCAGAATCTGCAAAAGATATTCTAGTTTCATAACAGAACAGCAGGGACCTGCCAAAGTTAAACCATTTGGCCAGGAGAGCCCTTTTATGCAGACTTTGCCCGATTTCGATACCCAAAATTTTTGCGATTTTCACAGAATTTTTTTCAAAAGCCGATTCCAAAGCAACCAATAGAGCTTTGCGATCGCAATCACTTCCAGAATCTGCCCCACGAAGTCTACTTTCATAACAGAACAGCAGGGACCTGCCAAAGTTAAACCATTTGGCCAGGAGAGCCCTTTTATGAAGGCATGTGCTCGATATCGTCGCCAAATTTTTTTGGGGAATTTTACGCCCTCTCATTTTCAAAAGTCGATTCCAAAGCAACGAATAGAGCTTTGCGATCGCAATCACTTCCAGAATCTGCAAAAGATATTCTAGTTTCATAACAGAACAGCAGGGACCTGCCAAAGTTAAACCATTTGGCCAGGATAGCCCTTTTATGCAGACTTTGCCCGATTTCGATACCCAAAATTTTTGCGATTTTCACAGAATTTTTTTCAAAAGCCGATTCCAAAGCAACCAATAGAGCTTTGCGATCGCAATCACTTCCAGAATCTGCCCCACGAAGTCTACTTTCATAACAGAACAGCAGGGACCTGCCAAAGTTAAACCATTTGGCCAGGAGAGCCCTTTTATGAAGGCATGTGCTCGATATCTTCGCCAAATTTTTTTGGGGAATTTTACGCCCTCTCATTTTCAAAAGTCGATTCCAAAGCAACGAATAGAGCTTTGCGATCGCAATCACTTCCAGAATCTGCAAAAGATATTCTAGTTTCATAACAGAACAGCAGGGACCTGCCAAAGTTAAACCATTTGGCCAGGAGAGCCCTTTTATGCAGACTTTGCCCGATTTCGATACCCAAAATTTTTGCGATTTTCACAGAATTTTTTTCAAAAGCCGATTCCAAAGCAACCAATAGAGCTTTGCGATCGCAATCACTTCCAGAATCTGCCCCACGAAGTCTACTTTCATAACAGAACAGCAGGGACCTGCCAAAGTTAAACCATTTGGCCAGGAGAGCCCTTTTATGAAGGCATGTGCTCGATATCGTCGCCAAATTTTTTTGGGGAATTTTACGCCCTCTCATTTTCAAAAGTCGATTCCAAAGCAACGAATAGAGCTTTGCGATCGCAATCACTTCCAGAATCTGCAAAAGATATTCTAGTTTCATAACAGAACAGCAGGGACCTGCCAAAGTTAAACCATTTGGCCAGGAGAGCCCTTTTATGCAGACTTTGCCCGATTTCGATACCCAAAATTTTTGCGATTTTCACAGAATTTTTTTCAAAAGCCGATTCCAAAGCAACCAATAGAGCTTTGCGATCGCAATCACTTCCAGAATCTGCCCCACGAAGTCTACTTTCATAACAGAACAGCAGGGACCTGCCAAAGTTAAACCATTTGGCCAGGAGAGCCCTTTTATGAAGGCATGTGCTCGATATCGTCGCCAAATTTTTTTGGGGAATTTTACGCCCTCTCATTTTCAAAAGTCGATTCCAAAGCAACGAATAGAGCTTTGCGATCGCAATCACTTCCAGAATCTGCAAAAGATATTCTAGTTTCATAACAGAACAGCAGGGACCTGCCAAAGTGAAACCATTTGGCCAGGAGAGCCCTTTTATGCAGACTTTGCCCGATTTCGATACCCAAAATTTTTGCGATTTTCACAGAATTTTTTTCAAAAGCCGATTCCAAAGCAACCAATAGAGCTTTGCGATCGCAATCACTTCCAGAATCTGCCCCACGAAGTCTACTTTCATAACAGAACAGCAGGGACCTGCCAAAGTTAAACCATTTGGCCAGGAGAGCCCTTTTATGAAGGCATGTGCTCGATATCGTCGCCAAATTTTTTTGGGGAATTTTACGCCCTCTCATTTTCAAAAGTCGATTCCAAAGCAACGAATAGAGCTTTGCGATCGCAATCACTTCCAGAATCTGCAAAAGATATTCTAGTTTCATAACAGAACAGCAGGGACCTGCCAAAGTTAAACCATTTGGCCAGGAGAGCCCTTTTATGCAGACTTTGCCCGATTTCGATACCCAAAATTTTTGCGATTTTCACAGAATTTTTTTCAAAAGCCGATTCCAAAGCAACCAATAGAGCTTTGCGATCGCAATCACTTCCAGAATCTGCCCCACGAAGTCTACTTTCATAACAGAACAGCAGGGACCTGCCAAAGTTAAACCATTTGGCCAGGAGAGCCCTTTTATGAAGGCATGTGCTCGATATCGTCGCCAAATTTTTTTGGGGAATTTTACGCCCTCTCATTTTCAAAAGTCGATTCCAAAGCAACGAATAGAGCTTTGCGATCGCAATCACTTCCAGAATCTGCAAAAGATATTCTAGTTTCATAACAGAACAGCAGGGACCTGCCAAAGTTAAACCATTTGGCCAGGAGAGCCCTTTTATGCAGACTTTGCCCGATTTCGATACCCAAAATTTTTGCGATTTTCACAGAATTTTTTTCAAAAGCCGATTCCAAAGCAACCAATAGAGCTTTGCGATCGCAATCACTTCCAGAATCTGCCCCACGAAGTCTACTTTCATAACAGAACAGCAGGGACCTGCCAAAGTTAAACCATTTGGCCAGGAGAGCCCTTTTATGAAGGCATGTGCTCGATATCGTCGCCAAATTTTTTTGGGGAATTTTACGCCCTCTCATTTTCAAAAGTCGATTCCAAAGCAACGAATAGAGCTTTGCGATCGCAATCACTTCCAGAATCTGCAAAAGATATTCTAGTTTCATAACAGAACAGCAGGGACCTGCCAAAGTTAAACCATTTGGCCAGGAGAGCCCTTTTATGCAGACTTTGCCCGATTTCGATACCCAAAATTTTTGCGATTTTCACAGAATTTTTTTCAAAAGCCGATTCCAAAGCAACCAATAGAGCTTTGCGATCGCAATCACTTCCAGAATCTGCCCCACGAAGTCTACTTTCATAACAGAACAGCAGGGACCTGCCAAAGTTAAACCATTTGGCCAGGAGAGCCCTTTTATGAAGGCATGTGCTCGATATCGTCGCCAAATTTTTTTGGGGAATTTTACGCCCTCTCATTTTCAAAAGTCGATTCCAAAGCAACGAATAGAGCTTTGCGATCGCAATCACTTCCAGAATCTGCAAAAGATATTCTAGTTTCATAACAGAACAGCAGGGACCTGCCAAAGTTAAACCATTTGGCCAGGAGAGCCCTTTTATGCAGACTTTGCCCGATTTCGATACCCAAAATTTTTGCGATTTTCACAGAATTTTTTTCAAAAGCCGATTCCAAAGCAACCAATAGAGCTTTGCGATCGCAATCACTTCCAGAATCTGCCCCACGAAGTCTACTTTCATAACAGAACAGCAGGGACCTGCCAAAGTTAAACCATTTGGCAAGGAGTGCCCTTTTATGAAGGCATGTGCTCGATATCGTCGCCAAATTTTTTTGGGGAATTTTACGCCCTCTCATTTTCAAAAGTCGATTCCAAAGCAACGAATAGAGCTTTGCGATCGCAATCACTTCCAGAATCTGCAAAAGATATTCTAGTTTCATAACAGAACAGCAGGGACCTGCCAAAGTTAAACCATTTGGCCAGGAGAGCCCTTTTATGCAGACTTTGCCCGATTTCGATACCCAAAATTTTTGCGATTTTCACAGAATTTTTTTCAAAAGCCGATTCCAAAGCAACCAATAGAGCTTTGCGATCGCAATCACTTCCAGAATCTGCCCCACGAAGTCTACTTTCATAACAGAACAGCAGGGACCTGCCAAAGTTAAACCATTTTGCCAGGAGAGCCCTTTTATGAAGTCATGTGCTCGATATCGTCGCCAAATTTTTTTGGGGAATTTTACGCCCTCTCATTTTCAAAAGTCGATTCCAAAGCAACGAATAGAGCTTTGCGATCGCAATCACTTCCAGAATCTGCAAAAGATATTCTAGTTTCATAACAGAACAGCAGGGACCTGCCAAAGTTAAACCATTTGGCCAGGAGAGCCCTTTTATGCAGACTTTGCCCGATTTCGATACCCAAAATTTTTGCGATTTTCACAGAATTTTTTTCAAAAGCCGATTCCAAAGCAACCAATAGAGCTTTGCGATCGCAATCACTTCCAGAATCTGCCCCACGAAGTCTTCTTTCATAACAGAACAGCAGGGACCTGCCAAAGTTAAACCATTTGGCCAGGAGAGCCCTTTTATGAAGGCATGTGCTCGATATCGTCGCCAAATTTTTTTGGGGAATTTTACGCCCTCTCATTTTCAAAAGTCGATTCCAAAGCAACGAATAGAGCTTTGCGATCGCAATCACTTCCAGAATCTGCAAAAGATATTCTAGTTTCATAACAGAACAGCAGGGACCTGCCAAAGTTAAACCATTTGGCCAGGAGAGCCCTTTTATGCAGACTTTGCCCGATTTCGATACCCAAAATTTTTGCGATTTTCACAGAATTTTTTTCAAAAGCCGATTCCAAAGCAACCAATAGAGCTTTGCGATCGCAATCACTTCCAGAATCTGCCCCACGAAGTCTACTTTCATAACAGAACAGCAGGGACCTGCCAAAGTTAAACCATTTGGCCAGGAGAGCCCTTTTATGAAGGCATGTGCTCGATATCGTCGCCAAATTTTTTTGGGGAATTTTACGCCCTCTCATTTTCAAAAGTCGATTCCAAAGCAACGAATAGAGCTTTGCGATCGCAATCACTTCCAGAATCTGCAAAAGATATTCTAGTTTCATAACAGAACAGCAGGGACCTGCCAAAGTTAAACCATTTGGCCAGGAGAGCCCTTTTATGCAGACTTTGCCCGATTTCGATACCCAAAATTTTTGCGATTTTCACAGAATTTTTTTCAAAAGCCGATTCCAAAGCAACCAATAGAGCTTTGCGATCGCAATCACTTCCAGAATCTGCCCCACGAAGTCTACTTTCATAACAGAACAGCAGGGACCTGCCAAAGTTAAACCATTTGGCCAGGAGAGCCCTTTTATGAAGGCATGTGCTCGATATCGTCGCCAAATTTTTTTGGGGAATTTTACGCCCTCTCATTTTCAAAAGTCGATTCCAAAGCAACGAATAGAGCTTTGCGATCGCAATCACTTCCAGAATCTGCAAAAGATATTCTAGTTTCATAACAGAACAGCAGGGACCTGCCAAAGTTAAACCATTTGGCCAGGAGAGCCCTTTTATGCAGACATTGCCCGATTTCGATACCCAAAATTTTTGCGATTTTCACAGAATTTTTTTCAAAAGCCGATTCCAAAGCAACCAATAGAGCTTTGCGATCGCAATCACTTCCAGAATCTGCCCCACGAAGTCTACTTTCATAACAGAACAGCAGGGACCTGCCAAAGTTAAACCATTTGGCCAGGAGAGCCCTTTTATGAAGGCATGTGCTCGATATCGTCGCCAAATTTTTTTGGGGAATTTTACGCCCTCTCATTTTCAAAAGTCGATTCCAAAGCAACGAATAGAGCTTTGCGATCGCAATCACTTCCAGAATCTGCAAAAGATATTCTAGTTTCATAACAGAACAGCAGGGACCTGCCAAAGTTAAACCATTTGGCCAGGAGAGCCCTTTTATGCAGACTTTGCCCGATTTCGATACCCAAAATTTTTGCGATTTTCACAGAATTTTTTTCAAAAGCCGATTCCAAAGCAACCAATAGAGCTTTGCGATCGCAATCACTTCCAGAATCTGCCCCACGAAGTCTACTTTCATAACAGAACAGCAGGGACCTGCCAAAGTTAAACCATTTGGCCAGGAGAGCCCTTTTATGAAGGCATGTGCTCGATATCGTCGCCAAATTTTTTTGGGGAATTTTACGCCCTCTCATTTTCAAAAGTCGATTCCAAAGCAACGAATAGAGCTTTGCGATCGCAATCACTTCCAGAATCTGCAAAAGATATTCTAGTTTCATAACAGAACAGCAGGGACCTGCCAAAGTTAAACCATTTGGCCAGGAGAGCCCTTTTATGCAGACTTTGCCCGATTTCGATACCCAAAATTTTTGCGATTTTCACAGAATTTTTTTCAAAAGCCGATTCCAAAGCAACCAATAGAGCTTTGCGATCGCAACGACTTCCAGAATCTGCCCCACGAAGTCTACTTTCATAACAGAACAGCAGGGACCTGCCAAAGTTAAACCATTTGGCCAGGAGAGCCCTTTTATGAAGGCATGTGCTCGTTATCGTCGCCAAATTTTTTTGGGGAATTTTACGCCCTCTCATTTTCAAAAGTCGATTCCAAAGCAACGAATAGAGCTTTGCGATCGCAATCACTTCCAGAATCTGCAAAAGATATTCTAGTTTCATAACAGAACAGCAGGGACCTGCCAAAGTTAAACCATTTGGCCAGGAGAGCCCTTTTATGCAGACTTTGCCCGATTTCGATACCCAAAATTTTTGCGATTTTCACAGAATTTTTTTCAAAAGCCGATTCCAAAGCAACCAATAGAGCTTTGCGATCGCAATCACTTCCAGAATCTGCCCCACGAAGTCTACTTTCATAACAGAACAGCAGGAACATGCCAAAGTTAAACCATTTTTCCAGGAGAGCCCTTTTATGAAGGCATGTGCTCGATATCGTCGCCAAATTTTTTTGGGGAATTTTACGCCCTCTCATTTTCAAAAGTCGATTCCAAAGCAACGAATAGAGCTTTGCGATCGCAATCACTTCCAGAATCTGCAAAAGATATTCTAGTTTCATAACAGAACAGCAGGGACCTGCCAAAGTTAAACCATTTGGCCAGGAGAGCCCTTTTATGCAGACTTTGCCCGATTTCGATACCCAAAATTTTTGCGATTTTCACAGAATTTTTTTCAAAAGCCGATTCCAAAGCAACCAATAGAGCTTTGCGATCGCAATCACTTCCAGAATCTGCCCCACGAAGTCTACTTTCATAACAGAACAGCAGGGACCTGCCAAAGTTAAACCATTTGGCCAGGAGAGCCCTTTTATGAAGGCATGTGCTCGATATCGTCGCCAAATTTTTTTGGGGAATTTTACGCCCTCTCATTTTCAAAAGTCGATTCCAAAGCAACGAATAGAGCTTTGCGATCGCAATCACTTCCAGAATCTGCAAAAGATATTCTAGTTTCATAACAGAACAGCAGGGACCTGCCAAAGTTAAACCATTTGGCCAGGAGAGCCCTTTTATGCAGACTTTGCCCGATTTCGATACCCAAAATTTTTGCGATTTTCACAGAATTTTTTTCAAAAGCCGATTCCAAAGCAACCAATAGAGCTTTGCGATCGCAATCACTTCCAGAATCTGCCCCACGAAGTCTACTTTCATAACAGAACAGCAGGGACCTGCCAAAGTTAAACCATTTGGCCAGGAGAGCCCTTTTATGAAGGCATGTGCTCGATATCGTCGCCAAATTTTTTTGGGGAATTTTACGCCCTCTCATTTTCAAAAGTCGATTCCAAAGCAACGAATAGAGCTTTGCGATCGCAATCACTTCCAGAATCTGCAAAAGATATTCTAGTTTCATAACAGAACAGCAGGGACCTGCCAAAGTTAAACCATTTGGCCAGGAGAGCCCTTTTATGCAGACTTTGCCCGATTTCGATACCCAAAATTTTTGCGATTTTCACAGAATTTTTTTCAAAAGCCGATTCCAAAGCAACCAATAGAGCTTTGCGATCGCAATCACTTCCAGAATCTGCCCCACGAAGTCTACTTTCATAACAGAACAGCAGGGACCTGCCAAAGTTAAACCATTTGGCCAGGAGAGCCCTTTTATGAAGGCATGTGCTCGATATCGTCGCCAAATTTTTTTGGGGAATTTTACGCCCTCTCATTTTCAAAAGTCGATTCCAAAGCAACGAATAGAGCTTTGCGATCGCAATCACTTCCAGAATCTGCAAAAGATATTCTAGTTTCATAACAGAACAGCAGGGAACTGCCAAAGTTAAACCATTTGGCCAGGAGAGCCCTTTTATGCAGACTTTGCCCGATTTCGATACCCAAAATTTTTGCGATTTTCACAGAATTTTTTTCAAAAGCCGATTCCAAAGCAACCAATAGAGCTTTGCGATCGCAACGACTTCCAGAATCTGCCCCACGAAGTCTACTTTCATAACAGAACAGCAGGGACCTGCCAAAGTTAAACCATTTGGCCAGGAGAGCCCTTTTATGAAGGCATGTGCTCGTTATCGTCGCCAAATTTTTTTGGGGAATTTTACGCCCTCTCATTTTCAAAAGTCGATTCCAAAGCAACGAATAGAGCTTTGCGATCGCAATCACTTCCAGAATCTGCAAAAGATATTCTAGTTTCATAACAGAACAGCAGGGACCTGCCAAAGTTAAACCATTTGGCCAGGAGAGCCCTTTTATGCAGACTTTGCCCGATTTCGATACCCAAAATTTTTGCGATTTTCACAGAATTTTTTTCAAAAGCCGATTCCAAAGCAACCAATAGAGCTTTGCGATCGCAATCACTTCCAGAATCTGCCCCACGAAGTCTACTTTCATAACAGAACAGCAGGAACATGCCAAAGTTAAACCATTTTTCCAGGAGAGCCCTTTTATGAAGGCATGTGCTCGATATCGTCGCCAAATTTTTTTGGGGAATTTTACGCCCTCTCATTTTCAAAAGTCGATTCCAAAGCAACGAATAGAGCTTTGCGATCGCAATCACTTCCAGAATCTGCAAAAGATATTCTAGTTTCATAACAGAACAGCAGGGACCTGCCAAAGTTAAACCATTTGGCCAGGAGAGCCCTTTTATGCAGACTTTGCCCGATTTCGATACCCAAAATTTTTGCGATTTTCACAGAATTTTTTTCAAAAGCCGATTCCAAAGCAACCAATAGAGCTTTGCGATCGCAATCACTTCCAGAATCTGCCCCACGAAGTCTACTTTCATAACAGAACAGCAGGGACCTGCCAAAGTTAAACCATTTGGCCAGGAGAGCCCTTTTATGAAGGCATGTGCTCGATATCGTCGCCAAATTTTTTTGGGGAATTTTACGCCCTCTCATTTTCAAAAGTCGATTCCAAAGCAACGAATAGAGCTTTGCGATCGCAATCACTTCCAGAATCTGCAAAAGATATTCTAGTTTCATAACAGAACAGCAGGGACCTGCCAAAGTTAAACCATTTGGCCAGGAGAGCCCTTTTATGCAGACTTTGCCCGATTTCGATACCCAAAATTTTTGCGATTTTCACAGAATTTTTTTCAAAAGCCGATTCCAAAGCAACCAATAGAGCTTTGCGATCGCAATCACTTCCAGAATCTGCACCACGAAGTCTACTTTCATAACAGAACAGCAGGGACCTGCCAAAGTTAAACCATTTGGCCAGGAGAGCCCTTTTATGAAGGCATGTGCTCGATATCGTCGCCAAATTTTTTTGGGGAATTTTACGCCCTCTCATTTTCAAAAGTCGATTCCAAAGCAACGAATAGAGCTTTGCGATCGCAATTACTTACAGAATCTGCAAAAGATATTCTAGTTTCATAACAGAACAGCAGGGACCTGCCAAAGTTAAACCATTTGGCCAGGAGAGCCCTTTTATGCAGACTTTGCCCGATTTCGATACCCAAAATTTTTGCGATTTTCACAGAATTTTTTTCAAAAGCCGATTCCAAAGCAACCAATAGAGCTTTGCAATCGCAATCACTTCCAGAATCTGCCCCACGAAGTCTACTTTCATAACAGAACAGCAGGGACCTGCCAAAGTTAAACCATTTGGCCAGGAGAGCCCTTTTATGAAGGCATGTGCTCGATATCGTCGCCAAATTTTTTTGGGGAATTTTACGCCCTCTCATTTTCAAAAGTCGATTCCAAAGCAACGAATAGAGCTTTGCAATCGCAATCACTTCCAGAATCTGCAAAAGATATTCTAGTTTCATAACAGAACAGCAGGGACCTGCCAAAGTTAAACCATTTGGCCAGGAGAGCCCTTTTATGCAGACTTTGCCCGATTTCGATACCCAAAATTTTTGCGATTTTCACAGAATTTTTTTCAAAAGCCGATTCCAAAGCAACCAATAGAGCTTTGCAATCGCAATCACTTCCAGAATCTGCCCCACGAAGTCTACTTTCATAACAGAACAGCAGGGACCTGCCAAAGTTAAACCATTTGGCCAGGAGAGCCCTTTTATGAAGGCATGTGCTCGATATCGTCGCCAAATTTTTTTGGGGAATTTTACGCCCTCTCATTTTCAAAAGTCGATTCCAAAGCAACGAATAGAGCTTTGCGATCGCAATCACTTCCAGAATCTGCAAAAGATATTCTAGTTTCATAACAGAACAGCAGGGACCTGCCAAAGTTAAACCATTTGGCCAGGAGAGCCCTTTTATGCAGACTTTGCCCGATTTCGATACCCAAAATTTTTGCGATTTTCACAGAATTTTTTTCAAAAGCCGATTGCAAAGCAACCAATAGAGCTTTGCGATCGCAATCACTTCCAGAATCTGCCCCACGAAGTCTACTTTCATAACAGAACAGCAGGGACCTGCCAAAGTTAAACCATTTGGCCAGGAGAGCCCTTTTATGAAGGCATGTGCTCGATATCGTCGCCAAATTTTTTTGGGGAATTTTACGCCCTCTCATTTTCAAAAGTCGATTCCAAAGCAACGAATAGAGCTTTGCGATCGCAATCACTTCCAGAATCTGCAAAAGATATTCTAGTTTCATAACAGAACAGCAGGGACCTGCCAAAGTTAAACCATTTGGCCAGGAGAGCCCTTTTATGCAGACTTTGCCCGATTTCGATACCCAAAATTTTTGCGATTTTCACAGAATTTTTTTCAAAAGCCGATTCCAAAGCAACCAATAGAGCTTTGCAATCGCAATCACTTCCAGAATCTGCCCCACGAAGTCTACTTTCATAACAGAACAGCAGGGACCTGCCAAAGTTAAACCATTTGGCCAGGAGAGCCCTTTTATGAAGGCATGTGCTCGATATCGTCGCCAAATTTTTTTGGGGAATTTTACGCCCTCTCATTTTCAAAAGTCGATTCCAAAGCAACGAATAGAGCTTTGCGATCGCAATCACTTCCAGAATCTGCAAAAGATATTCTAGTTTCATAACAGAACAGCAGGGACCTGCCAAAGTTAAACCATTTGGCCAGGAGAGCACTTTTATGCAGACTTTGCCCGATTTCGATACCCAAAATTTTTGCGATTTTCACAGAATTTTTTTCAAAAGCCGATTCCAAAGCAACCAATAGAGCTTTGCAATCGCAATCACTTCCAGAATCTGCACCACGAAGTCTACTTTCATAACAGAACAGCAGGGACCTGCCAAAGTTAAACCATTTGGCCAGGAGAGCCCTTTTATGAAGGCATGTGCTCGATATCGTCGCCAAATTTTTTTGGGGAATTTTACGCCCTCTCATTTTCAAAAGTCGATTCGAAAGCAACGAATAGAGCTTTGCGATCGCAATCACTTCCAGAATCTGCAAAAGATATTCTAGTTTCATAACAGAACAGCAGGGACCTGCCAAAGTTAAACCATTTGGCCAGGAGAGCCCTTTTATGCAGACTTTGCCCGATTTCGATACCCAAAATTTTTGCGATTTTCACAGAATTTTTTTCAAAAACCGATTCCAAAGCAACCAATAGAGCTTTGCAAACGCAATCACTTCCAGAATCTGCCCCACGAAGTCTACTTTCATAACAGAACAGCAGGGACCTGCCAAAGTTAAACCATTTGGCCAGGAGAGCCCTTTTATGAAGGCATGTGCTCGATATCGTCGCCAAATTTTTTTGGGGAATTTTACGCCCTCTCATTTTCAAAAGTCGATTCCAAAGCAACGAATAGAGCTTTGCGATCGCAATCACTTCCAGAATCTGCAAAAGATATTCTAGTTTCATAACAGAACAGCAGGGACCTGCCAAAGTTAAACCATTTGGCCAGGAGAGCCCTTTTATGCAGACTTTGCCCGATTTCGATACCCAAAATTTTTGCGATTTTCACAGAATTTTTTTCAAAAGCCGATTCCAAAGCAACCAATAGAGCTTTGCAATCGCAATCACTTCCAGAATCTGCCCCACGAAGTCTACTTTCATAACAGAACAGCAGGGACCTGCCAAAGTTAAACCATTTGGCCAGGAGAGCCCTTTTATGAAGGCATGTGCTCGATATCGTCGCCAAATTTTTTTGGGGAATTTTACGCCCTCTCATTTTCAAAAGTCGATTCCAAAGCAACGAATAGAGCTTTGCGATCGCAATCACTTCCAGAATCTGCAAAAGATATTCTAGTTTCATAACAGAACAGCAGGGACCTGCCAAAGTTAAACCATTTGGCCAGGAGAGCCCTTTTATGCAGACTTTGCCCGATTTCGATACCCAAAATTTTTGCGATTTTCACAGAATTTTTTTCAAAAGCCGATTCCAAAGCAACCAATAGAGCTTTGCAATCGCAATCACTTCCAGAATCTGCCCCACGAAGTCTACTTTCATAACAGAACAGCAGGGACCTGCCAAAGTTAAACCATTTGGCCAGGAGAGCCCTTTTATGAAGGCATGTGCTCGATATCGTCGCCAAATTTTTTTGGGGAATTTTACGCCCTCTCATTTTCAAAAGTCGATTCCAAAGCAACGAATAGAGCTTTGCGATCGCAATCACTTCCTGAATCTGCAAAAGATATTCTAGTTTCATAACAGAACAGCAGGGACCTGCCAAAGTTAAACCATTTGGCCAGGAGAGCCCTTTTATGCAGACTTTGCCCGATTTCGATACCCAAAATTTTTGCGATTTTCACAGAATTTTTTTCAAAAGCCGATTCCAAAGCAACCAATAGAGCTTTGCGATCGCAATCACTTCCAGAATCTGCCCCACGAAGTCTACTTTCATAACAGAACAGCAGGGACCTGCCAAAGTTAAACCATTTGGCCAGGAGAGCCCTTTTATGAAGGCATGTGCTCGATATCGTCGCCAAATTTTTTTGGGGAATTTTACGCCCTCTCATTTTCAAAAGTCGATTCCAAAGCAACGAATAGAGCTTTGCGATCGCAATCACTTCCAGAATCTGCAAAAGATATTCTAGTTTCATAACAGAACAGCAGGGACCTGCCAAAGTTAAACCATTTGGCCAGGAGAGCCCTTTTATGCAGACTTTGCCCGATTTCGATACCCAAAATTTTTGCGATTTTCACAGAATTTTTTTCAAAAGCCGATTCCAAAGCAACCAATAGAGCTTTGCGATCGCAATCACTTCCAGAATCTGCCCCACGAAGTCTACTTTCATAACAGAACAGCAGGGACCTGCCAAAGTTAAACCATTTGGCCAGGAGAGCCCTTTTATGAAGGCATGTGCTCGATATCGTCGCCAAATTTTTTTGGGGAATTTTACGCCCTCTCATTTTCAAAAGTCGATTCCAAAGCAACGAATAGAGCTTTGCGATCGCAATCACTTCCAGAATCTGCAAAAGATATTCTAGTTTCATAACAGAACAGCAGGGACCTGCCA
Organism: Salticus scenicus; assembly: GCA_963930645.1. Lineage (NCBI taxonomy): Eukaryota > Metazoa > Arthropoda > Arachnida > Araneae > Salticidae > Salticus > Salticus scenicus. The sequence goes on from CAWVNO010002787.1 coordinate 229,293, forward strand.
AAGTTAAACCATTTGGCCAGGAGAGCCCTTTTATGCAGACTTTGCCCGATTTCGATACCCAAAATTTTTGCGATTTTCACAGAATTTTTTTCAAAAGCCGATTCCAAAGCAACCAATAGAGCTTTGCGATCGCAACGACTTCCAGAATCTGCCCCACGAAGTCTACTTTCATAACAGAACAGCAGGGACCTGCCAAAGTTAAACCATTTGGCCAGGAGAGCCCTTTTATGAAGGCATGTGCTCGTTATCGTCGCCAAATTTTTTTGGGGAATTTTACGCCCTCTCATTTTCAAAAGTCGATTCCAAAGCAACGAATAGAGCTTTGCGATCGCAATCACTTCCAGAATCTGCAAAAGATATTCTAGTTTCATAACAGAACAGCAGGGACCTGCCAAAGTTAAACCATTTGGCCAGGAGAGCCCTTTTATGCAGACTTTGCCCGATTTCGATACCCAAAATTTTTGCGATTTTCACAGAATTTTTTTCAAAAGCCGATTCCAAAGCAACCAATAGAGCTTTGCGATCGCAATCACTTCCAGAATCTGCCCCACGAAGTCTACTTTCATAACAGAACAGCAGGAACATGCCAAAGTTAAACCATTTTTCCAGGAGAGCCCTTTTATGAAGGCATGTGCTCGATATCGTCGCCAAATTTTTTTGGGGAATTTTACGCCCTCTCATTTTCAAAAGTCGATTCCAAAGCAACGAATAGAGCTTTGCGATCGCAATCACTTCCAGAATCTGCAAAAGATATTCTAGTTTCATAACAGAACAGCAGGGACCTGCCAAAGTTAAACCATTTGGCCAGGAGAACCCTTTTATGCAGACTTTGCCCGATTTCGATACCCAAAATTTTTGCGATTTTCACAGAATTTTTTTCAAAAGCCGATTCCAAAGCAACCAATAGAGCTTTGCGATCGCAATCACTTCCAGAATCTGCCCCACGAAGTCTACTTTCATAACAGAACAGCAGGGACCTGCCAAAGTTAAACCATTTGGCCAGGAGAGCCCTTTTATGAAGGCATGTGCTCGATATCGTCGCCAAATTTTTTTGGGGAATTTTACGCCCTCTCATTTTCAAAAGTCGATTCCAAAGCAACGAATAGAGCTTTGCGATCGCAATCACTTCCAGAATCTGCAAAAGATATTCTAGTTTCATAACAGAACAGCAGGGACCTGCCAAAGTTAAACCATTTGGCCAGGAGAGCCCTTTTATGCAGACTTTGCCCGATTTCGATACCCAAAATTTTTGCGATTTTCACAGAATTTTTTTCAAAAGCCGATTCCAAAGCAACCAATAGAGCTTTGCGATCGCAATCACTTCCAGAATCTGCCCCACGAAGTCTACTTTCATAACAGAACAGCAGGGACCTGCCAAAGTTAAACCATTTGGCCAGGAGAGCCCTTTTATGAAGGCATGTGCTCGATATCGTCGCCAAATTTTTTTGGGGAATTTTACGCCCTCTCATTTTCAAAAGTCGATTCCAAAGCAACGAATAGAGCTTTGCGATCGCAATCACTTCCAGAATCTGCAAAAGATATTCTAGTTTCATAACAGAACAGCAGGGACCTGCCAAAGTTAAACCATTTGGCCAGGAGAGCCCTTTTATGCAGACTTTGCCCGATTTCGATACCCAAAATTTTTGCGATTTTCACAGAATTTTTTTCAAAAGCCGATTCCAAAGCAACCAATAGAGCTTTGCGATCGCAATCACTTCCAGAATCTGCCCCACGAAGTCTACTTTCATAACAGAACAGCAGGGACCTGCCAAAGTTAAACCATTTGGCCAGGAGAGCCCTTTTATGAAGGCATGTGCTCGATATCGTCGCCAAATTTTTTTGGGGAATTTTACGCCCTCTCATTTTCAAAAGTCGATTCCAAAGCAACGAATAGAGCTTTGCGATCGCAATCACTTCCAGAATCTGCAAAAGATATTCTAGTTTCATAACAGAACAGCAGGGAACTGCCAAAGTTAAACCATTTGGCCAGGAGAGCCCTTTTATGCAGACTTTGCCCGATTTCGATACCCAAAATTTTTGCGATTTTCACAGAATTTTTTTCAAAAGCCGATTCCAAAGCAACCAATAGAGCTTTGCGATCGCAACGACTTCCAGAATCTGCCCCACGAAGTCTACTTTCATAACAGAACAGCAGGGACCTGCCAAAGTTAAACCATTTGGCCAGGAGAGCCCTTTTATGAAGGCATGTGCTCGTTATCGTCGCCAAATTTTTTTGGGGAATTTTACGCCCTCTCATTTTCAAAAGTCGATTCCAAAGCAACGAATAGAGCTTTGCGATCGCAATCACTTCCAGAATCTGCAAAAGATATTCTAGTTTCATAACAGAACAGCAGGGACCTGCCAAAGTTAAACCATTTGGCCAGGAGAGCCCTTTTATGCAGACTTTGCCCGATTTCGATACCCAAAATTTTTGCGATTTTCACAGAATTTTTTTCAAAAGCCGATTCCAAAGCAACCAATAGAGCTTTGCGATCGCAATCACTTCCAGAATCTGCCCCACGAAGTCTACTTTCATAACAGAACAGCAGGAACATGCCAAAGTTAAACCATTTTTCCAGGAGAGCCCTTTTATGAAGGCATGTGCTCGATATCGTCGCCAAATTTTTTTGGGGAATTTTACGCCCTCTCATTTTCAAAAGTCGATTCCAAAGCAACGAATAGAGCTTTGCGATCGCAATCACTTCCAGAATCTGCAAAAGATATTCTAGTTTCATAACAGAACAGCAGGGACCTGCCAAAGTTAAACCATTTGGCCAGGAGAGCCCTTTTATGCAGACTTTGCCCGATTTCGATACCCAAAATTTTTGCGATTTTCACAGAATTTTTTTCAAAAGCCGATTCCAAAGCAACCAATAGAGCTTTGCGATCGCAATCACTTCCAGAATCTGCCCCACGAAGTCTACTTTCATAACAGAACAGCAGGGACCTGCCAAAGTTAAACCATTTGGCCAGGAGAGCCCTTTTATGAAGGCATGTGCTCGATATCGTCGCCAAATTTTTTTGGGGAATTTTACGCCCTCTCATTTTCAAAAGTCGATTCCAAAGCAACGAATAGAGCTTTGCGATCGCAATCACTTCCAGAATCTGCAAAAGATATTCTAGTTTCATAACAGAACAGCAGGGACCTGCCAAAGTTAAACCATTTGGCCAGGAGAGCCCTTTTATGCAGACTTTGCCCGATTTCGATACCCAAAATTTTTGCGATTTTCACAGAATTTTTTTCAAAAGCCGATTCCAAAGCAACCAATAGAGCTTTGCGATCGCAATCACTTCCAGAATCTGCACCACGAAGTCTACTTTCATAACAGAACAGCAGGGACCTGCCAAAGTTAAACCATTTGGCCAGGAGAGCCCTTTTATGAAGGCATGTGCTCGATATCGTCGCCAAATTTTTTTGGGGAATTTTACGCCCTCTCATTTTCAAAAGTCGATTCCAAAGCAACGAATAGAGCTTTGCGATCGCAATTACTTACAGAATCTGCAAAAGATATTCTAGTTTCATAACAGAACAGCAGGGACCTGCCAAAGTTAAACCATTTGGCCAGGAGAGCCCTTTTATGCAGACTTTGCCCGATTTCGATACCCAAAATTTTTGCGATTTTCACAGAATTTTTTTCAAAAGCCGATTCCAAAGCAACCAATAGAGCTTTGCAATCGCAATCACTTCCAGAATCTGCCCCACGAAGTCTACTTTCATAACAGAACAGCAGGGACCTGCCAAAGTTAAACCATTTGGCCAGGAGAGCCCTTTTATGAAGGCATGTGCTCGATATCGTCGCCAAATTTTTTTGGGGAATTTTACGCCCTCTCATTTTCAAAAGTCGATTCCAAAGCAACGAATAGAGCTTTGCAATCGCAATCACTTCCAGAATCTGCAAAAGATATTCTAGTTTCATAACAGAACAGCAGGGACCTGCCAAAGTTAAACCATTTGGCCAGGAGAGCCCTTTTATGCAGACTTTGCCCGATTTCGATACCCAAAATTTTTGCGATTTTCACAGAATTTTTTTCAAAAGCCGATTCCAAAGCAACCAATAGAGCTTTGCAATCGCAATCACTTCCAGAATCTGCCCCACGAAGTCTACTTTCATAACAGAACAGCAGGGACCTGCCAAAGTTAAACCATTTGGCCAGGAGAGCCCTTTTATGAAGGCATGTGCTCGATATCGTCGCCAAATTTTTTTGGGGAATTTTACGCCCTCTCATTTTCAAAAGTCGATTCCAAAGCAACGAATAGAGCTTTGCGATCGCAATCACTTCCAGAATCTGCAAAAGATATTCTAGTTTCATAACAGAACAGCAGGGACCTGCCAAAGTTAAACCATTTGGCCAGGAGAGCCCTTTTATGCAGACTTTGCCCGATTTCGATACCCAAAATTTTTGCGATTTTCACAGAATTTTTTTCAAAAGCCGATTGCAAAGCAACCAATAGAGCTTTGCGATCGCAATCACTTCCAGAATCTGCCCCACGAAGTCTACTTTCATAACAGAACAGCAGGGACCTGCCAAAGTTAAACCATTTGGCCAGGAGAGCCCTTTTATGAAGGCATGTGCTCGATATCGTCGCCAAATTTTTTTGGGGAATTTTACGCCCTCTCATTTTCAAAAGTCGATTCCAAAGCAACGAATAGAGCTTTGCGATCGCAATCACTTCCAGAATCTGCAAAAGATATTCTAGTTTCATAACAGAACAGCAGGGACCTGCCAAAGTTAAACCATTTGGCCAGGAGAGCCCTTTTATGCAGACTTTGCCCGATTTCGATACCCAAAATTTTTGCGATTTTCACAGAATTTTTTTCAAAAGCCGATTCCAAAGCAACCAATAGAGCTTTGCAATCGCAATCACTTCCAGAATCTGCCCCACGAAGTCTACTTTCATAACAGAACAGCAGGGACCTGCCAAAGTTAAACCATTTGGCCAGGAGAGCCCTTTTATGAAGGCATGTGCTCGATATCGTCGCCAAATTTTTTTGGGGAATTTTACGCCCTCTCATTTTCAAAAGTCGATTCCAAAGCAACGAATAGAGCTTTGCGATCGCAATCACTTCCAGAATCTGCAAAAGATATTCTAGTTTCATAACAGAACAGCAGGGACCTGCCAAAGTTAAACCATTTGGCCAGGAGAGCACTTTTATGCAGACTTTGCCCGATTTCGATACCCAAAATTTTTGCGATTTTCACAGAATTTTTTTCAAAAGCCGATTCCAAAGCAACCAATAGAGCTTTGCAATCGCAATCACTTCCAGAATCTGCACCACGAAGTCTACTTTCATAACAGAACAGCAGGGACCTGCCAAAGTTAAACCATTTGGCCAGGAGAGCCCTTTTATGAAGGCATGTGCTCGATATCGTCGCCAAATTTTTTTGGGGAATTTTACGCCCTCTCATTTTCAAAAGTCGATTCGAAAGCAACGAATAGAGCTTTGCGATCGCAATCACTTCCAGAATCTGCAAAAGATATTCTAGTTTCATAACAGAACAGCAGGGACCTGCCAAAGTTAAACCATTTGGCCAGGAGAGCCCTTTTATGCAGACTTTGCCCGATTTCGATACCCAAAATTTTTGCGATTTTCACAGAATTTTTTTCAAAAACCGATTCCAAAGCAACCAATAGAGCTTTGCAAACGCAATCACTTCCAGAATCTGCCCCACGAAGTCTACTTTCATAACAGAACAGCAGGGACCTGCCAAAGTTAAACCATTTGGCCAGGAGAGCCCTTTTATGAAGGCATGTGCTCGATATCGTCGCCAAATTTTTTTGGGGAATTTTACGCCCTCTCATTTTCAAAAGTCGATTCCAAAGCAACGAATAGAGCTTTGCGATCGCAATCACTTCCAGAATCTGCAAAAGATATTCTAGTTTCATAACAGAACAGCAGGGACCTGCCAAAGTTAAACCATTTGGCCAGGAGAGCCCTTTTATGCAGACTTTGCCCGATTTCGATACCCAAAATTTTTGCGATTTTCACAGAATTTTTTTCAAAAGCCGATTCCAAAGCAACCAATAGAGCTTTGCAATCGCAATCACTTCCAGAATCTGCCCCACGAAGTCTACTTTCATAACAGAACAGCAGGGACCTGCCAAAGTTAAACCATTTGGCCAGGAGAGCCCTTTTATGAAGGCATGTGCTCGATATCGTCGCCAAATTTTTTTGGGGAATTTTACGCCCTCTCATTTTCAAAAGTCGATTCCAAAGCAACGAATAGAGCTTTGCGATCGCAATCACTTCCAGAATCTGCAAAAGATATTCTAGTTTCATAACAGAACAGCAGGGACCTGCCAAAGTTAAACCATTTGGCCAGGAGAGCCCTTTTATGCAGACTTTGCCCGATTTCGATACCCAAAATTTTTGCGATTTTCACAGAATTTTTTTCAAAAGCCGATTCCAAAGCAACCAATAGAGCTTTGCAATCGCAATCACTTCCAGAATCTGCCCCACGAAGTCTACTTTCATAACAGAACAGCAGGGACCTGCCAAAGTTAAACCATTTGGCCAGGAGAGCCCTTTTATGAAGGCATGTGCTCGATATCGTCGCCAAATTTTTTTGGGGAATTTTACGCCCTCTCATTTTCAAAAGTCGATTCCAAAGCAACGAATAGAGCTTTGCGATCGCAATCACTTCCAGAATCTGCAAAAGATATTCTAGTTTCATAACAGAACAGCAGGGACCTGCCAAAGTTAAACCATTTGGCCAGGAGAGCCCTTTTATGCAGACTTTGCCCGATTTCGATACCCAAAATTTTTGCGATTTTCACAGAATTTTTTTCAAAAGCCGATTCCAAAGCAACCAATTGAGCTTTGCGATCGCAATCACTTCCAGAATCTGCCCCACGAAGTCTACTTTCATAACAGAACAGCAGGGACCTGCCAAAGTTAAACCATTTGGCCAGGAGAGCCCTTTTATGAAGGCATGTGCTCGATATCGTCGCCAAATTTTTTTGGGGAATTTTACGCCCTCTCATTTTCAAAAGTCGATTCCAAAGCAACGAATAGAGCTTTGCGATCGCAATCACTTCCAGAATCTGCAAAAGATATTCTAGTTTCATAACAGAACAGCAGGGACCTGCCAAAGTTAAACCATTTGGCCAGGAGAGCCCTTTTATGCAGACTTTGCCCGATTTCGATACCCAAAATTTTTGCGATTTTCACAGAATTTTTTTCAAAAGCCGATTCCAAAGCAACCAATAGAGCTTTGCAATCGCAATCACTTCCAGAATCTGCCTCACGAAGTCTACTTTCATAACAGAACAGCAGGGACCTGCCAAAGTTAAACCATTTGGCCAGGAGAGCCCTTTTATGAAGGCATGTGCTCGATATCGTCGCCAAATTTTTTTGGGGAATTTTACGCCCTCTCATTTTCAAAAGTCGATTCCAAAGCAACGAATAGAGCTTTGCGATCGCAATCACTTCCAGAATCTGCAAAAGATATTCTAGTTTCATAACAGAACAGCAGGGACCTGCCAAAGTTAAACCATTTGGCCAGGAGAGCCCTTTTATGCAGACTTTTCCCGATTTCGATACCCAAAATTTTTGCGATTTTCACAGAATTTTTTTCAAAAGCCGATTCCAAAGCAACCAATAGAGCTTTGCAATCGCAATCACTTCCAGAATCTGCCCCACGAAGTCTACTTTCATAACAGAACAGCAGGGACCTGCCAAAGTTAAACCATTTGGCCAGGAGAGCCCTTTTATGAAGGCATGTGCTCGATATCGTCGCCAAATTTTTTTGGGGAATTTTACGCCCTCTCATTTTCAAAAGTCGATTCCAAAGCAACGAATAGAGCTTTGCGATCGCAATCACTTCCAGAATCTGCAAAAGATATTCTAGTTTCATAACAGAACAGCAGGGACCTGCCAAAGTTAAACCATTTGGCCAGGAGAGCCCTTTTATGCAGACTTTGCCCGATTTCGATACCCAAAATTTTTGCGATTTTCACAGAATTTTTTTCAAAAGCCGATTCCAAAGCAACCAATAGAGCTTTGCGATCGCAATCACTTCCAGAATCTGCCCCACGAAGTCTAGTTTCATAACAGAACAGCAGGGACCTGCCAAAGTTAAACCATTTGGCCAGGAGAGCCCTTTTATGAAGGCATGTGCTCGATATCGTCGCCAAATTTTTTGGGGAATTTTACGCCCTCTCATTTTCAAAAGTCGATTCCAAAGCAACGAATAGAGCTTTGCGATCGCAATCACTTCCAGAATCTGCAAAAGATATTCTAGTTTCATAACAGAACAGCAGGGACCTGCCAAAGTTAAACCATTTGGCCAGGAGAGCCCTTTTATGCAGACTTTGCCCGATTTCGATACCCAAAATTTTTGCGATTTTCACAGAATTTTTTTCAAAAGCCGATTCCAAAGCAACCAATAGAGCTTTGCAATCGCAATCACTTCCAGAATCTGCCCCACGAAGTCTACTTTCATAACAGAACAGCAGGGACCTGCCAAAGTTAAACCATTTGGCCAGGAGAGCCCTTTTATGAAGGCATGTGCTCGATATCGTCGCCAAATTTTTTTGGGGAATTTTACGCCCTCTCATTTTCAAAAGTCGATTCCAAAGCAACGAATAGAGCTTTGCGATCGCAATCACTTCCAGAATCTGCAAAAGATATTCTAGTTTCATAACAGAACAGCAGGGACCTGCCAAAGTTAAACCATTTGGCCAGGAGAGCCCTTTTATGCAGACTTTGCCAGATTTCGATACCCAAAATTTTTGCGATTTTCACAGAATTTTTTTCAAAAGCCGATTCCAAAGCAACCAATAGAGCTTTGCAATCGCAATCACTTCCAGAATCTGCCCCACGAAGTCTACTTTCATAACAGAACAGCAGGGACCTGCCAAAGTTAAACCATTTGGCCAGGAGAGCCCTTTTATGAAGGCATGTGCTCGATATCGTCGCCAAATTTTTTTGGGGAATTTTACGCCCTCTCATTTTCAAAAGTCGATTCCAAAGCAACGAATAGAGCTTTGCGATCGCAATCACTTCCAGAATCTGCAAAAGATATTCTAGTTTCATAACAGAACAGCAGGGACCTGCCAAAGTTAAACCATTTGGCCAGGAGAGCCCTTTTATGCAGACTTTGCCCGATTTCGATACCCAAAATTTTTGCGATTTTCACAGAATTTTTTTCAAAAGCCGATTCCAAAGCAACCAATAGAGCTTTGCGATCCCAATCACTTCCAGAATCTGCCCCACGAAGTCTACTTTCATAACAGAACAGCAGGGACCTGCCAAAGTTAAACCATTTGGCCAGGAGAGCCCTTTTATGAAGGCATGTGCTCGATATCGTCGCCAAATTTTTTTGGGGAATTTTACGCCCTCTCATTTTCAAAGTCGATTCCAAAGCAACGAATAGAGCTTTGCGATCGCAATCACTTCCAGAATCTGCAAAAGATATTCTAGTTTCATAACAGAACAGCAGGGACCTGCCAAAGTTAAACCATTTGGCCAGGAGAGCCCTTTTATGCAGAATTTGCCCGATTTCGATACCCAAAATTTTTGCGATTTTCACAGAATTTTTTTCAAAAGCCGATTCCAAAGCAACCAATAGAGCTTTGCGATCGCAATCACTTCCAGAATCTGCCCCACGAAGTCTACTTTCATAACAGAACAGCAGGGACCTGCCAAAGTTAAACCATTTGGCCAGGAGAGCCCTTTTATGAAGGCATGTGCTCGATATCGTCGCCAAATTTTTTTGGGGAATTTTACGCCCTCTCATTTTCAAAAGTCGATTCCAAAGCAACGAATAGAGCTTTGCGATCGCAATCACTTCCAGAATCTGCAAAAGATATTCTAGTTTCATAACAGAACAGCAGGGACCTGCCAAAGTTAAACCATTTGGCCAGGAGAGCCCTTTTATGCAGACTTTGCCCGATTTCGATACCCAAAATTTTTGCGATTTTCACAGAATTTTTTTCAAAAGCCGATTCCAAAGCAACCAATAGAGCTTTGCAATCGCAATCACTTCCAGAATCTGCCCCACGAAGTCTACTTTCATAACAGAACAGCAGGGACCTGCCAAAGTTAAACCATTTGGCCAGGAGAGCCCTTTTATGAAGGCATGTGCTCGATATCGTCGCCAAATTTTTTTGGGGAATTTTACGCCCTCTCATTTTCAAAAGTCGATTCCAAAGCAACGAATAGAGCTTTGCGATCGCAATCACTTCCAGAATCTGCAAAAGATATTCTAGTTTCATAACAGAACAGCAGGGACCTGCCAAAGTTAAACCATTTGGCCAGGAGAGCCCTTTTATGCAGACTTTGCCCGATTTCGATACCCAAAATTTTTGCGATTTTCACAGAATTTTTTTCAAAAGCCGATTCCAAAGCAACCAATAGAGCTTTGCAATCGCAATCACTTCCAGAATCTGCCCCACGAAGTCTACTTTCATAACAGAACAGCAGGGACCTGCCAAAGTTAAACCATTTGGCCAGGAGAGCCCTTTTATGAAGGCATGTGCTCGATATCGTCGCCAAATGTTTTTGGGGAATTTTACGCCCTCTCATTTTCAAAAGTCGATTCCAAAGCAACGAATAGAGCTTTGCGATCGCAATCACTTCCAGAATCTGCAAAAGATATTCTAGTTTCATAACAGAACAGCAGGGACCTGCCAAAGTTAAAGCATTTGGCCAGGAGAGCCCTTTTATGCAGACTTTGCCCGATTTCGATACCCAAAATTTTTGCGATTTTCACAGAATTTTTTTCAAAAGCCGATTCCAAAGCAACCAATAGAGCTTTGCGATCGCAATCACTTCCAGAATCTGCCCCACGAAGTCTACTTTCATAACAGAACAGCAGGGACCTGCCAAAGTTAAACCATTTGGCCAGGAGAGCCCTTTTATGAAGGCATGTGCTCGATATCGTCGCCAAATTTTTTTGGGGAATTTTACGCCCTCTCATTTTCAAAAGTCGATTCCAAAGCAACGAATAGAGCTTTGCGATCGCAATCACTTCCAGAATCTGCAAAAGATATTCTAGTTTCATAACAGAACAGCAGGGACCTGCCAAAGTTAAACCATTTGGCCAGGAGAGCCCTTTTATGCAGACTTTGCCCGATTTCGATACCCAAAATTTTTGCGATTTTCACAGAATTTTTTTCAAAAGCCGATTCCAAAGCAACCAATAGAGCTTTGCAATCGCAATCACTTCCAGAATCTGCCTCACGAAGTCTACTTTCATAACAGAACAGCAGGGACCTGCCAAAGTTAAACCATTTGGCCAGGAGAGCCCTTTTATGAAGGCATGTGCTCGATATCGTCGCCAAATTTTTTTGGGGAATTTTACGCCCTCTCATTTTCAAAAGTCGATTCCAAAGCAACGAATAGAGCTTTGCGATCGCAATCACTTCCAGAATCTGCAAAAGATATTCTAGTTTCATAACAGAACAGCAGGGACCTGCCAAAGTTAAACCATTTGGCCAGGAGAGCCCTTTTATGCAGACTTTGCCCGATTTCGATACCCAAAATTTTTGCGATTTTCACAGAATTTTTTTCAAAAGCCGATTCCAAAGCAACCAATAGAGCTTTGCAATCGCAATCACTTCCAGAATCTGCCCCACGAAGTCTACTTTCATAACAGAACAGCAGGGACCTGCCAAAGTTAAACCATTTGGCCAGGAGAGCCCTTTTATGAAGGCATGTGCTCGATATCGTCGCCAAATTTTTTTGGGGAATTTTACGCCCTCTCATTTTCAAAAGTCGATTCCAAAGCAACGAATAGAGCTTTGCGATCGCAATCACTTCCAGAATCTGCAAAAGATATTCTAGTTTCATAACAGAATAGCAGGGACCTGCCAAAGTTAAACCATTTGGCCAGGAGAGCCCTTTTATGCAGACTTTGCCCGATTTCGATACCCAAAATTTTTGCGATTTTCACAGAATTTTTTTCAAAAGCCGATTCCAAAGCAACCAATAGAGCTTTGCGATCGCAATCACTTCCAGAATCTGCCCCACGAAGTCTACTTTCATAACAGAACAGCAGGGACCTGCCAAAGTTAAACCATTTGGCCAGGAGAGCCCTTTTATGAAGGCATGTGCTCGATATCGTCGCCAAATTTTTTTGGGGAATTTTACGCCCTCTCATTTTCAAAAGTCGATTCCAAAGCAACGAATAGAGCTTTGCGATCGCAATCACTTCCAGAATCTGCAAAAGATATTCTAGTTTCATAACAGAACAGCAGGGACCTGCCAAAGTTAAACCATTTGGCCAGGAGAGCCCTTTTATGCAGACTTTGCCCGATTTCGATACCCAAAATTTTTGCGATTTTCACAGAATTTTTTTCAAAAGCCGATTCCAAAGCAACCAATAGAGCTTTGCGATCGCAATCACTTCCAGAATCTGCCCCACGAAGTCTACTTTCATAACAGAACAGCAGGGACCTGCCAAAGTTAAACCATTTGGCCAGGAGAGCCCTTTTATGAAGGCATGTGCTCGATATCGTCGCCAAATTTTTTTGGGGAATTTTACGCCCTCTCATTTTCAAAAGTCGATTCCAAAGCAACGAATAGAGCTTTGCGATCGCAATCACTTCCAGAATCTGCAAAAGATATTCTAGTTTCATAACAGAACAGCAGGGACCTGCCAAAGTTAAATTATTTGGCCAGGAGAGCCCTTTTATGCAGACTTTGCCCGATTTCGATACCCAAAATTTTTGCGATTTTCACAGAATTTTTTTCAAAAGCCGATTCCAAAGCAACCAATAGAGCTTTGCGATCGCAATCACTTCCAGAATCTGCCCCACGAAGTCTACTTTCATAACAGAACAGCAGGGACCTGCCAAAGTTAAACCATTTGGCCAGGAGAGCCCTTTTATGAAGGCATGTGCTCGATATCGTCGCCAAATTTTTTTGGGGAATTTTACGCCCTCTCATTTTCAAAAGCCGATTCCAAAGCAACGAATAGAGCTTTGCGATCGCAATCACTTCCAGTATCTGCAAAAGATATTCTAGTTTCATAACAGAACAGCAGGGACCTGCCAAAGTTAAACCATTTGGCCAGGAGAGCCCTTTTATGCAGACTTTGCCCGATTTCGATACCCAAAATTTTTGCGATTTTCACAGAATTTTTTTCAAAAGCCGATTCCAAAGCAACCAATAGAGCTTTGCGATCGCAATCACTTCCAGAATCTGCCCCACGAAGTCTACTTTCATAACAGAACAGCAGGGACCTGCCAAAGTTAAACCATTTGGCCAGGAGAGCCCTTTTATGAAGGCATGTGCTCGATATCGTCGCCAAATTTTTTTGGGGAATTTTACGCCCTCTCATTTTCAAAAGTCGATTCCAAAGCAACGAATAGAGCTTTGCGATCGCAATCACTTCCAGAATCTGCAAAAGATATTCTAGTTTCATAACAGAACAGCAGGGACCTGCCAAAGTTAAACCATTTGGCCAGGAGAGCCCTTTTATGCAGACTTTGCCCGATTTCGATACCCAAAATTTTTGCGATATTCACAGAATTTTTTTCAAAAGCCGATTCCAAAGCAACCAATAGAGCTTTGCGATCGCAATCACTTCCAGAATCTGCCCCACGAAGTCTACTTTCATAAAAGAACAGCAGGGACCTGCCAAAGTTAAATCATTTGGCCAGGAGAGCCCTTTTATGAAGGCATGTGCTCGATATCGTCGCCAAATTTTTTTGGGGAATTTTACGCCCTCTCATTTTCAAAAGTCGATTCCAAAGCAACGAATAGAGCTTTGCGATCGCAATCACTTCCAGAATCTGCAAAAGATATTCTAGTTTCATAACAGAACAGCAGGGACCTGCCAAAGTTAAACCATTTGGCCAGGAGAGCCCTTTTATGCAGACTTTGCCCGATTTCGATACCCAAAATTTTTGCGATTTTCACAGAATTTTTTTCAAAAGCCGATTCCAAAGCAACCAATAGAGCTTTGCGATCGCAATCACTTCCAGAATCTGCCCCACGAAGTCTACTTTCATAACAGAACAGCAGGGACCTGCCAAAGTTAAACCATTTGGCCAGGAGAGCCCTTTTATGAAGGCATGTGCTCGATATCGTCGCCAAATTTTTTTGGGGAATTTTACGCCCTCTCATTTTCAAAAGTCGATTCCAAAGCAACGAATAGAGCTTTGCGATCGCAATCACTTCCAGAATCTGCAAAAGATATTCTAGTTTCATAACAGAACAGCAGGGACCTGCCAAAGTTAAACCATTTGGCCAGGAGAGCCCTTTTATGCAGACTTTGCCCGATTTCGATACCCAAAATTTTTGCGATTTTCACAGAATTTTTTTCAAAAGCCGATTCCAAAGCAACCAATAGAGCTTTGCGATCGCAATCACTTCCAGAATCTGCCCCACGAAGTCTACTTTCATAACAGAACAGCAGGGACCTGCCAAAGTTAAACCATTTGGCCAGGAGAGCCCTTTTATGAAGGCATGTGCTCGATATCGTCGCCAAATTTTTTTGGGGAATTTTACGCCCTCTCATTTTCAAAAGTCGATTCCAAAGCAACGAATAGAGCTTTGCGATCGCAATCACTTCCAGAATCTGCAAAAGATATTCTAGTTTCATAACAGAACAGCAGGGACCTGCCAAAGTTAAACCATTTGGCCAGGAGAGCCCTTTTATGCAGACTTTGCCCGATTTCGATACCCAAAATTTTTGCGATTTTCACAGAATTTTTTTCAAAAGCCGATTCCAAAGCAACCAATAGAGCTTTGCGATCGCAATCACTTCCAGAATCTGCCCCACGAAGTCTACTTTCATAACAGAACAGCAGGGACCTGCCAAAGTTAAACCATTTGGCCAGGAGAGCCCTTTTATGAAGGCATGTGCTCGATATCGTCGCCAAATTTTTTTGGGGAATTTTACGCCCTCTCATTTTCAAAAGTCGATTCCAAAGCAACGAATAGAGCTTTGCGATCGCAATCACTTCCAGAATCTGCAAAAGATATTCTAGTTTCATAACAGAACAGCAGGGACCTGCCAAAGTTAAACCATTTGGCCAGGAGAGCCCTTTTATGCAGACTTTGCCCGATTTCGATACCCAAAATTTTTGCGATTTTCACAGAATTTTTTTCAAAAGCCGATTCCAAAGCAACCAATAGAGCTTTGCGATCGCAATCACTTCCAGAATCTGCCCCACGAAGTCTACTTTCATAACAGAACAGCAGGGACCTGCCAAAGTTAAACCATTTGGCCAGGAGAGCCCTTTTATGAAGGCATGTGCTCGATATCGTCGCCAAATTTTTTTGGGGAATTTTACGCCCTCTCATTTTCAAAAGTCGATTCCAAAGCAACGAATAGAGCTTTGCGATCGCAATCACTTCCAGAATCTGCAAAAGATATTCTAGTTTCATAACAGAACAGCAGGGACCTGCCAAAGTTAAACCATTTGGCCAGGAGAGCCCTTTTATGCAGACTTTGCCCGATTTCGATACCCAAAATTTTTGCGATTTTCACAGAATTTTATTCAAAAGCCGATTCCAAAGCAACCAATAGAGCTTTGCGATCGCAATCACTTCCAGAATCTGCCCCACGAAGTCTACTTTCATAACAGAACAGCAGGGACCTGCCAAAGTTAAACCATTTGGCCAGGAGAGCCCTTTTATGAAGGCATGTGCTCGATATCGTCGCCAAATTTTTTTGGGGAATTTTACGCCCTCTCATTTTCAAAAGTCGATTCCAAAGCAACGAATAGAGCTTTGCGATCGCAATCACTTCCAGAATCTGCAAAAGATATTCTAGTTTCATAACAGAACAGCAGGGACCTGCCAAAGTTAAACCATTTGGCCAGGTGAGCCCTTTTATGCAGACTTTGCCCGATTTCGATACCCAAAATTTTTGCAATTTTCACAGAATTTTTTTCAAAAGCCGATTCCAAAGCAACCAATAGAGCTTTGCGATCGCAATCACTTCCAGAATCTGCCCCACGAAGTCTACTTTCATAACAGAACAGCAGGGACCTGCCAAAGTTAAACCATTTGGCCAGGAGAGCCCTTTTATGAAGGCATGTGCTCGATATCGTCGCCAAATTTTTTTGGGGAATTTTACGCCCTCTCATTTTCAAAAGTCGATTCCAAAGCAACGAATAGAGCTTTGCGATCGCAATCACTTCCAGAATCTGCAAAAGATATTCTAGTTTCATAACAGAAAAGCAGGGACCTGCCAAAGTTAAACCATTTGGCCAGGAGAGCCCTTTTATGCAGACTTTGCCCGATTTCGATACCCAAAATTTTTGCGATTTTCACAGAATTTTTTTCAAAAGCCGATTCCAAAGCAACCAATAGAGCTTTGCGATCGCAATCACTTCCAGAATCTGCCCCACGAAGTCTACTTTCATAACAGAACAGCAGGGACCTGCCAAAGTTAAACCATTTGGCCAGGAGAGCCCTTTTATGAAGGCATGTGCTCGATATCGTCGCCAAATTTTTTTGGGGAATTTTACGCCCTCTCATTTTCAAAAGTCGATTCCAAAGCAACGAATAGAGCTTTGCGATCGCAATCACTTCCAGAATCTGCAAAAGATATTCTAGTTTCATAACAGAACAGCAGGGACCTGCCAAAGTTAAACCATTTGGCCAGGTGAGCCCTTTTATGCAGACTTTGCCCGATTTCGATACCCAAAATTTTTGCGATTTTCACAGAATTTTTTTCAAAAGCCGATTCCAAAGCAACCAATAGAGCTTTGCGATCGCAATCACTTCCAGAATCTGCCCCACGAAGTCTACTTTCATAACAGAACAGCAGGGACCTGCCAAAGTTAAACCATTTGGCCAGGAGAGCCCTTTTATGAAGGCATGTGCTCGATATCGTCGCCAAATTTTTTTGGGGAATTTTACGCCCTCTCATTTTCAAAAGTCGATTCCAAAGCAACGAATAGAGCTTTGCGATCGCAATCACTTCCAGAATCTGCAAAAGATATTCTAGTTTCATAACAGAACAGCAGGGACCTGCCAAAGTTAAACCATTTGGCCAGGAGAGCCCTTTTATGCAGACTTTGCCCGATTTCGATACCCAAAATTTTTGCGATTTTCACAGAATTTTTTTCAAAAGCCGATTCCAAAGCAACCAATAGAGCTTTGCGATCGCAATCACTTCCAGAATCTGCCCCACGAAGTCTACTTTCATAACAGAACAGCAGGGACCTGCCAAAGTTAAACCATTTGGCCAGGAGAGCCCTTTTATGAAGGCATGTGCTCGATATCGTCGCCAAATTTTTTTGGGAAATTTTACGCCCTCTCATTTTCAAAAGTCGATTCCAAAGCAACGAATAGAGCTTTGCGATCGCAATCACTTCCAGAATCTGCAAAAGATATTCTAGTTTCATAACAGAACAGCAGGGACCTGCCAAAGTTAAACCATTTGGCCAGGAGAGCCCTTTTATGCAGACTTTGCCCGATTTCGATACCCAAAATTTTTGCGATTTTCACAGAAGTTTTTTCAAAAGCCGATTCCAAAGCAACCAATAGAGCTTTGCGATCGCAATCACTTCCAGAATCTGCCCCACGAAGTCTACTTTCATAACAGAACAGCAGGGACCTGCCAAAGTTAAACCATTTGGCCAGGAGAGCCCTTTTATGAAGGCATGTGCTCGATATCGTCGCCAAATTTTTTTGGATAATTTTACGCCCTCTCATTTTCAAAAGTCGATTCCAAAGCAACGAATAGAGCTTTGCGATCGCAATCACTTCCAGAATCTGCAAAAGATATTCTAGTTTCATAACAGAACAGCAGGGACCTGCCAAAGTTAAACCATTTGGCCAGGAGAGCCCTTTTATGCAGACTTTGCCCGATTTCGATACCCAAAATTTTTGCGATTTTCACAGAATTTTTTTCAAAAGCCGATTCCAAAGCAACCAATAGAGCTTTGCGATCGCAATCACTTCCAGAATCTGCCCCACGAAGTCTACTTTCATAACAGAACAGCAGGGACCTGCCAAAGTTAAACCATTTGGCCAGGAGAGCCCTTTTATGAAGGCATGTGCTCGATATCGTCGCCAAATTTTTTTGGGGAATTTTACGCCCTCTCATTTTCAAAAGTCGATTCCAAAGCAACGAATAGAGCTTTGCGATCGCAATCACTTCCAGAATCTGCAAAAGATATTCTAGTTTCATAACAGAACAGCAGGGACCTGCCAAAGTTAAACCATTTGGCCAGGAGAGCCCTTTTATGCAGACTTTGCCCGATTTCGATACCCAAAATTTTTGCGATTTTCACAGAATTTTTTTCAAAAGCCGATTCCAAAGCAACCAATAGAGCTTTGCGATCGCAATCACTTCCAGAATCTGCCCCACGAAGTCTACTTTCATAACAGAACAGCAGGGACCTGCCAAAGTTAAACCATTTGGCCAGGAGAGCCCTTTTATGAAGGCATGTGCTCGATATCGTCGCCAAATTTTTTTGGATAATTTTACGCCCTCTCATTTTCAAAAGTCGATTCCAAAGCAACGAATAGAGCTTTGCGATCGCAATCACTTCCAGAATCTGCAAAAGATATTCTAGTTTCATAACAGAACAGCAGGGACCTGCCAAAGTTAAACCATTTGGCCAGGAGAGCCCTTTTATGCAGACTTTGCCCGATTTCGATACCCAAAATTTTTGCGATTTTCACAGAATTTTTTTCAAAAGCCGATTCCAAAGCAACCAATAGAGCTTTGCGATCGCAATCACTTCCAGAATCTGCCCCACGAAGTCTACTTTCATAACAGAACAGCAGGGACCTGCCAAAGTTAAACCATTTGGCCAGGAGAGCCCTTTTATGAAGGCATGTGCTCGATATCGTCGCCAAATTTTTTTGGGGAATTTTACGCCCTCTCATTTTCAAAAGTCGATTCCAAAGCAA
Organism: Salticus scenicus; assembly: GCA_963930645.1. Taxonomy (NCBI): domain Eukaryota; kingdom Metazoa; phylum Arthropoda; class Arachnida; order Araneae; family Salticidae; genus Salticus; species Salticus scenicus. Next base: position 248,120 of record CAWVNO010002787.1, read on the forward strand.
CGAATAGAGCTTTGCGATCGCAATCACTTCCAGAATCTGCAAAAGATATTCTAGTTTCATAACAGAACAGCAGGGACCTGCCAAAGTTAAACCATTTGGCCAGGAGAGCCCTTTTATGCAGACTTTGCCCGATTTCGATACCCAAAATTTTTGCGATTTTCACAGAATTTTTTTCAAAAGCCGATTCCAAAGCAACCAATAGAGCTTTGCGATCGCAATCACTTCCAGAATCTGCCCCACGAAGTCTACTTTCATAACAGAACAGCAGGGACCTGCCAAAGTTAAACCGTTTGGCCAGGAGAGCCCTTTTATGAAGGCATGTGCTCGATATCGTCGCCAAATTTTTTTGGGGAATTTTACGCCCTCTCATTTTCAAAAGTCGATTCCAAAGCAACGAATAGAGCTTTGCGATCGCAATCACTTCCAGAATCTGCAAAAGATATTCTAGTTTCATAACAGAACAGCAGGGACCTGCCAAAGTTAAACCATTTGGCCAGGAGAGCCCTTTTATGCAGACTTTGCCCGATTTCGATACCCAAAATTTTTGCGATTTTCACAGAATTTTTTTCAAAAGCCGATTCCAAAGCAACCAATAGAGCTTTGCGATCGCAATCACTTCCAGAATCTGCCTCACGAAGTCTACTTTCATAACAGAACAGCAGGGACCTGCCAAAGTTAAACCATTTGGCCAGGAGAGCCCTTTTATGAAGGCATGTGCTCGATATTGTCGCCAAATTTTTTTGGGGAATTTTACGCCCTCTCATTTTCAAAAGTCGATTCCAAAGCAACGAATAGAGCTTTGCGATCGCAATCACTTCCAGAATCTGCAAAAGATATTCTAGTTTCATAACAGAACAGCAGGGACCTGCCAAAGTTAAACCATTTGGCCAGGAGAGCCCTTTTATGCAGACTTTGCCCGATTTCGATACCCAAAATTTTTACGATTTTCACAGAATTTTTTTCAAAAGCCGATTCCAAAGCAACCAATAGAGCTTTGCGATCGCAATCACTTCCAGAATCTGCCCCACGAAGTCTACTTTCATAACAGAACAGCAGGGACCTGCCAAAGTTAAACCATTTGGCCAGGAGAGCCCTTTTATGAAGGCATGTGCTCGATATCGTCGCCAAATTTTTTTGGGGAATTTTACGCCCTCTCATTTTCAAAAGTCGATTCCAATGCAACGAATAGAGCTTTGCGATCGCAATCACTTCCAGAATCTGCAAAAGATATTCTAGTTTCATAACAGAACAGCAGGGACCTGCCAAATTTAAACCATTTGGCCAGGAGAGCCCTTTTATGCAGACTTTGCCCGATTTCGATACCCAAAATTTTTGCGATTTTCACAGAATTTTTTTCAAAAGCCGATTCCAAAGCAACCAATAGAGCTTTGCGATCGCAATCACTTCCAGAATCTGCCCCACGAAGTCTACTTTCATAACAGAACAGCAGGGACCTGCCAAAGTTAAACCATTTGGCCAGGAGAGCCCTTTTATGAAGGCATGTGCTCGATATCGTCGCCAAATTTTTTTGGGGTATTTTACGCCCTCTCATTTTCAAAAGTCGATTCCAAAGCAACGAATAGAGCTTTGCGATCGCAATCACTTCCAGAATCTGCAAAAGATATTCTAGTTTCATAACAGAACAGCAGGGACCTGCCAAAGTTAAACCATTTGGCCAGGAGAGCCCTTTTATGCAGACTTTGCCCGATTTCGATACCCAAAAGTTTTGCGATTTTCACAGAATTTTTTTCAAAAGCCGATTCCAAAGCAACCAATAGAGCTTTGCGATCGCAATCACTTCCAGAATCTGCCCCACGAAGTCTACTTTCATAACAGAACAGCAGGGACCTGCCAAAGTTAAAACATTTGGCCAGGAGAGCCCTTTTATGAAGGCATGTGCTCGATATCGTCGCCAAATTTTTTTGGGGAATTTTACGCCCTCTCATTTTCAAAAGTCGATTCCAAAGCAACGAATAGAGCTTTGCGATCGCAATCACTTCCAGAATCTGCAAAAGATATTCTAGTTTCATAACAGAACAGCAGGGACCTGCCAAAGTTAAACCATTTGGCCAGGAGAGCCCTTTTATGCAGACTTTGCCCGATTTCGATACCCAAAATTTTTGCGATTTTCACAGAATTTTTTTCAAAAGCCGATTCCAAAGCAACCAATAGAGCTTTGCGATCGCAATCACTTCCAGAATCTGCCCCACGAAGTCTACTTTCATAACAGAACAGCAGGGACCTGCCAAAGTTAAACCATTTGGCCAGGAGAGCCCTTTTATGAAGGCATGTGCTCGATATCGTCGCCAAATTTTTTTGGGGAATTTTACGCCCTCTCATTTTCAAAAGTCGATTCCAAAGCAACGAATAGAGCTTTGCGATCGCAATCACTTCCAGAATCTGCAAAAGATATTCTAGTTTCATAACAGAACAGCAGGGACCTGCCAAAGTTAAACCATTTGGCCAGGAGAGCCCTTTTATGCAGACTTTGCCCGATTTCGATACCCAAAATTTTTGCGATTTTCACAGAATTTTTTTCAAAAGCCGATTCCAAAGCAACCAATAGAGCTTTGCGATCGCAATCACTTCCAGAATCTGCCCCACGAAGTCTACTTTCATAACAGAACAGCAGGGACCTGCCAAAGTTAAACCATTTGGCCAGGAGAGCCCTTTTATGAAGGCATGTGCTCGATATCGTCGCCAAATTTTTTTGGGGAATTTTACGCCCTCTCATTTTCAAAAGTCGATTCCAAAGCAACGAATAGAGCTTTGCGATCGCAATCACTTCCAGAATCTGCAAAAGATATTCTAGTTTCATAACAGAACAGCAGGGACCTGCCAAAGTTAAACCATTTGGCCAGGAGAGCCCTTTTATGCAGACTTTGCCCGATTTCGATACCCAAAATTTTTGCGATTTTCACAGAATTTTTTTCAAAAGCCGATTCCAAAGCAACCAATAGAGCTTTGCGATCGCAATCACTTCCAGAATCTGCCCCACGAAGTCTACTTTCATAACAGAACAGCAGAGACCTGCCAAAGTTAAACCATTTGGCCAGGAGAGCCCTTTTATGAAGGCATGTGCTCGATATCGTCGCCAAATTTTTTTGGGGAATTTTACGCCCTCTCATTTTCAAAAGTCGATTCCAAAGCAACGAAAAGAGCTTTGCGATCGCAATCACTTCCAGAATCTGCAAAAGATATTCTAGTTTCATAACAGAACAGCAGGGACCTGCCAAAGTTAAACCATTTGGCCAGGAGAGCCCTTTTATGCAGACTTTGCCCGATTTCGATACCCAAAATTTTTGCGATTTTCACAGAATTTTTTTCAAAAGCCGATTCCAAAGCAACCAATAGAGCTTTGCGATCGCAATCACTTCCAGAATCTGCCCCACGAAGTCTACTTTCATAACAGAACAGCAGGGACCTGCCAAAGTTAAAACATTTGGCCAGGAGAGCCCTTTTATGAAGGCATGTGCTCGATATCGTCGCCAAATTTTTTTGGGGAATTTTACGCCCTCTCATTTTCAAAAGTCGATTCCAAAGCAACGAATAGAGCTTTGCGATCGCAATCACTTCCAGAATCTGCAAAAGATATTCTAGTTTCATAACAGAACAGCAGGGACCTGCCAAAGTTAAACCATTTGGCCAGGAGAGCCCTTTTATGCAGACTTTGCCCGATTTCGATACCCAAAATTTTTGCGATTTTCACAGAATTTTTTTCAAAAGCCGATTCCAAAGCAACCAATAGAGCTTTGCGATCGCAATCACTTCCAGAATCTGCCCCACGAAGTCTACTTTCATAACAGAACAGCAGGGACCTGCCAAAGTTAAACCATTTGGCCAGGAGAGCCCTTTTATGAAGGCATGTGCTCGATATCGTCGCCAAATTTTTTTGGGGAATTTTACGCCCTCTCATTTTCAAAAGTCGATTCCAAAGCAACGAATAGAGCTTTGCGATCGCAATCACTTCCAGAATCTGCAAAAGATATTCTAGTTTCATAACAGAACAGCAGGGACCTGCCAAAGTTAAACCATTTGGCCAGGAGAGCCCTTTTATGCAGACTTTGCCCGATTTCGATACCCAAAATTTTTGCGATTTTCACAGAATTTTTTTCAAAAGCCGATTCCAAAGCAACCAATAGAGCTTTGCGATCGCAATCACTTCCAGAATCTGCCCCACGAAGTCTACTTTCATAACAGAACAGCAGGGACCTGCCAAAGTTAAACCATTTGGCCAGGAGAGCCCTTTTATGAAGGCATGTGCTCGATATCGTCGCCAAATTTTTTTGGGGAATTTTACGCCCTCTCATTTTCAAAAGTCGATTCCAAAGCAACGAATAGAGCTTTGCGATCGCAATCACTTCCAGAATCTCCAAAAGATATTCTAGTTTCATAACAGAACAGCAGGGACCTGCCAAAGTTAAACCATTTGGCCAGGAGAGCCCTTTTATGCAGACTTTGCCCGATTTCGATACCCAAAATTTTTGCGATTTTCACAGAATTTTTTTCAAAAGCCGATTCCAAAGCAACCAATAGAGCTTTGCGATCGCAATCACTTCCAGAATCTGCCCCACGAAGTCTACTTTCATAACAGAACAGCAGGGACCTGCCAAAGTTAAACCATTTGGCCAGGAGAGCCCTTTTATGAAGGCATGTGCTCGATATCGTCGCCAAATTTTTTTGGGGAATTTTACGCCCTCTCATTTTCAAAAGTCGATTCCAAAGCAACGAATAGAGCTTTGCGATCGCAATCACTTCCAGAATCTGCAAAAGATATTCTAGTTTCATAACAGAACAGCAGGGACCTGCCAAAGTTAAACCATTTGGCCAGGAGAGCCCTTTTATGCAGACTTTGCCCGATTTCGATACCCAAAATTTTTGCGATTTTCACAGAATTTTTTTCAAAAGCCGATTCCAAAGCAACCAATAGAGCTTTGCGATCGCAATCACTTCCAGAATCTGCCCCACGAAGTCTACTTTCATAACAGAACAGCAGGGACCTGCCAAAGTTAAACCATTTGGCCAGGAGAGCCCTTTTATGAAGGCATGTGCTCGATATCGTCGCCAAATTTTTTTGGATAATTTTACGCCCTCTCATTTTCAAAAGTCGATTCCAAAGCAACGAATAGAGCTTTGCGATCGCAATCACTTCCAGAATCTGCAAAAGATATTCTAGTTTCATAACAGAACAGCAGGGACCTGCCAAAGTTAAACCATTTGGCCAGGAGAGCCCTTTTATGCAGACTTTGCCCGATTTCGATACCCAAAATTTTTGCGATTTTCACAGAATTTTTTTCAAAAGCCGATTCCAAAGCAACCAATAGAGCTTTGCGATCGCAATCACTTCCAGAATCTGCAAAAGATATTCTAGTTTCATAACAGAACAGCAGGGACCTGCCAAAGTTAAACCATTTGGCCAGGAGAGCCCTTTTATGCAGACTTTGCCCGATTTCGATACCCAAAATTTTTGCGATTTTCACAGAATTTTTTTCAAAAGCCGATTCCAAAGCAACCAATAGAGCTTTGCGATCGCAATCACTTCCAGAATCTGCCTCACGAAGTCTACTTTCATAACAGAACAGCAGGGACCTGCCAAAGTTAAACCATTTGGCCAGGAGAGCCCTTTTATGAAGGCATGTGCTCGATATTGTCGCCAAATTTTTTTGGGGAATTTTACGCCCTCTCATTTTCAAAAGTCGATTCCAAAGCAACGAATAGAGCTTTGCGATCGCAATCACTTCCAGAATCTGCAAAAGATATTCTAGTTTCATAACAGAACAGCAGGGACCTGCCAAAGTTAAACCATTTGGCCAGGAGAGCCCTTTTATGCAGACTTTGCCCGATTTCGATACCCAAAATTTTTACGATTTTCACAGAATTTTTTTCAAAAGCCGATTCCAAAGCAACCAATAGAGCTTTGCGATCGCAATCACTTCCAGAATCTGCCCCACGAAGTCTACTTTCATAACAGAACAGCAGGGACCTGCCAAAGTTAAACCATTTGGCCAGGAGAGCCCTTTTATGAAGGCATGTGCTCGATATCGTCGCCAAATTTTTTTGGGGAATTTTACGCCCTCTCATTTTCAAAAGTCGATTCCAATGCAACGAATAGAGCTTTGCGATCGCAATCACTTCCAGAATCTGCAAAAGATATTCTAGTTTCATAACAGAACAGCAGGGACCTGCCAAAGTTAAACCATTTGGCCAGGAGAGCCCTTTTATGCAGACTTTGCCCGATTTCGATACCCAAAATTTTTGCGATTTTCACAGAATTTTTTTCAAAAGCCGATTCCAAAGCAACCAATAGAGCTTTGCGATCGCAATCACTTCCAGAATCTGCCCCACGAAGTCTACTTTCATAACAGAACAGCAGGGACCTGCCAAAGTTAAACCATTTGGCCAGGAGAGCCCTTTTATGAAGGCATGTGCTCGATATCGTCGCCAAATTTTTTTGGGGTATTTTACGCCCTCTCATTTTCAAAAGTCGATTCCAAAGCAACGAATAGAGCTTTGCGATCGCAATCACTTCCAGAATCTGCAAAAGATATTCTAGTTTCATAACAGAACAGCAGGGACCTGCCAAAGTTAAACCATTTGGCCAGGAGAGCCCTTTTATGCAGACTTTGCCCGATTTCGATACCCAAAATTTTTGCGATTTTCACAGAATTTTTTTCAAAAGCCGATTCCAAAGCAACCAATAGAGCTTTGCGATCGCAATCACTTCCAGAATCTGCCCCACGAAGTCTACTTTCATAACAGAACAGCAGGGACCTGCCAAAGTTAAAACATTTGGCCAGGAGAGCCCTTTTATGAAGGCATGTGCTCGATATCGTCGCCAAATTTTTTTGGGGAATTTTACGCCCTCTCATTTTCAAAAGTCGATTCCAAAGCAACGAATAGAGCTTTGCGATCGCAATCACTTCCAGAATCTGCAAAAGATATTCTAGTTTCATAACAGAACAGCAGGGACCTGCCAAAGTTAAACCATTTGGCCAGGAGAGCCCTTTTATGCAGACTTTGCCCGATTTCGATACCCAAAATTTTTGCGATTTTCACAGAATTTTTTTCAAAAGCCGATTCCAAAGCAACCAATAGAGCTTTGCGATCGCAATCACTTCCAGAATCTGCCCCACGAAGTCTACTTTCATAACAGAACAGCAGGGACCTGCCAAAGTTAAACCATTTGGCCAGGAGAGCCCTTTTATGAAGGCATGTGCTCGATATCGTCGCCAAATTTTTTTGGGGAATTTTACGCCCTCTCATTTTCAAAAGTCGATTCCAAAGCAACGAATAGAGCTTTGCGATCGCAATCACTTCCAGAATCTGCAAAAGATATTCTAGTTTCATAACAGAACAGCAGGGACCTGCCAAAGTTAAACCATTTGGCCAGGAGAGCCCTTTTATGCAGACTTTGCCCGATTTCGATACCCAAAATTTTTGCGATTTTCACAGAATTTTTTTCAAAAGCCGATTCCAAAGCAACCAATAGAGCTTTGCGATCGCAATCACTTCCAGAATCTGCCCCACGAAGTCTACTTTCATAACAGAACAGCAGGGACCTGCCAAAGTTAAACCATTTGGCCAGGAGAGCCCTTTTATGAAGGCATGTGCTCGATATCGTCGCCAAATTTTTTTGGGGAATTTTACGCCCTCTCATTTTCAAAAGTCGATTCCAAAGCAACGAATAGAGCTTTGCGATCGCAATCACTTCCAGAATCTGCAAAAGATATTCTAGTTTCATAACAGAACAGCAGGGACCTGCCAAAGTTAAACCATTTGGCCAGGAGAGCCCTTTTATGCAGACTTTGCCCGATTTCGATACCCAAAATTTTTGCGATTTTCACAGAATTTTTTTCAAAAGCCGATTCCAAAGCAACCAATAGAGCTTTGCGATCGCAATCACTTCCAGAATCTGCCCCACGAAGTCTACTTTCATAACAGAACAGCAGAGACCTGCCAAAGTTAAACCATTTGGCCAGGAGAGCCCTTTTATGAAGGCATGTGCTCGATATCGTCGCCAAATTTTTTTGGGGAATTTTACGCCCTCTCATTTTCAAAAGTCGATTCCAAAGCAACGAAAAGAGCTTTGCGATCGCAATCACTTCCAGAATCTGCAAAAGATATTCTAGTTTCATAACAGAACAGCAGGGACCTGCCAAAGTTAAACCATTTGGCCAGGAGAGCCCTTTTATGCAGACTTTGCCCGATTTCGATACCCAAAATTTTTGCGATTTTCACAGAATTTTTTTCAAAAGCCGATTCCAAAGCAACCAATAGAGCTTTGCGATCGCAATCACTTCCAGAATCTGCCCCACGAAGTCTACTTTCATAACAGAACAGCAGGGACCTGCCAAAGTTAAAACATTTGGCCAGGAGAGCCCTTTTATGAAGGCATGTGCTCGATATCGTCGCCAAATTTTTTTGGGGAATTTTACGCCCTCTCATTTTCAAAAGTCGATTCCAAAGCAACGAATAGAGCTTTGCGATCGCAATCACTTCCAGAATCTGCAAAAGATATTCTAGTTTCATAACAGAACAGCAGGGACCTGCCAAAGTTAAACCATTTGGCCAGGAGAGCCCTTTTATGCAGACTTTGCCCGATTTCGATACCCAAAATTTTTGCGATTTTCACAGAATTTTTTTCAAAAGCCGATTCCAAAGCAACCAACAGAGCTTTGCGATCGCAATCACTTCCAGAATCTGCCCCACGAAGTCTACTTTCATAACAGAACAGCAGGGACCTGCCAAAGTTAAACCATTTGGCCAGGAGAGCCCTTTTATGAAGGCATGTGCTCGATATCGTCGCCAAATTTTTTTGGGGAATTTTACGCCCTCTCATTTTCAAAAGTCGATTCCAAAGCAACGAATAGAGCTTTGCGATCGCAATCACTTCCAGAATCTGCAAAAGATATTCTAGTTTCATAACAGAACAGCAGGGACCTGCCAAAGTTAAACCATTTGGCCAGGAGAGCCCTTTTATGCAGACTTTGCCCGATTTCGATACCCAAAATTTTTGCGATTTTCACAGAATTTTTTTCAAAAGCCGATTCCAAAGCAACCAATAGAGCTTTGCGATCGCAATCACTTCCAGAATCTGCCCCACGAAGTCTACTTTCATAACAGAACAGCAGGGACCTGCCAAAGTTAAACCATTTGGCCAGGAGAGCCCTTTTATGAAGGCATGTGCTCGATATCGTCGCCAAATTTTTTTGGGGAATTTTACGCCCTCTCATTTTCAAAAGTCGATTCCAAAGCAACGAATAGAGCTTTGCGATCGCAATCACTTCCAGAATCTCCAAAAGATATTCTAGTTTCATAACAGAACAGCAGGGACCTGCCAAAGTTAAACCATTTGGCCAGGAGAGCCCTTTTATGCAGACTTTGCCCGATTTCGATACCCAAAATTTTTGCGATTTTCACAGAATTTTTTTCAAAAGCCGATTCCAAAGCAACCAATAGAGCTTTGCGATCGCAATCACTTCCAGAATCTGCCCCACGAAGTCTACTTTCATAACAGAACAGCAGGGACCTGCCAAAGTTAAAACATTTGGCCAGGAGAGCCCTTTTATGAAGGCATGTGCTCGATATCGTCGCCAAATTTTTTTGGGGAATTTTACGCCCTCTCATTTTCAAAAGTCGATTCCAAAGCAACGAATAGAGCTTTGCGATCGCAATCACTTCCAGAATCTGCAAAAGATATTCTAGTTTCATAACAGAACAGCAGGGACCTGCCAAAGTTAAACCATTTGGCCAGGAGAGCCCTTTTATGCAGACTTTGCCCGATTTCGATACCCAAAATTTTTGCGATTTTCACAGAATTTTTTTCAAAAGCCGATTCCAAAGCAACCAATAGAGCTTTGCGATCGCAATCACTTCCAGAATCTGCCCCACGAAGTCTACTTTCATAACAGAACAGCAGGGACCTGCCAAAGTTAAACCATTTGGCCAGGAGAGCCCTTTTATGAAGGCATGTGCTCGATATCGTCGCCAAATTTTTTTGGGGAATTTTACGCCCTCTCATTTTCAAAAGTCGATTCCAAAGCAACGAATAGAGCTTTGCGATCGCAATCACTTCCAGAATCTGCAAAAGATATTCTAGTTTCATAACAGAACAGCAGGGACCTGCCAAAGTTAAACCATTTGGCCAGGAGAGCCCTTTTATGCAGACTTTGCCCGATTTCGATACCCAAAATTTTTGCGATTTTCACAGAATTTTTTTCAAAAGCCGATTCCAAAGCAACCAATAGAGCTTTGCGATCGCAATCACTTCCAGAATCTGCCCCACGAAGTCTACTTTCATAACAGAACAGCAGAGACCTGCCAAAGTTAAACCATTTGGCCAGGAGAGCCCTTTTATGAAGGCATGTGCTCGATATCGTCGCCAAATTTTTTTGGGGAATTTTACGCCCTCTCATTTTCAAAAGTCGATTCCAAAGCAACGAAAAGAGCTTTGCGATCGCAATCACTTCCAGAATCTGCAAAAGATATTCTAGTTTCATAACAGAACAGCAGGGACCTGCCAAAGTTAAACCATTTGGCCAGGAGAGCCCTTTTATGCAGACTTTGCCCGATTTCGATACCCAAAATTTTTGCGATTTTCACAGAATTTTTTTCAAAAGCCGATTCCAAAGCAACCAATAGAGCTTTGCGATCGCAATCACTTCCAGAATCTGCCCCACGAAGTCTACTTTCATAACAGAACAGCAGGGACCTGCCAAAGTTAAAACATTTGGCCAGGAGAGCCCTTTTATGAAGGCATGTGCTCGATATCGTCGCCAAATTTTTTTGGGGAATTTTACGCCCTCTCATTTTCAAAAGTCGATTCCAAAGCAACGAATAGAGCTTTGCGATCGCAATCACTTCCAGAATCTGCAAAAGATATTCTAGTTTCATAACAGAACAGCAGGGACCTGCCAAAGTTAAACCATTTGGCCAGGAGAGCCCTTTTATGCAGACTTTGCCCGATTTCGATACCCAAAATTTTTGCGATTTTCACAGAATTTTTTTCAAAAGCCGATTCCAAAGCAACCAATAGAGCTTTGCGATCGCAATCACTTCCAGAATCTGCCCCACGAAGTCTACTTTCATAACAGAACAGCAGGGACCTGCCAAAGTTAAACCATTTGGCCAGGAGAGCCCTTTTATGAAGGCATGTGCTCGATATCGTCGCCAAATTTTTTTGGGGAATTTTACGCCCTCTCATTTTCAAAAGTCGATTCCAAAGCAACGAATAGAGCTTTGCGATCGCAATCACTTCCAGAATCTGCAAAAGATATTCTAGTTTCATAACAGAACAGCAGGGACCTGCCAAAGTTAAACCATTTGGCCAGGAGAGCCCTTTTATGCAGACTTTGCCCGATTTCGATACCCAAAATTTTTGCGATTTTCACAGAATTTTTTTCAAAAGCCGATTCCAAAGCAACCAATAGAGCTTTGCGATCGCAATCACTTCCAGAATCTGCCCCACGAAGTCTACTTTCATAACAGAACAGCAGGGACCTGCCAAAGTTAAACCATTTGGCCAGGAGAGCCCTTTTATGAAGGCATGTGCTCGATATCGTCGCCAAATTTTTTTGGGGAATTTTACGCCCTCTCATTTTCAAAAGTCGATTCCAAAGCAACGAATAGAGCTTTGCGATCGCAATCACTTCCAGAATCTCCAAAAGATATTCTAGTTTCATAACAGAACAGCAGGGACCTGCCAAAGTTAAACCATTTGGCCAGGAGAGCCCTTTTATGCAGACTTTGCCCGATTTCGATACCCAAAATTTTTGCGATTTTCACAGAATTTTTTTCAAAAGCCGATTCCAAAGCAACCAATAGAGCTTTGCGATCGCAATCACTTCCAGAATCTGCCCCACGAAGTCTACTTTCATAACAGAACAGCAGGGACCTGCCAAAGTTAAAACATTTGGCCAGGAGAGCCCTTTTATGAAGGCATGTGCTCGATATCGTCGCCAAATTTTTTTGGGGAATTTTACGCCCTCTCATTTTCAAAAGTCGATTCCAAAGCAACGAATAGAGCTTTGCGATCGCAATCACTTCCAGAATCTGCAAAAGATATTCTAGTTTCATAACAGAACAGCAGGGACCTGCCAAAGTTAAACCATTTGGCCAGGAGAGCCCTTTTATGCAGACTTTGCCCGATTTCGATACCCAAAATTTTTGCGATTTTCACAGAATTTTTTTCAAAAGCCGATTCCAAAGCAACCAATAGAGCTTTGCGATCGCAATCACTTCCAGAATCTGCCCCACGAAGTCTACTTTCATAACAGAACAGCAGGGACCTGCCAAAGTTAAACCATTTGGCCAGGAGAGCCCTTTTATGAAGGCATGTGCTCGATATCGTCGCCAAATTTTTTTGGGGAATTTTACGCCCTCTCATTTTCAAAAGTCGATTCCAAAGCAACGAATAGAGCTTTGCGATCGCAATCACTTCCAGAATCTGCAAAAGATATTCTAGTTTCATAACAGAACAGCAGGGACCTGCCAAAGTTAAACCATTTGGCCAGGAGAGCCCTTTTATGCAGACTTTGCCCGATTTCGATACCCAAAATTTTTGCGATTTTCACAGAATTTTTTTCAAAAGCCGATTCCAAAGCAACCAATAGAGCTTTGCGATCGCAATCACTTCCAGAATCTGCCCCACGAAGTCTACTTTCATAACAGAACAGCAGGGACCTGCCAAAGTTAAACCATTTGGCCAGGAGAGCCCTTTTATGAAGGCATGTGCTCGATATCGTCGCCAAATTTTTTTGGGGAATTTTACGCCCTCTCATTTTCAAAAGTCGATTCCAAAGCAACGAATAGAGCTTTGCGATCGCAATCACTTCCAGAATCTCCAAAAGATATTCTAGTTTCATAACAGAACAGCAGGGACCTGCCAAAGTTAAACCATTTGGCCAGGAGAGCCCTTTTATGCAGACTTTGCCCGATTTCGATACCCAAAATTTTTGCGATTTTCACAGAATTTTTTTCAAAAGCCGATTCCAAAGCAACCAATAGAGCTTTGCGATCGCAATCACTTCCAGAATCTGCCCCACGAAGTCTACTTTCATAACAGAACAGCAGGGACCTGCCAAAGTTAAACCATTTGGCCAGGAGAGCCCTTTTATAAAGGCATGTGCTCGATATCGTCGCCAAATTTTTTTGGGGAATTTTACGCCCTCTCATATTCAAAAGTCGATTCCAAAGCAACGAATAGAGCTTTGCGATCGCAATCACTTCCAGAATCTGCAAAAGATATTCTAGTTTCATAACAGAACAGCAGGGACCTGCCAAAGTTAAACCATTTGGCCAGGAGAGCCCTTTTATGCAGACTTTGCCCGATTTCGATACCCAAAATTTTTGCGATTTTCACAGAATTTTTTTCAAAAGCCGATTCGAAAGCAACCAATAGAGCTTTGCGATCGCAATCACTTCCAGAATCTGCCCCACGAAGTCTACTTTCATAACAGAACAGCAGGGACCTGCCAAAGTTAAACCATTTGGCCAGGAGAGCCCTTTTATGAAGGCATGTGCTCGATATCGTCGCCAAATTTTTTTGGGGAATTTTACGCCCTCTCATTTTCAAAAGTCGATTCCAAAGCAACGAATAGAGCTTTGCGATCGCAATCACTTCCAGAATCTGCAAAAGATATTCTAGTTTCATAACAGAACAGCAGGGACCTGCCAAAGTTAAACCATTTGGCCAGGAGAGCCCTTTTATGCAGACTTTGCCCGATTTCGATACCCAAAATTTTTGCGATTTTCACAGAATTTTTTTCAAAAGCCGATTCCAAAGCAACCAATAGAGCTTTGCGATCGCAATCACTTCCAGAATCTGCCCCACGAAGTCTACTTTCATAACAGAACAGCAGGGACCTGCCAAAGTTAAACCATTTGGCCAGGAGAGCCCTTTTATGAAGGCATGTGCTCGATATCGTCGCCAAATTTTTTTGGGGAATTTTACGCCCTCTCATTTTCAAAAGTCGATTCCAAAGCAACGAATAGAGCTTTGCGATCGCAATCACTTCCAGAATCTGCAAAAGATATTCTAGTTTCATAACAGAACAGCAGGGACCTGCCAAAGTTAAACCATTTGGCCAGGAGAGCCCTTTTATGCAGACTTTGCCCGATTTCGATACCCAAAATTTTTGCGATTTTCACAGAATTTTTTTCAAAAGCCGATTCCAAAGCAACCAATAGAGCTTTGCGATCGCAATCACTTCCAGAATCTGCCCCACGAAGTCTACTTTCATAACAGAACAGCAGGGACCTGCCAAAGTTAAACCATTTGGCCAGGAGAGCCCTTTTATGAAGGCATGTGCTCGATATCGTCGCCAAATTTTTTTGGGGAATTTTACGCCCTCTCATTTTCAAAAGTCGATTCCAAAGCAACGAATAGAGCTTTGCGATCGCAATCACTTCCAGAATCTGCAAAAGATATTCTAGTTTCATAACAGAACAGCAGGGACCTGCCAAAGTTAAACCATTTGGCCAGGAGAGCCCTTTTATGCAGACTTTGCCCGATTTCGATACCCAAAATTTTTGCGATTTTCACAGAATTTTTTTCAAAAGCCGATTCCAAAGCAACCAATAGAGCTTTGCGATCGCAATCACTTCCAGAATCTGCAAAAGATATTCTAGTTTCATAACAGAACAGCAGGGACCTGCCAAAGTTAAACCATTTGGCCAGGAGAGCCCTTTTATGAAGGCATGTGCTCGATATCGTCGCCAAATTTTTTTGGGGAATTTTACGCCCTCTCATTTTCAAAAGTCGATTCCAAAGCAACGAATAGAGCTTTGCGATCGCAATCACTTCCAGAATCTGCAAAAGATATTCTAGTTTCATAACAGAACAGCAGGGACCTGCCAAAGTTAAACCATTTGGCCAGGAGAGCCCTTTTATGCAGACTTTGCCCGATTTCGATACCCAAAATTTTTGCGATTTTCACAGAATTTTTTTCAAAAGCCGATTCCAAAGCAACCAATAGAGCTTTGCGATCGCAATCACTTCCAGAATCTGCCCCACGAAGTCTACTTTCATAACAGAACAGCAGGGACCTGCCAAAGTTAAACCATTTGGCCAGGAGAGCCCTTTTATGAAGGCATGTGCTCGATATCGTCGCCAAATTTTTTTGGGGAATTTTACGCCCTCTCATTTTCAAAAGTCGATTCCAAAGCAACGAATAGAGCTTTGCGATCGCAATCACTTCCAGAATCTGCAAAAGATATTCTAGTTTCATAACAGAACAGCAGGGACCTGCCAAAGTTAAACCATTTGGCCAGGAGAGCCCTTTTATGCAGACTTTGCCCGATTTCGATACCCAAAATTTTTGCGATTTTCACAGAATTTTTTTCAAAAGCCGATTCCAAAGCAACCAATAGAGCTTTGCGATCGCAATCACTTCCAGAATCTGCCCCACGAAGTCTACTTTCATAACAGAACAGCAGGTACCTGCCAAAGTTAAACCATTTGGCCAGGAGAGCCCTTTTATGAAGGCATGTGCTCGATATCGTCGCCAAATTTTTTTGGGGAATTTTACGCCCTCTCATTTTCAAAAGTCGATTCCAAAGCAACGAATAGAGCTTTGCGATCGCAATCACTTCCAGAATCTGCAAAAGATATTCTAGTTTCATAACAGAACAGCAGGGACCTGCCAAAGTTAAACCATTTGGCCAGGAGAGCCCTTTTATGCAGACTTTGCCCGATTTCGATACCCAAAATTTTTGCGATTTTCACAGAATTTTTTTCAAAAGCCGATTCCAAAGCAACCAATAGAGCTTTGCGATCGCAATCACTTCCAGAATCTGCCCCACGAAGTCTACTTTCATAACAGAACAGCAGGGACCTGCCAAAGTTAAACCATTTGGCCAGGAGAGCCCTTTTATAAAGGCATGTGCTCGATATCGTCGCCAAATTTTTTTGGGGAATTTTACGCCCTCTGATTTTCAAAAGTCGATTCCAAAGCAACGAATAGAGCTTTGCGATCGCAATCACTTCCAGAATCTGCAAAAGATATTCTAGTTTCATAACAGAACAGCAGGGACCTGCCAAAGTTAAACCATTTGGCCAGGAGAGCCCTTTTATGCAGACTTTGCCCGATTTCGATACCCAAAATTTTTGCGATTTTCACAGAATTTTTTTCAAAAGCCGATTCCAAAGCAACCAATAGAGCTTTGCGATCGCAATCACTTCCAGAATCTGCCCCACGAAGTCTACTTTCATAACAGAACAGCAGGGACCTGCCAAAGTTAAACCATTTGGCCAGGAGAGCCCTTTTATGAAGGCATGTGCTCGATATCGTCGCCATATTTTTTTGGGGAATTTTACGCCCTCTCATTTTCAAAAGTCGATTCCAAAGCAACGAATAGAGCTTTGCGATCGCAATCACTTCCAGAATCTGCAAAAGATATTCTAGTTTCATAACAGAACAGCAGGGACCTGCCAAAGTTAAACCATTTGGCCAGGAGAGCCCTTTTATGCAGACTTTGCCCGATTTCGATACCCAAAATTTTTGCGATTTTCACAGAACTTTTTTCAAAAGCCGATTCCAAAGCAACCAATAGAGCTTTGCGATCGCAATCACTTCCAGAATCTGCCCCACGAAGTCTACTTTCATAACAGAACAGCAGGGACCTGCCAAAGTTAAACCATTTGGCCAGGAGAGCCCTTTTATGAAGGCATGTGCTCGATATCGTCGCCAAATTTTTTTGGGGAATTTTACGCCCTCTCATTTTCAAAAGTCGATTCCAAAGCAACGAATAGAGCTTTGCGATCGCAATCACTTCCAGAATCTGCAAAAGATATTCTAGTTTCATAACAGAACAGCAGGGACCTGCCAAAGTTAAACCATTTGGCCAGGAGAGCCCTTTTATGCAGACTTTGCCCGATTTCGATACCCAAAATTTTTGCGATTTTCACAGAATTTTTTTCAAAAGCCGATTCCAAAGCAACCAATAGAGCTTTGCGATCGCAATCACTTCCAGAATCTGCCCCACGAAGTCTACTTTCATAACAGAACAGCAGGGACCTGCCAAAGTTACACCATTTGGCCAGGAGAGCCCTTTTATGAAGGCATGTGCTCGATATCGTCGCCAAATTTTTTTGGGGAATTTTACGCCCTCTCATTTTCAAAAGTCGATTCCAAAGCAACGAATAGAGCTTTGCGATCGCAATCACTTCCAGAATCTGCAAAAGATATTCTAGTTTCATAACAGAACAGCAGGGACCTGCCAAAGTTAAACCATTTGGCCAGGAGAGCCCTTTTATGCAGACTTTGCCCGATTTCGATACCCAAAATTTTTGCGATTTTCACAGAATTTTTTTCAAAAGCCGATTCCAAAGCAACCAATAGAGCTTTGCGATCGCAATCACTTCCAGAATCTGCCCCACGAAGTCTACTTTCATAACAGAACAGCAGGGACCTGCCAAAGTTAAACCATTTGGCCAGGAGAGCCCTTTTATGAAGGCATGTGCTCGATATCGTCGCCAAATTTTTTTGGGGAATTTTACGCCCTCTCATTTTCAAAAGTCGATTCCAAAGCAACGAATAGAGCTTTGCGATCGCAATCACTTCCAGAATCTGCAAAAGATATTCTAGTTTCATAACAGAACAGCAGGGACCTGCCAAAGTTAAACCATTTGGCCAGGAGAGCCCTTTTATGCAGACTTTGCCCGATTTCGATACCCAAAATTTTTGCGATTTTCACAGAATTTTTTTCAAAAGCCGATTCCAAAGCAACCAATAGAGCTTTGCGATCGCAATCACTTCCAGAATCTGCCCCACGAAGTCTACTTTCATAACAGAACAGCAGGGACCTGCCAAAGTTAAACCATTTCGCCAGGAGAGCCCTTTTATGAAGGCATGTGCTCGATATCGTCGCCAAATTTTTTTGGGGAATTTTACGCCCTCTCATTTTCAAAAGTCGATTCCAAAGCAACGAATAGAGCTTTGCGATCGCAATCACTTCCAGAATCTGCAAAAGATATTCTAGTTTCATAACAGAACAGCAGGGACCTGCCAAAGTTAAACCATTTGGCCAGGAGAGCCCTTTTATGCAGACTTTGCCCGATTTCGATACCCAAAATTTTTGCGATTTTCACAGAATTTTTTTCAAAAGCCGATTCCAAAGCAACCAATAGAGCTTTGCGATCGCAATAACTTCCAGAATCTGCCCCACGAAGTCTACTTTCATAACAGAACAGCAGGGACCTGCCAAAGTTAAACCATTTGGCCAGGAGAGCCCTTTTATGAAGGCATGTGCTCGATATCGTCGCCAAATTTTTTTGGGGGAATTTTACGCCCTCTCATTTTCAAAAGTCGATTCCAAAGCAACGAATAGAGCTTTGCGATCGCAATCACTTCCAGAATCTGCAAAAGATATTCTAGTTTCATAACAGAACAGCAGGGACCTGCCAAAGTTAAACCATTTGGCCAGGAGAGCCCTTTTATGCAGACTTTGCCCGATTTCGATACCCAAAATTTTTGCGATTTTCACAGAATTTTTTTCAAAAGCCGATTCCAAAGCAACCAATAGAGCTTTGCGATCGCAATCACTTCCAGAATCTGCCCCACGAAGTCTACTTTCATAACAGAACAGCAGGGACCTGCCAAAGTTAAACCATTTGGCCAGGAGAGCCCTTTTATGAAGGCATGTGCTCGATATCGTCGCCAAATTTTTTTGGGGAATTTTACGCCCTCTCATTTTCAAAAGTCGATTCCAAAGCAACGAATAGAGCTTTGCGATCGCAATCACTTCCAGAATCTGCAAAAGATATTCTAGTTTCATAACAGAACAGCAGGGACCTGCCAAAGTTAAACCATTTGGCCAGGAGAGCCCTTTTATGCAGACTTTGCCCGATTTCGATACCCAAAATTTTTGCGATTTTCACAGAATTTTTTTCAAAAGCCGATTCCAAAGCAACCAATAGAGCTTTGCGATCGCAATCACTTCCAGAATCTGCCCCACGAAGTCTACTTTCATAACAGAACAGCAGGGACCTGCCAAAGTTAAACCATTTGGCCAGGAGAGCCCTTTTATGAAGGCATGTGCTCGATATCGTCGCCAAATTTTTTTGGGGAATTTTACGCCCTCTCATTTTCAAAAGTCGATTCCAAAGCAACGAATAGAGCTTTGCGATCGCAATCACTTCCAGAATCTGCAAAAGATATTCTAGTTTCATAACAGAACAGCAGGGACCTGCCAAAGTTAAACCATTTGGCCAGGAGAGCCCTTTTATGCAGACTTTGCCCGATTTCGATACCCAAAATTTTTGCGATTTTCACAGAATTTTTTTCAAAAGCCGATTCCAAAGCAACCAATAGAGCTTTGCGATCGCAATCACTTCCAGAATCTGCCCCACGAAGTCTACTTTCATAACAGAACAGCAGGGACCTGCCAAAGTTAAACCATTTGGCCAGGAGAGCCCTTTTATGAAGGCATGTGCTCGATATCGTCGCCAAATTTTTTTGGGGAATTTTACGCCCTCTCATTTTCAAAAGTCGATTCCAAAGCAACGAATAGAGCTTTGCGATCGCAATCACTTCCAGAATCTGCAAAAGATATTCTAGTTTCATAACAGAACAGCAGGGACCTGCCAAAGTTAAACCATTTGGCCAGGAGAGCCCTTTTATGCAGACTTTGCCCGATTTCGATACCCAAAATTTTTGCGATTTTCACAGAATTTTTTTCAAAAGCCGATTCCAAAGCAACCAATAGAGCTTTGCGATCGCAATCACTTCCAGAATCTGCCCCACGAAGTCTACTTTCATAACAGAACAGCAGGGACCTGCAAAAGTTAAACCATTTGGCCAGGAGAGCCCTTTTATGAAGGCATGTGCTCGATATCGTCGCCAAATTTTTTTGGGGAATTTTACGCCCTCTCATTTTCAAAAGTCGATTCCAAAGCAACGAATAGAGCTTTGCGATCGCAATCACTTCCAGAATCTGCAAAAGATATTCTAGTTTCATAACAGAACAGCAGGGACCTGCCAAAGTTAAACCATTTGGCCAGGAGAGCCCTTTTATGCAGAGTTTGCCCGATTTCGATACCCAAAATTTTTGCGATTTTCACAGAATTTTTTTCAAAAGCCGATTCCAAAGCAACCAATAGAGCTTTGCGATCGCAATCACTTCCAGAATCTGCCCCACGAAGTCTACTTTCATAACAGAGCAGCAGGGACCTGCCAAAGTTAAACCATTTGGCCAGGAGAGCCCTTTTATGAAGGCATGTGCTCGATATCGTCGCCAAATTTTTTTGGGGAATTTTACGCCCTCTCATTTTCAAAAGTCGATTCCAAAGCAACGAATAGAGCTTTGCGATCGCAATCACTTCCAGAATCTGCAAAAGATATTCTAGTTTCATAACAGAATAGCAGGGACCTGCCAAAGTTAAACCATTTGGCCAGGAGAGCCCTTTTATGCAGACTTTGCCCGATTTCGATACCCAAAATTTTTGCGATTTTCACAGAATTTTTTTCAAAAGCCGATTCCAAAGCAACCAATAGAGCTTTGCGATCGCAATCACTTCCAGAATCTGCCCCACGAAGTCTACTTTCATAACAGAACAGCAGGGACCTGCCAAAGTTAAACCATTTGGCCAGGAGAGCCCTTTTATGAAGGCATGTGCTCGATATCGTCGCCAAATTTTTTTGGGGAATTTTACGCCCTCTCATTTTCAAAAGTCGATTCCAAAGCAACGAATAGAGCTTTGCGATCGCAATCACTTCCAGAATCTGCAAAAGATATTCTAGTTTCATAACAGAACAGCAGGGACCTGCCAAAGTTAAACCATTTGGCCAGGAGAGCCCTTTTATGCAGACTTTGCCCGATTTCGATACCCAAAATTTTTGCGATTTTCACAGAATTTTTTTCAAAAGCCGATTCCAAAGCAACCAATAGAGCTTTGCGATCGCAATCACTTCCAGAATCTGCCCCACGAAGTCTACTTTCATAACAGAACAGCAGGGACCTGCCAAAGTTAAACCATTTGGCCAGGAGAGCCCTTTTATGAAGGCATGTGCTCGATATCGTCGCCAAATTTTTTTGGGGAATTTTACGCCCTCTCATTTTCAAAAGTCGATTCCAAAGCAACGAATAGAGCTTTGCGATCGCAATCACTTCCAGAATCTGCAAAAGATATTCTAGTTTCATAACAGAACAGCAGGGACCTGCCAAAGTTAAACCATTTGGCCAGGAGAGCCCTTTTATGCAGACTTTGCCCGATTTCGATACCCAAAATTTTTGCGATTTTCACAGAATTTTTTTCAAAAGCCGATTCCAAAGCAACCAATAGAGCTTTGCGATCGCAATCACTTCCAGAATCTGCCCCACGAAGTCTACTTTCATAACAGAACAGCAGGGACCTGCCAAAGTTAAACCATTTGGCCAGGAGAGCCCTTTTATGAAGGCATGTGCTCGATATCGTCGCCAAATTTTTTTGGGGAATTTTACGCCCTCTCATTTTCAAAAGTCGATTCCAAAGCAACGAATAGAGCTTTGCGATCGCAATCACTTCCAGAATCTGCAAAAGATATTCTAGTTTCATAACAGAACAGCAGGGACCTACCAAAGTTAAACCATTTGGCCAGGAGAGCCCTTTTATGCAGACTTTGCCCGATTTCGATACCCAAAATTTTTGCGATTTTCACAGAATTTTTTTCAAAAGCCGATTCCAAAGCAACCAATAGAGCTTTGCGATCGCAATCACTTCCAGAATCTGCCCCACGAAGTCTACTTTCATAACAGAACAGCAGGGACCTGCCAAAGTTAAACCATTTGGCCAGGAGAGCCCTTTTATGAAGGCATGTGCTCGATATCGTCGCCAAATTTTTTTGGGGAATTTTACGCCCTCTCATTTTCAAAAGTCGATTCCAAAGCAACGAATAGAGCTTTGCGATCGCAATCACTTCCAGAATCTGCAAAAGATATTCTAGTTTCATAACAGAACAGCAGGGACCTGCCAAAGTTAAACCATTTGGCCAGGAGAGCCCTTTTATACAGACTTTGCCCGATTTCGATACCCAAAATTTTTGCGATTTTCACAGAATTTTTTTCAAAAGCCGATTCCAAAGCAACCAATAGAGCTTTGCGATCGCAATCACTTCCAGAATCTGCCCCACGAAGTCTACTTTCATAACAGAGCAGCACGGACCTGCCAAAGTTAAACCATTTGGCCAGGAGAGCCCATTTATGAAGGCATGTGCTCGATATCGTCGCCAAATTTTTTTGGGGAATTTTACGCCCTCTCATTTTCAAAAGTCGATTCCAAAGCAACGAATAGAGCTTTGCGATCGCAATCACTTCCAGAATCTGCAAAAGATATTCTAGTTTCATAACAGAATAGCAGGGACCTGCCAAAGTTAAACCATTTGGCCAGGAGAGCCCTTTTATGCAGACTTTGCCCGATTTCGATACCCAAAATTTTTGCGATTTTCACAGAATTTTTTTCAAAAGCCGATTCCAAAGCAACCAATAGAGCTTTGCGATCGCAATCACTTCCAGAATCTGCCCCACGAAGTCTACTTTCATAACAGAACAGCAGGGACCTGCCAAAGTTAAACCATTTGGCCAGGAGAGCCCTTTTATGAAGGCATGTGCTCGATATCGTCGCCAAATTTTTTTGGGGAATTTTACGCCCTCTCATTTTCAAAAGTCGATTCCAAAGCAACGAATAGAGCTTTGCGATCGCAATCACTTCCAGAATCTGCAAAAGATATTCTAGTTTCATAACAGAACAGCAGGGACCTGCCAAAGTTAAACCATTTGGCCAGGAGAGCCCTTTTATGCAGACTTTGCCCGATTTCGATACCCAAAATTTTTGCGATTTTCACAGAATTTTTTTCAAAAGCCGATTCCAAAGCAACCAATAGAGCTTTGCGATCGCAATCACTTCCAGAATCTGCCCCACGAAGTCTACTTTCATAACAGAACAGCAGGGACCTGCCAAAGTTAAACCATTTGGCCAGGAGAGCCCTTTTATGAAGGCATGTGCTCGATATCGTCGCCAAATTTTTTTGGGGAATTTTACGCCCTCTCATTTTCAAAAGTCGATTCCAAAGCAACGAATAGAGCTTTGCGATCGCAATCACTTCCAGAATCTGCAAAAGATATTCTAGTTTCATAACAGAACAGCAGGGACCTGCCAAAGTTAAACCATTTGGCCAGGAGAGCCCTTTTATGCAGACTTTGCCCGATTTCGATACCCAAAATTTTTGCGATTTTCACAGAATTTTTTTCAAAAGCCGATTCCAAAGCAACCAATAGAGCTTTGCGATCGCAATCACTTCCAGAATCTGCCCCACGAAGTCTACTTTCATAACAGAACAGCAGGGACCTGCCAAAGTTAAACCATTTGGCCAGGAGAGCCCTTTTATGAAGGCATGTGCTCGATATCGTCGCCAAATTTTTTTGGGGAATTTTACGCCCTCTCATTTTCAAAAGTCGATTCCAAAGCAACGAATAGAGCTTTGCGATCGCAATCACTTCCAGAATCTGCAAAAGATATTCTAGTTTCATAACAGAACAGCAGGGACCTGCCAAAGTTAAACCATTTGGCCAGGAGAGCCCTTTTATGCAGACTTTGCCCGATTTCGATACCCAAAATTTTTGCGATTTTCACAGAATTTTTTTCAAAAGCCGATTCCAAACAACCAATAGAGCTTTGCGATCGCAATCACTTCCAGAATCTGCCCCACGAAGTCTACTTTCATAACAGAACAGCAGGGACCTGCCAAAGTTAAACCATTTGGCCAGGAGAGCCCTTTTATGAAGGCATGTGCTCGATATCGTCGCCAAATTTTTTTGGGGAATTTTACGCCCTCTCATTTTCAAAAGTCGATTCCAAAGCAACGAATAGAGCTTTGCGATCGCAATCACTTCCAGAATCTGCAAAAGATATTCTAGTTTCATAACAGAACAGCAGGGACCTGCCAAAGTTAAACCATTTGGCCAGGAGAGCCCTTTTATGCAGACTTTGCCCGATTTCGATACCCAAAATTTTTGCGATTTTCACAGAATTTTTTTCAAAAGCCGATTCCAAAGCAACCAATAGAGCTTTGCGATCGCAATCACTTCCAGAATCTGCCCCACGAAGTCTACTTTCATAACAGAACAGCAGGGACCTGCCAAAGTTAAACCATTTGGCCAGGAGAGCCCTTTTATGAAGGCATGTGCTCGATATCGTCGCCAAATTTTTTTGGGGAATTTTACGCCCTCTCATTTTCAAAAGTCGATTCCAAAGCAACGAATAGAGCTTTGCGATCGCAATCACTTCCAGAATCTGCAAAAGATATTCTAGTTTCATAACAGAACAGCAGGGACCTGCCAAAGTTAAACCATTTGGCCAGGAGAGCCCTTTTATGCAGACTTTGCCCGATTTCGATACCCAAAATTTTTGCGATTTTCACAGAATTTTTTTCAAAAGCCGATTCCAAAGCAACCAATAGAGCTTTGCGATCGCAATCACTTCCAGAATCTGCCCCACGAAGTCTACTTTCATAACAGAACAGCAGGGACCTGCCAAAGTTAAACCATTTGGCCAGGAGAGCCCTTTTATGAAGGCATGTGCTCGATATCGTCGCCAAATTTTTTTGGGGAATTTTACGCCCTCTCATTTTCAAAAGTCGATTCCAAAGCAACGAATAGAGCTTTGCGATCGCAATCACTTCCAGAATCTGCAAAAGATATTCTAGTTTCATAACAGAACAGCAGGGACCTGCCAAAGTTAAACCATTTGGCCAGGAGAGCCCTTTTATGCAGACTTTGCCCGATTTCGATACCCAAAATTTTTGCGATTTTCACAGAATTTTTTTCAAAAGCCGATTCCAAACAACCAATAGAGCTTTGCGATCGCAATCACTTCCAGAATCTGCCCCACGAAGTCTACTTTCATAACAGAACAGCAGGGACCTGCCAAAGTTAAACCATTTGGCCAGGAGAGCCCTTTTATGAAGGCATGTGCTCGATATCGTCGCCAAATTTTTTTGGGGAATTTTACGCCCTCTCATTTTCAAAAGTCGATTCCAAAGCAACGAATAGAGCTTTGCGATCGCAATCACTTCCAGAATCTGCAAAAGATATTCTAGTTTCATAACAGAACAGCAGGGACCTGCCAAAGTTAAACCATTTGGCCAGGAGAGCCCTTTTATGCAGACTTTGCCCGATTTCGATACCCAAAATTTTTGCGATTTTCACAGAATTTTTTTCAAAAGCCGATTCCAAAGCAACCAATAGAGCTTTGCGATCGCAATCACTTCCAGAATCTGCCCCACGAAGTCTACTTTCATAACAGAACAGCAGGGACCTGCCAAAGTTAAACCATTTGGCCAGGAGAGCCCTTTTATGAAGGCATGTGCTCGATATCGTCGCCAAATTTTTTTGGGGAATTTTACGCCCTCTCATTTTCAAAAGTCGATTCCAAAGCAACGAATAGAGCTTTGCGATCGCAATCACTTCCAGAATCTGCAAAAGATATTCTAGTTTCATAACAGAACAGCAGGGACCTGCCAAAGTTAAACCATTTGGCCAGGAGAGCCCTTTTATACAGACTTTGCCCGATTTCGATACCCAAAATTTTTGCGATTTTCACAGAATTTTTTTCAAAAGCCGATTCCAAAGCAACCAATAGAGCTTTGCGATCGCAATCACTTCCAGAATCTGCCCCACGAAGTCTACTTTCATAACAGAGCAGCACGGACCTGCCAAAGTTAAACCATTTGGCCAGGAGAGCCCATTTATGAAGGCATGTGCTCGATATCGTCGCCAAATTTTTTTGGGGAATTTTACGCCCTCTCATTTTCAAAAGTCGATTCCAAAGCAACGAATAGAGCTTTGCGATCGCAATCACTTCCAGAATCTGCAAAAGATATTCTAGTTTCATAACAGAATAGCAGGGACCTGCCAAAGTTAAACCATTTGGCCAGGAGAGCCCTTTTATGCAGACTTTGCCCGATTTCGATACCCAAAATTTTTGCGATTTTCACAGAATTTTTTTCAAAAGCCGATTCCAAAGCAACCAATAGAGCTTTGCGATCGCAATCACTTCCAGAATCTGCCCCACGAAGTCTACTTTCATAACAGAACAGCAGGGACCTGCCAAAGTTAAACCATTTGGCCAGGAGAGCCCTTTTATGAAGGCATGTGCTCGATATCGTCGCCAAATTTTTTTGGGGAATTTTACGCCCTCTCATTTTCAAAAGTCGATTCCAAAGCAACGAATAGAGCTTTGCGATCGCAATCACTTCCAGAATCTGCAAAAGATATTCTAGTTTCATAACAGAACAGCAGGGACCTGCCAAAGTTAAACCATTTGGCCAGGAGAGCCCTTTTATGCAGACTTTGCCCGATTTCGATACCCAAAATTTTTGCGATTTTCACAGAATTTTTTTCAAAAGCCGATTCCAAAGCAACCAATAGAGCTTTGCGATCGCAATCACTTCCAGAATCTGCCCCACGAAGTCTACTTTCATAACAGAACAGCAGGGACCTGCCAAAGTTAAACCATTTGGCCAGGAGAGCCCTTTTATAAAGCCATGTGCTCGATATCGTCGCACAATTTTTTTGGGGAATTTTACGCCCTCTCATTTTCAAAAGTCGATTCCAAAGCAACGAATAGAGCTTTGCGATCGCAATCACTTCCAGAATCTGCAAAAGATATTCTAGTTTCATAACAGAACAGCAGGGACCTGCCAAAGTTAAACCATTTGGCCAGGAGAGCCCTTTTATGCAGACTTTGCCCGATTTCGATACCCAAAATTTTTGCGATTTTCACAGAACTTTTTTCAAAAGCCGATTCCAAAGCAACCAATAGAGCTTTGCGATCGCAATCACTTCCAGAATCTGCAAAAGATATTCTAGTTTCATAACAGAACAGCAGGGACCTGCCAAAGTTAAACCATTTGGCCAGGAGAGCCCTTTTATGAAGGCATGTGCTCGATATCGTCGCCAAATTTTTTTGGGGAATTTTACGCCCTCTCATTTTCAAAAGTCGATTCCAAAGCAACGAATAGAGCTTTGCGATCGCAATCACTTCCAGAATCTGCAAAAGATATTCTAGTTTCATAACAGAACAGCAGGGACCTGCCAAAGTTAAACCATTTGGCCAGGAGAGCCCTTTTATGCAGACTTTGCCCGATTTCGATACCCAAAATTTTTGCGATTTTCACAGAATTTTTTTCAAAAGCCGATTCCAAAGCAACCAATAGAGCTTTGCGATCGCAATCACTTCCAGAATCTGCCCCACGAAGTCTACTTTCATAACAGAACAGCAGGGACCTGCCAAAGTTAAACCATTTGGCCAGGAGAGCCCTTTTATGAAGGAATGTGCTCGATATCGTCGCCAAATTTTTTTGGGGAATTTTACGCCCTCTCATTTTCAAAAGTCGATTCCAAAGCAACGAATAGAGCTTTGCGATCGCAATCACTTCCAGAATCTGCAAAAGATATTCTAGTTTCATAACAGAACAGCAGGGACCTGCCAAAGTTAAACCATTTGGCCAGGAGAGCCCTTTTATGCAGACTTTGCCCGATTTCGATACCCAAAATTTTTGCGATTTTCACAGAATTTTTTTCAAAAGCCGATTCCAAAGCAACCAATAGAGCTTTGCGATCGCAATCACTTCCAGAATCTGCCCCACGAAGTCTACTTTCATAACAGAACAGCAGGGACCTGCCAAAGTTAAACCATTTGGCCAGGAGAGCCCTTTTATGAAGGCATGTGCTCGATATCGTCGCCAAATTTTTTTGGGGAATTTTACGCCCTCTCATTTTCAAAAGTCGATTCCAAAGCAACGAATAGAGCTTTGCGATCCCAATCACTTCCAGAATCTGCAAAAGATATTCTAGTTTCATAACAGAACAGCAGGGACCTGCCAAAGTTAAACCATTCGGCCAGGAGAGCCCTTTTATGCAGACTTTGCCCGATTTCGATACCCAAACTTTTTGCGATTTTCACAGAATTTTTTTCAAAAGCCGATTCCAAAGCAACCAATAGAGCTTTGCGATCGCAATCACTTCCAGAATCTGCCCCACGAAGTCTACTTTCACAACAGAACAGCAGGGACCTGCCAAAGTTAAACCATTTGGCCAGGAGAGCCCTTTTATGAAGGCATGTGCTCGATATCGTCGCCAAATTTTTTTGGGGAATTTTACGCCCTCTCATTTTCAAAAGTCGATTCCAAAGCAACGAATAGACCTTTGCGATCGCAATCACTTCCAGAATCTGCAAAAGATATTCTAGTTTCATAACAGAACAGCAGGGACCTGCCAAAGTTAAACCATTTGGCCAGGAGAGCCCTTTTATGCAGACTTTGCCCGATTTCGATACCCAAAATTTTTGCGATTTTCACAGAATTTTTTTCAAAAGCCGATTCCAAAGCAACCAATAGAGCTTTGCGATCGCAATCACTTCCAGAATCTGCCCCACGAAGTCTACTTTCATAACAGAACAGCAGGGACCTGCCAAAGTTAAACCATTTGGCCAGGATAGCCCTTTTATGAAGGCATGTGCTCGATATCGTCGCCAAATTTTTTTGGGGAATTTTACGCCCTCTCATTTTCAAAAGTCGATTCCAAAGCAACGAATAGAGCTTTGCGATCGCAATCACTTCCAGAATCTGCAAAAGATATTCTAGTTTCATAACAGAACAGCAGGGACCTGCCAAAGTTAAACCATTTGGCCAGGAGAGCCCTTTTATGCAGACTTTGCCCGATTTCGATACCCAAAATTTTTGCGATTTTCACAGAATTTTTTTCAAAAGCCGATTCCAAAGCAACCAATAGAGCTTTGCGATCGCAATCACTTCCAGAATCTGCCCCACGAAGTCTACTTTCATAACAGAACAGCAGGGACCTGCCAAAGTTAAACCATTTGGCCAGGAGAGCCCTTTTATGAAGGCATGTGCTCGATATCGTCGCCAAATTTTTTTGGGGAATTTTACGCCCTCTCATTTTCAAAAGTCGATTCCAAAGCAACGAATAGAGCTTTGCGATCGCAATCACTTCCAGAATCTGCAAAAGATATTCTAGTTTCATAACAGAACAGCAGGGACCTGCCAAAGTTAAACCATTTGGCCAGGAGAGCCCTTTTATGCAGACTTTGCCCGATTTCGATACCCAAAATTTTTGCGATTTTCACAGAATTTTTTTCAAAAGCCGATTCCAAAGCAACCAATAGAGCTTTGCGATCGCAATCACTTCCAGAATCTGCCCCACGAAGTCTACTTTCATAACAGAACAGCAGGGACCTGCCAAAGTTAAACCATTTGGCCAGGAGAGCCCTTTTATGAAGGCATGTGCTCGATATCGTCGCCAAATTTTTTTGGGGAATTTTACGCCCTCTCATTTTCAAAAGTCGATTCCAAAGCAACGAATAGAGCTTTGCGATCGCAATCACTTCCAGAATCTGCAAAAGATATTCTAGTTTCATAACAGAACAGCAGGGACCTGCCAAAGTTAAACCATTTGGCCAGGAGAGCCCTTTTATGCAGACTTTGCCCGATTTCGATACCCAAAATTTTTGCGATTTTCACAGAATTTTTTTCAAAAGCCGATTCCAAAGCAACCAATAGAGCTTTGCGATCGCAATCACTTCCAGAATCTGCCCCACGAAGTCTACTTTCATAACAGAACAGCAGGGACCTGCCAAAGTTAAACCATTTGGCCAGGAGAGCCCTTTTATGAAGGCATGTGCTCGATATCGTCGCCAAATTTTTTTGGGGAATTTTACGCCCTCTCATTTTCAAAAGTCGATTCCAAAGCAACGAATAGAGCTTTGCGATCGCAATCACTTCCAGAATCTGCAAAAGATATTCTAGTTTCATAACAGAACAGCAGGGACCTACCAAAGTTAAACCATTTGGCCAGGAGAGCCCTTTTATGCAGACTTTGCCCGATTTCGATACCCAAAATTTTTGCGATTTTCACAGAATTTTTTTCAAAAGCCGATTCCAAAGCAACCAATAGAGCTTTGCGATCGCAATCACTTCCAGAATCTGCCCCACGAAGTCTACTTTCATAACAGAACAGCAGGGACCTGCCAAAGTTAAACCATTTGGCCAGGAGAGCCCTTTTATGAAGGCATGTGCTCGATATCGTCGCCAAATTTTTTTGGGGAATTTTACGCCCTCTCATTTTCAAAAGTCGATTCCAAAGCAACGAATAGAGCTTTGCGATCGCAATCACTTCCAGAATCTGCAAAAGATATTCTAGTTTCATAACAGAACAGCAGGGACCTGCCAAAGTTAAACCATTTGGCCAGGAGAGCCCTTTTATACAGACTTTGCCCGATTTCGATACCCAAAATTTTTGCGATTTTCACAGAATTTTTTTCAAAAGCCGATTCCAAAGCAACCAATAGAGCTTTGCGATCGCAATCACTTCCAGAATCTGCCCCACGAAGTCTACTTTCATAACAGAGCAGCACGGACCTGCCAAAGTTAAACCATTTGGCCAGGAGAGCCCATTTATGAAGGCATGTGCTCGATATCGTCGCCAAATTTTTTTGGGGAATTTTACGCCCTCTCATTTTCAAAAGTCGATTCCAAAGCAACGAATAGAGCTTTGCGATCGCAATCACTTCCAGAATCTGCAAAAGATATTCTAGTTTCATAACAGAATAGCAGGGACCTGCCAAAGTTAAACCATTTGGCCAGGAGAGCCCTTTTATGCAGACTTTGCCCGATTTCGATACCCAAAATTTTTGCGATTTTCACAGAATTTTTTTCAAAAGCCGATTCCAAAGCAACCAATAGAGCTTTGCGATCGCAATCACTTCCAGAATCTGCCCCACGAAGTCTACTTTCATAACAGAACAGCAGGGACCTGCCAAAGTTAAACCATTTGGCCAGGAGAGCCCTTTTATGAAGGCATGTGCTCGATATCGTCGCCAAATTTTTTTGGGGAATTTTACGCCCTCTCATTTTCAAAAGTCGATTCCAAAGCAACGAATAGAGCTTTGCGATCGCAATCACTTCCAGAATCTGCAAAAGATATTCTAGTTTCATAACAGAACAGCAGGGACCTGCCAAAGTTAAACCATTTGGCCAGGAGAGCCCTTTTATGCAGACTTTGCCCGATTTCGATACCCAAAATTTTTGCGATTTTCACAGAATTTTTTTCAAAAGCCGATTCCAAAGCAACCAATAGAGCTTTGCGATCGCAATCACTTCCAGAATCTGCCCCACGAAGTCTACTTTCATAACAGAACAGCAGGGACCTGCCAAAGTTAAACCATTTGGCCAGGAGAGCCCTTTTATGAAGGCATGTGCTCGATATCGTCGCCAAATTTTTTTGGGGAATTTTACGCCCTCTCATTTTCAAAAGTCGATTCCAAAGCAACGAATAGAGCTTTGCGATCGCAATCACTTCCAGAATCTGCAAAAGATATTCTAGTTTCATAACAGAACAGCAGGGACCTGCCAAAGTTAAACCATTTGGCCAGGAGAGCCCTTTTATACAGACTTTGCCCGATTTCGATACCCAAAATTTTTGCGATTTTCACAGAATTTTTTTCAAAAGCCGATTCCAAAGCAACCAATAGAGCTTTGCGATCGCAATCACTTCCAGAATCTGCCCCACGAAGTCTACTTTCATAACAGAGCAGCAGGGACCTGCCAAAGTTAAACCATTTGGCCAGGAGAGCCCTTTTATGAAGGCATGTGCTCGATATCGTCGCCAAATTTTTTTGGGGAATTTTACGCCCTCTCATTTTCAAAAGTCGATTCCAAAGCAACGAATAGAGCTTTGCGATCGCAATCACTTCCAGAATCTGCAAAAGATATTCTAGTTTCATAACAGAATAGCAGGGACCTGCCAAAGTTAAACCATTTGGCCAGGAGAGCCCTTTTATGCAGACTTTGCCCGATTTCGATACCCAAAATTTTTGCGATTTTCACAGAATTTTTTTCAAAAGCCGATTCCAAAGCAACCAATAGAGCTTTGCGATCGCAATCACTTCCAGAATCTGCCCCACGAAGTCTACTTTCATAACAGAACAGCAGGGACCTTCCAAAGTTAAACCATTTGGCCAGGAGAGCCCTTTTATGAAGGCATGTGCTCGATATCGTCGCCAAATTTTTTTGGGGAATTTTACGCCCTCTCATTTTCAAAAGTCGATTCCAAAGCAACGAATAGAGCTTTGCGATCGCAATCACTTCCAGAATCTGCAAAAGATATTCTAGTTTCATAACAGAACAGCAGGGACCTGCCAAAGTTAAACCATTTGGCCAGGAGAGCCCTTTTATGCAGACTTTGCCCGATTTCGATACCCAAAATTTTTGCGATTTTCACAGAATTTTTTTCAAAAGCCGATTCCAAAGCAACCAATAGAGCTTTGCGATCGCAATCACTTCCAGAATCTGCCCCACGAAGTCTACTTTCATAACAGAACAGCAGGGACCTGCCAAAGTTAAACCATTTGGCCAGGAGAGCCCTTTTATGAAGGCATGTGCTCGATATCGTCGCCAAATTTTTTTGGGGAATTTTACGCCCTCTCATTTTCAAAAGTCGATTCCAAAGCAACGAATAGAGCTTTGCGATCGCAATCACTTCCAGAATCTGCAAAAGATATTCTAGTTTCATAACAGAACAGCAGGGACCTGCCAAAGTTAAACCATTTGGCCAGGAGAGCCCTTTTATGCAGACTTTGCCCGATTTCGATACCCAAAATTTTTGCGATTTTCACAGAATTTTTTTCAAAAGCCGATTCCAAACAACCAATAGAGCTTTGCGATCGCAATCACTTCCAGAATCTGCCCCACGAAGTCTACTTTCATAACAGAACAGCAGGGACCTGCCAAAGTTAAACCATTTGGCCAGGAGAGCCCTTTTATGAAGGCATGTGCTCGATATCGTCGCCAAATTTTTTTGGGGAATTTTACGCCCTCTCATTTTCAAAAGTCGATTCCAAAGCAACGAATAGAGCTTTGCGATCGCAATCACTTCCAGAATCTGCAAAAGATATTCTAGTTTCATAACAGAACAGCAGGGACCTGCCAAAGTTAAACCATTTGGCCAGGAGAGCCCTTTTATGCAGACTTTGCCCGATTTCGATACCCAAAATTTTTGCGATTTTCACAGAATTTTTTTCAAAAGCCGATTCCAAAGCAACCAATAGAGCTTTGCGATCGCAATCACTTCCAGAATCTGCCCCACGAAGTCTACTTTCATAACAGAACAGCAGGGACCTGCCAAAGTTAAACCATTTGGCCAGGAGAGCCCTTTTATGAAGGCATGTGCTCGATATCGTCGCCAAATTTTTTTGGGGAATTTTACGCCCTCTCATTTTCAAAAGTCGATTCCAAAGCAACGAATAGAGCTTTGCGATCGCAATCACTTCCAGAATCTGCAAAAGATATTCTAGTTTCATAACAGAACAGCAGGGACCTGCCAAAGTTAAACCATTTGGCCAGGAGAGCCCTTTTATACAGACTTTGCCCGATTTCGATACCCAAAATTTTTGCGATTTTCACAGAATTTTTTTCAAAAGCCGATTCCAAAGCAACCAATAGAGCTTTGCGATCGCAATCACTTCCAGAATCTGCCCCACGAAGTCTACTTTCATAACAGAGCAGCACGGACCTGCCAAAGTTAAACCATTTGGCCAGGAGAGCCCATTTATGAAGGCATGTGCTCGATATCGTCGCCAAATTTTTTTGGGGAATTTTACGCCCTCTCATTTTCAAAAGTCGATTCCAAAGCAACGAATAGAGCTTTGCGATCGCAATCACTTCCAGAATCTGCAAAAGATATTCTAGTTTCATAACAGAATAGCAGGGACCTGCCAAAGTTAAACCATTTGGCCAGGAGAGCCCTTTTATGCAGACTTTGCCCGATTTCGATACCCAAAATTTTTGCGATTTTCACAGAATTTTTTTCAAAAGCCGATTCCAAAGCAACCAATAGAGCTTTGCGATCGCAATCACTTCCAGAATCTGCCCCACGAAGTCTACTTTCATAACAGAACAGCAGGGACCTGCCAAAGTTAAACCATTTGGCCAGGAGAGCCCTTTTATGAAGGCATGTGCTCGATATCGTCGCCAAATTTTTTTGGGGAATTTTACGCCCTCTCATTTTCAAAAGTCGATTCCAAAGCAACGAATAGAGCTTTGCGATCGCAATCACTTCCAGAATCTGCAAAAGATATTCTAGTTTCATAACAGAACAGCAGGGACCTGCCAAAGTTAAACCATTTGGCCAGGAGAGCCCTTTTATGCAGACTTTGCCCGATTTCGATACCCAAAATTTTTGCGATTTTCACAGAATTTTTTTCAAAAGCCGATTCCAAAGCAACCAATAGAGCTTTGCGATCGCAATCACTTCCAGAATCTGCCCCACGAAGTCTACTTTCATAACAGAACAGCAGGGACCTGCCAAAGTTAAACCATTTGGCCAGGAGAGCCCTTTTATGAAGGCATGTGCTCGATATCGTCGCCAAATTTTTTTGGGGAATTTTACGCCCTCTCATTTTCAAAAGTCGATTCCAAAGCAACGAATAGAGCTTTGCGATCGCAATCACTTCCAGAATCTGCAAAAGATATTCTAGTTTCATAACAGAACAGCAGGGACCTGCCAAAGTTAAACCATTTGGCCAGGAGAGCCCTTTTATGCAGACTTTGCCCGATTTCGATACCCAAAATTTTTGCGATTTTCACAGAATTTTTTTCAAAAGCCGATTCCAAAGCAACCAATAGAGCTTTGCGATCGCAATCACTTCCAGAATCTGCCCCACGAAGTCTACTTTCATAACAGAACAGCAGGGACCTGCCAAAGTTAAACCATTTGGCCAGGAGAGCCCTTTTATAAAGCCATGTGCTCGATATCGTCGCACAATTTTTTTGGGGAATTTTACGCCCTCTCATTTTCAAAAGTCGATTCCAAAGCAACGAATAGAGCTTTGCGATCGCAATCACTTCCAGAATCTGCAAAAGATATTCTAGTTTCATAACAGAACAGCAGGGACCTGCCAAAGTTAAACCATTTGGCCAGGAGAGCCCTTTTATGCAGACTTTGCCCGATTTCGATACCCAAAATTTTTGCGATTTTCACAGAACTTTTTTCAAAAGCCGATTCCAAAGCAACCAATAGAGCTTTGCGATCGCAATCACTTCCAGAATCTGCAAAAGATATTCTAGTTTCATAACAGAACAGCAGGGACCTGCCAAAGTTAAACCATTTGGCCAGGAGAGCCCTTTTATGAAGGCATGTGCTCGATATCGTCGCCAAATTTTTTTGGGGAATTTTACGCCCTCTCATTTTCAAAAGTCGATTCCAAAGCAACGAATAGAGCTTTGCGATCGCAATCACTTCCAGAATCTGCAAAAGATATTCTAGTTTCATAACAGAACAGCAGGGACCTGCCAAAGTTAAACCATTTGGCCAGGAGAGCCCTTTTATGCAGACTTTGCCCGATTTCGATACCCAAAATTTTTGCGATTTTCACAGAATTTTTTTCAAAAGCCGATTCCAAAGCAACCAATAGAGCTTTGCGATCGCAATCACTTCCAGAATCTGCCCCACGAAGTCTACTTTCATAACAGAACAGCAGGGACCTGCCAAAGTTAAACCATTTGGCCAGGAGAGCCCTTTTATGAAGGCATGTGCTCGATATCGTCGCCAAATTTTTTTGGGGAATTTTACGCCCTCTCATTTTCAAAAGTCGATTCCAAAGCAACGAATAGAGCTTTGCGATCCCAATCACTTCCAGAATCTGCAAAAGATATTCTAGTTTCATAACAGAACAGCAGGGACCTGCCAAAGTTAAACCATTCGGCCAGGAGAGCCCTTTTATGCAGACTTTGCCCGATTTCGATACCCAAACTTTTTGCGATTTTCACAGAATTTTTTTCAAAAGCCGATTCCAAAGCAACCAATAGAGCTTTGCGATCGCAATCACTTCCAGAATCTGCCCCACGAAGTCTACTTTCACAACAGAACAGCAGGGACCTGCTAAAGTTAAACCATTTGGCCAGGAGAGCCCTTTTATGAAGGCATGTGCTCGATATCGTCGCCAAATTTTTTTGGGGAATTTTACGCCCTCTCATTTTCAAAAGTCGATTCCAAAGCAACGAATAGACCTTTGCGATCGCAATCACTTCCAGAATCTGCAAAAGATATTCTAGTTTCATAACAGAACAGCAGGGACCTGCCAAAGTTAAACCATTTGGCCAGGAGAGCCCTTTTATGCAGACTTTGCCCGATTTCGATACCCAAAATTTTTGCGATTTTCACAGAATTTTTTTCAAAAGCCGATTCCAAAGCAACCAATAGAGCTTTGCGATCGCAATCACTTCCAGAATCTGCCCCACGAAGTCTACTTTCATAACAGAACAGCAGGGACCTGCCAAAGTTAAACCATTTGGCCAGGATAGCCCTTTTATGAAGGCATGTGCTCGATATCGTCGCCAAATTTTTTTGGGGAATTTTACGCCCTCTCATTTTCAAAAGTCGATTCCAAAGCAACGAATAGAGCTTTGCGATCGCAATCACTTCCAGAATCTGCAAAAGATATTCTAGTTTCATAACAGAACAGCAGGGACCTGCCAAAGTTAAACCATTTGGCCAGGAGAGCCCTTTTATGCAGACTTTGCCCGATTTCGATACCCAAAATTTTTGCGATTTTCACAGAATTTTTTTCAAAAGCCGATTCCAAAGCAACCAATAGAGCTTTGCGATCGCAATCACTTCCAGAATCTGCCCCACGAAGTCTACTTTCATAACAGAACAGCAGGGACCTGCCAAAGTTAAACCATTTGGCCAGGAGAGCCCTTTTATGAAGGCATGTGCTCGATATCGTCGCCATATATTTTTGGGGAATTTTACGCCCTCTCATTTTCAAAAGTCGATTCCAAAGCAACGAATAGAGCTTTGCGATCGCAATCACTTCCAGAATCTGCAAAAGATATTCTAGTTTCATAACAGAACAGCAGGGACCTGCCAAAGTTAAACCATTTGGCCAGGAGAGCCCTTTTATGCAGACTTTGCCCGATTTCGATACCCAAAATTTTTGCGATTTTCACAGAATTTTTTTCAAAAGCCGATTCCAAAGCAACCAATAGAGCTTTGCGATCGCAATCACTTCCAGAATCTGCCCCACGAAGTCTACTTTCATAACAGAACAGCAGGGACCTGCCAAAGTTAAACCATTTGGCCAGGAGAGCCCTTTTATGAAGGCATGTGCTCGATATCGTCGCCAAATTTTTTTGGGGAATTTTACGCCCTCTCATTTTCAAAAGTCGATTCCAAAGCAACGAATAGAGCTTTGCGATCGCAATCACTTCCAGAATCTGCAAAAGATATTCTAGTTTCATAACAGAACAGCAGGGACCTGCCAAAGTTAAACCATTTGGCCAGGAGAGCCCTTTTATGCAGACTTTGCCCGATTTCGATACCCAAAATTTTTGCGATTTTCACAGAATTTTTTTCAAAAGCCGATTCCAAAGCAACCAATAGAGCTTTGCGATCCCAATCACTTCCAGAATCTGCCCCACGAAGTCTACTTTCATAACAGAACAGCAGGGACCTGCCAAAGTTAAACCATTTGGCCAGGAGAGCCCTTTTATGAAGGCATGTGCTCGATATCGTCGCCAAATTTTTTTGGGGAATTTTACGCCCTCTCATTTTCAAAGTCGATTCCAAAGCAACGAATAGAGCTTTGCGATCGCAATCACTTCCAGAATCTGCAAAAGATATTCTAGTTTCATAACAGAACAGCAGGGACCTGCCAAAGTTAAACCATTTGGCCAGGAGAGCCCTTTTATGCAGAATTTGCCCGATTTCGATACCCAAAATTTTTGCGATTTTCACAGAATTTTTTTCAAAAGCCGATTCCAAAGCAACCAATAGAGCTTTGCGATCGCAATCACTTCCAGAATCTGCCCCACGAAGTCTACTTTCATAACAGAACAGCAGGGACCTGCCAAAGTTAAACCATTTGGCCAGGAGAGCCCTTTTATGAAGGCATGTGCTCGATATCGTCGCCAAATTTTTTTGGGGAATTTTACGCCCTCTCATTTTCAAAAGTCGATTCCAAAGCAACGAATAGAGCTTTGCGATCGCAATCACTTCCAGAATCTGCAAAAGATATTCTAGTTTCATAACAGAACAGCAGGGACCTGCCAAAGTTAAACCATTTGGCCAGGAGAGCCCTTTTATGCAGACTTTGCCCGATTTCGATACCCAAAATTTTTGCGATTTTCACAGAATTTTTTTCAAAAGCCGATTCCAAAGCAACCAATAGAGCTTTGCAATCGCAATCACTTCCAGAATCTGCCCCACGAAGTCTACTTTCATAACAGAACAGCAGGGACCTGCCAAAGTTAAACCATTTGGCCAGGAGAGCCCTTTTATGAAGGCATGTGCTCGATATCGTCGCCAAATTTTTTTGGGGAATTTTACGCCCTCTCATTTTCAAAAGTCGATTCCAAAGCAACGAATAGAGCTTTGCGATCGCAATCACTTCCAGAATCTGCAAAAGATATTCTAGTTTCATAACAGAACAGCAGGGACCTGCCAAAGTTAAACCATTTGGCCAGGAGAGCCCTTTTATGCAGACTTTGCCCGATTTCGATACCCAAAATTTTTGCGATTTTCACAGAATTTTTTTCAAAAGCCGATTCCAAAGCAACCAATAGAGCTTTGCAATCGCAATCACTTCCAGAATCTGCCCCACGAAGTCTACTTTCATAACAGAACAGCAGGGACCTGCCAAAGTTAAACCATTTGGCCAGGAGAGCCCTTTTATGAAGGCATGTGCTCGATATCGTCGCCAAATGTTTTTGGGGAATTTTACGCCCTCTCATTTTCAAAAGTCGATTCCAAAGCAACGAATAGAGCTTTGCGATCGCAATCACTTCCAGAATCTGCAAAAGATATTCTAGTTTCATAACAGAACAGCAGGGACCTGCCAAAGTTAAAGCATTTGGCCAGGAGAGCCCTTTTATGCAGACTTTGCCCGATTTCGATACCCAAAATTTTTGCGATTTTCACAGAATTTTTTTCAAAAGCCGATTCCAAAGCAACCAATAGAGCTTTGCGATCGCAATCACTTCCAGAATCTGCCCCACGAAGTCTACTTTCATAACAGAACAGCAGGGACCTGCCAAAGTTAAACCATTTGGCCAGGAGA
The DNA here is from genome assembly GCA_963930645.1 of Salticus scenicus. Taxonomy (NCBI): domain Eukaryota; kingdom Metazoa; phylum Arthropoda; class Arachnida; order Araneae; family Salticidae; genus Salticus; species Salticus scenicus. Next base: position 287,226 of record CAWVNO010002787.1, read on the forward strand.
GCCCTTTTATGAAGGCATGTGCTCAATATCGTCGCCAAATTTTTTTGGGGAATTTTACGCCCTCTCATTTTCAAAAGTCGATTCCAAAGCAACGAATAGAGCTTTGCGATCGCAATCACTTCCAGAATCTGCAAAAGATATTCTAGTTTCATAACAGAACAGCAGGGACCTGCCAAAGTTAAACCATTTGGCCAGGAGAGCCCTTTTATGCAGACTTTGCCCGATTTCGATACCCAAAATTTTTGCGATTTTCACAGAATTTTTTTCAAAAGCCGATTCCAAAGCAACCAATAGAGCTTTGCAATCGCAATCACTTTCAGAATCTGCCTCACGAAGTCTACTTTCATAACAGAACAGCAGGGACCTGCCAAAGTTAAACCATTTGGCCAGGAGAGCCCTTTTATGAAGGCATGTGCTCGATATCGTCGCCAAATTTTTTTGGGGAATTTTACGCCCTCTCATTTTCAAAAGTCGATTCCAAAGCAACGAATAGAGCTTTGCGATCGTAATCACTTCCAGAATCTGCAAAATATATTCTAGTTTCATAACAGAACAGCAGGGACCTGCCAAAGTTAAACCATTTGGCCAGGAGAGCCCTTTTATGCAGACTTTGCCCGATTTCGATACCCAAAATTTTTGCGATTTTCACAGAATTTTTTTCAAAAGCCGATTCCAAAGCAACCAATAGAGCTTTGCAATCGCAATCACTTCCAGAATCTGCCCCACGAAGTCTACTTTCATAACAGAACAGCAGGGACCTGCCAAAGTTAAACCATTTGGCCAGGAGAGCCCTTTTATGAAGGCATGTGCTCGATATCGTCGCCAAATTTTTTTGGGGAATTTTACGCCCTCTCATTTTCAAAAGTCGATTCCAAAGCAACGAATAGAGCTTTGCGATCGCAATCACTTCCAGAATCTGCAAAAGATATTCTAGTTTCATAACAGAACAGCAGGGACCTGCCAAAGTTAAACCATTTGGCCAGGAGAGCCCTTTTATGCAGACTTTGCCCGATTTCGATACCCAAAATTTTTGCGATTTTCACAGAATTTTTTTCAAAAGCCGATTCCAAAGCAACCAATAGAGCTTTGCGATCGCAATCACTTCCAGAATCTGCCCCACGAAGTCTACTTTCATAACAGAACAGCAGGGACCTGCCAAAGTTAAACCATTTGGCCAGGAGAGCCCTTTTATGAAGGCATGTGCTCGATATCGTCGCCAAATTTTTTTGGGGAATTTTACGCCCTCTCATTTTCAAAAGTCGATTCCAAAGCAACGAATAGAGCTTTGCGATCGCAATCACTTCCAGAATCTGCAAAAGATATTCTAGTTTCATAACAGAACAGCAGGGACCTGCCAAAGTTAAACCATTTGGCCAGGAGAGCCCTTTTATGCAGACTTTGCCCGATTTCGATACCCAAAATTTTTGCGATTTTCACAGAATTTTTTTCAAAAGCCGATTCCAAAGCAACCAATAGAGCTTTGCAATCGCAATCACTTCCAGAATCTGCCCCACGAAGTCTACTTTCATAACAGAACAGCAGGGACCTGCCAAAGTTAAACCATTTGGCCAGGAGAGCCCTTTTATGAAGGCATGTGCTCGATATCGTCGCCAAATTTTTTTGGGGAATTTTACGCCCTCTCATTTTCAAAAGTCGATTCCAAAGCAACGAATAGAGCTTTGCGATCGCAATCACTTCCAGAATCTGCAAAAGATATTCTAGTTTCATAACAGAACAGCAGGGACCTGCCAAAGTTAAACCATTTGGCCAGGAGAGCCCTTTTATGCAGACTTTGCCCGATTTCGATACCCAAAATTTTTGCGATTTTCACAGAATTTTTTTCAAAAGCCGATTCCAAAGCAACCAATAGAGCTTTGCAATCGCAATCACTTCCAGAATCTGCCCCACGAAGTCTACTTTCATAACAGAACAGCAGGGACCTGCCAAAGTTAAACCATTTGGCCAGGAGAGCCCTTTTATGAAGGCATGTGCTCGATATCGTCGCCAAATTTTTTTGGGGAATTTTACGCCCTCTCATTTTCAAAAGTCGATTCCAAAGCAACGAATAGAGCTTTGCGATCGCAATCACTTCCAGAATCTGCAAAAGATATTCTAGTTTCATAACAGAACAGCAGGGACCTGCCAAAGTTAAACCATTTGGCCAGGAGAGCCCTTTTATGCAGACTTTGCCCGATTTCGATACCCAAAATTTTTGCGATTTTCACAGAATTTTTTTCAAAAGCCGATTCCAAAGCAACCAATAGAGCTTTGCGATCGCAATCACTTCCAGAATCTGCCCCACGAAGTCTACTTTCATAACAGAACAGCAGGGACCTGCCAAAGTTAAACCATTTGGCCAGGAGAGCCCTTTTATGAAGGCATGTGCTCGATATCGTCGCCAAATTTTTTTGGGGAATTTTACGCCCTCTCATTTTCAAAAGTCGATTCCAAAGCAACGAATAGAGCTTTGCGATCGCAATCACTTCCAGAATCTGCAAAAGATATTCTAGTTTCATAACAGAACAGCAGGGACCTGCCAAAGTTAAACCATTTGGCCAGGAGAGCCCTTTTATGCAGAATTTGCCCGATTTCGATACCCAAAATTTTTGCGATTTTCACAGAATTTTTTTCAAAAGCCGATTCCAAAGCAACCAATAGAGCTTTGCGATCGCAATCACTTCCAGAATCTGCCCCACGAAGTCTACTTTCATAACAGAACAGCAGGGACCTGCCAAAGTTAAACCATTTGGCCAGGAGAGCCCTTTTATGAAGGCATGTGCTCGATATCGTCGCCAAATTTTTTTGGGGAATTTTACGCCCTCTCATTTTCAAAAGTCGATTCCAAAGCAACGAATAGAGCTTTGCGATCGCAATCACTTCCAGAATCTGCAAAAGATATTCTAGTTTCATAACAGAACAGCAGGGACCTGCCAAAGTTAAACCATTTGGCCAGGAGAGCCCTTTTATGCAGACTTTGCCCGATTTCGATACCCAAAATTTTTGCGATTTTCACAGAATTTTTTTCAAAAGCCGATTCCAAAGCAACCAATAGAGCTTTGCGATCGCAATCACTTCCAGAATCTGCCCCACGAAGTCTACTTTCATAACAGAACAGCAGGGACCTGCCAAAGTTAAACCATTTGGCCAGGAGAGCCCTTTTATGAAGGCATGTGCTCGATATCGTCGCCAAATTTTTTTGGGGAATTTTACGCCCTCTCATTTTCAAAAGCCGATTCCAAAGCAACGAATAGAGCTTTGCGATCGCAATCACTTCCAGTATCTGCAAAAGATATTCTAGTTTCATAACAGAACAGCAGGGACCTGCCAAAGTTAAACCATTTGGCCAGGAGAGCCCTTTTATGCAGACTTTGCCCGATTTCGATACCCAAAATTTTTGCGATTTTCACAGAATTTTTTTCAAAAGCCGATTCCAAAGCAACCAATAGAGCTTTGCGATCGCAATCACTTCCAGAATCTGCCCCACGAAGTCTACTTTCATAACAGAACAGCAGGGACCTGCCAAAGTTAAACCATTTGGCCAGGAGAGCCCTTTTATGAAGGCATGTGCTCGATATCGTCGCCAAATTTTTTTGGGGAATTTTACGCCCTCTCATTTTCAAAAGTCGATTCCAAAGCAACGAATAGAGCTTTGCGATCGCAATCACTTCCAGAATCTGCAAAAGATATTCTAGTTTCATAACAGAACAGCAGGGACCTGCCAAAGTTAAACCATTTGGCCAGGAGAGCCCTTTTATGCAGACTTTGCCCGATTTCGATACCCAAAATTTTTGCGATTTTCACAGAATTTTTTTCAAAAGCCGATTCCAAAGCAACCAATAGAGCTTTGCGATCGCAATCACTTCCAGAATCTGCCCCACGAAGTCTACTTTCATAAAAGAACAGCAGGGACCTGCCAAAGTTAAACCATTTGGCCAGGAGAGCCCTTTTATGAAGGCATGTGCTCGATATCGTCGCCAAATTTTTTTGGGGAATTTTACGCCCTCTCATTTTCAAAAGTCGATTCCAAAGCAACGAATAGAGCTTTGCGATCGCAATCACTTCCAGAATCTGCAAAAGATATTCTAGTTTCATAACAGAACAGCAGGGACCTGCCAAAGTTAAACCATTTGGCCAGGAGAGCCCTTTTATGCAGACTTTGCCCGATTTCGATACCCAAAATTTTTGCGATTTTCACAGAATTTTTTTCAAAAGCCGATTCCAAAGCAACCAATAGAGCTTTGCGATCGCAATCACTTCCAGAATCTGCCCCACGAAGTCTACTTTCATAACAGAACAGCAGGGACCTGCCAAAGTTAAACCATTTGGCCAGGAGAGCCCTTTTATGAAGGCATGTGCTCGATATCGTCGCCAAATTTTTTTGGGGAATTTTACGCCCTCTCATTTTCAAAAGTCGATTCCAAAGCAACGAATAGAGCTTTGCGATCGCAATCACTTCCAGAATCTGCAAAAGATATTCTAGTTTCATAACAGAACAGCAGGGACCTGCCAAAGTTAAACCATTTGGCCAGGAGAGCCCTTTTATGCAGACTTTGCCCGATTTCGATACCCAAAATTTTTGCGATTTTCACAGAATTTTTTTCAAAAGCCGATTCCAAAGCAACCAATAGAGCTTTGCGATCGCAATCACTTCCAGAATCTGCCCCACGAAGTCTACTTTCATAACAGAACAGCAGGGACCTGCCAAAGTTAAACCATTTGGCCAGGAGAGCCCTTTTATGAAGGCATGTGCTCGATATCGTCGCCAAATTTTTTTGGGGAATTTTACGCCCTCTCATTTTCAAAAGTCGATTCCAAAGCAACGAATAGAGCTTTGCGATCGCAATCACTTCCAGAATCTGCAAAAGATATTCTAGTTTCATAACAGAACAGCAGGGACCTGCCAAAGTTAAACCATTTGGCCAGGAGAGCCCTTTTATGCAGACTTTGCCCGATTTCGATACCCAAAATTTTTGCGATTTTCACAGAATTTTTTTCAAAAGCCGATTCCAAAGCAACCAATAGAGCTTTGCGATCGCAATCACTTCCAGAATCTGCCCCACGAAGTCTACTTTCATAACAGAACAGCAGGGACCTGCCAAAGTTAAACCATTTGGCCAGGAGAGCCCTTTTATGAAGGCATGTGCTCGATATCGTCGCCAAATTTTTTTGGGGAATTTTACGCCCTCTCATTTTCAAAAGTCGATTCCAAAGCAACGAATAGAGCTTTGCGATCGCAATCACTTCCAGAATCTGCAAAAGATATTCTAGTTTCATAACAGAACAGCAGGGACCTGCCAAAGTTAAACCATTTGGCCAGGAGAGCCCTTTTATGCAGACTTTGCCCGATTTCGATACCCAAAATTTTTGCGATTTTCACAGAATTTTTTTCAAAAGCCGATTCCAAAGCAACCAATAGAGCTTTGCGATCGCAATCACTTCCAGAATCTGCCCCACGAAGTCTACTTTCATAACAGAACAGCAGGGACCTGCCAAAGTTAAACCATTTGGCCAGGAGAGCCCTTTTATGAAGGCATGTGCTCGATATCGTCGCCAAATTTTTTTGGGGAATTTTACGCCCTCTCATTTTCAAAAGTCGATTCCAAAGCAACGAATAGAGCTTTGCGATCGCAATCACTTCCAGAATCTGCAAAAGATATTCTAGTTTCATAACAGAACAGCAGGGACCTGCCAAAGTTAAACCATTTGGCCAGGTGAGCCCTTTTATGCAGACTTTGCCCGATTTCGATACCCAAAATTTTTGCGATTTTCACAGAATTTTTTTCAAAAGCCGATTCCAAAGCAACCAATAGAGCTTTGCGATCGCAATCACTTCCAGAATCTGCCCCACGAAGTCTACTTTCATAACAGAACAGCAGGGACCTGCCAAAGTTAAACCATTTGGCCAGGAGAGCCCTTTTATGAAGGCATGTGCTCGATATCGTCGCCAAATTTTTTTGGGGAATTTTACGCCCTCTCATTTTCAAAAGTCGATTCCAAAGCAACGAATAGAGCTTTGCGATCGCAATCACTTCCAGAATCTGCAAAAGATATTCTAGTTTCATAACAGAACAGCAGGGACCTGCCAAAGTTAAACCATTTGGCCAGGAGAGCCCTTTTATGCAGACTTTGCCCGATTTCGATACCCAAAATTTTTGCGATTTTCACAGAATTTTTTTCAAAAGCCGATTCCAAAGCAACCAATAGAGCTTTGCGATCGCAATCACTTCCAGAATCTGCCCCACGAAGTCTACTTTCATAACAGAACAGCAGGGACCTGCCAAAGTTAAACCATTTGGCCAGGAGAGCCCTTTTATGAAGGCATGTGCTCGATATCGTCGCCAAATTTTTTTGGGAAATTTTACGCCCTCTCATTTTCAAAAGTCGATTCCAAAGCAACGAATAGAGCTTTGCGATCGCAATCACTTCCAGAATCTGCAAAAGATATTCTAGTTTCATAACAGAACAGCAGGGACCTGCCAAAGTTAAACCATTTGGCCAGGAGAGCCCTTTTATGCAGACTTTGCCCGATTTCGATACCCAAAATTTTTGCGATTTTCACAGAAGTTTTTTCAAAAGCCGATTCCAAAGCAACCAATAGAGCTTTGCGATCGCAATCACTTCCAGAATCTGCCCCACGAAGTCTACTTTCATAACAGAACAGCAGGGACCTGCCAAAGTTAAACCATTTGGCCAGGAGAGCCCTTTTATGAAGGCATGTGCTCGATATCGTCGCCAAATTTTTTTGGATAATTTTACGCCCTCTCATTTTCAAAAGTCGATTCCAAAGCAACGAATAGAGCTTTGCGATCGCAATCACTTCCAGAATCTGCAAAAGATATTCTAGTTTCATAACAGAACAGCAGGGACCTGCCAAAGTTAAACCATTTGGCCAGGAGAGCCCTTTTATGCAGACTTTGCCCGATTTCGATACCCAAAATTTTTGCGATTTTCACAGAATTTTTTTCAAAAGCCGATTCCAAAGCAACCAATAGAGCTTTGCGATCGCAATCACTTCCAGAATCTGCCCCACGAAGTCTACTTTCATAACAGAACAGCAGGGACCTGCCAAAGTTAAACCATTTGGCCAGGAGAGCCCTTTTATGAAGGCATGTGCTCGATATCGTCGCCAAATTTTTTTGGGGAATTTTACGCCCTCTCATTTTCAAAAGTCGATTCCAAAGCAACGAATAGAGCTTTGCGATCGCAATCACTTCCAGAATCTGCAAAAGATATTCTAGTTTCATAACAGAACAGCAGGGACCTGCCAAAGTTAAACCATTTGGCCAGGAGAGCCCTTTTATGCAGACTTTGCCCGATTTCGATACCCAAAATTTTTGCGATTTTCACAGAATTTTTTTCAAAAGCCGATTCCAAAGCAACCAATAGAGCTTTGCGATCGCAATCACTTCCAGAATCTGCCCCACGAAGTCTACTTTCATAACAGAACAGCAGGGACCTGCCAAAGTTAAACCATTTGGCCAGGAGAGCCCTTTTATGAAGGCATGTGCTCGATATCGTCGCCAAATTTTTTTGGATAATTTTACGCCCTCTCATTTTCAAAAGTCGATTCCAAAGCAACGAATAGAGCTTTGCGATCGCAATCACTTCCAGAATCTGCAAAAGATATTCTAGTTTCATAACAGAACAGCAGGGACCTGCCAAAGTTAAACCATTTGGCCAGGAGAGCCCTTTTATGCAGACTTTGCCCGATTTCGATACCCAAAATTTTTGCGATTTTCACAGAATTTTTTTCAAAAGCCGATTCCAAAGCAACCAATAGAGCTTTGCGATCGCAATCACTTCCAGAATCTGCCCCACGAAGTCTACTTTCATAACAGAACAGCAGGGACCTGCCAAAGTTAAACCATTTGGCCAGGAGAGCCCTTTTATGAAGGCATGTGCTCGATATCGTCGCCAAATTTTTTTGGGGAATTTTACGCCCTCTCATTTTCAAAAGTCGATTCCAAAGCAACGAATAGAGCTTTGCGATCGCAATCACTTCCAGAATCTGCAAAAGATATTCTAGTTTCATAACAGAACAGCAGGGACCTGCCAAAGTTAAACCATTTGGCCAGGAGAGCCCTTTTATGCAGACTTTGCCCGATTTCGATACCCAAAATTTTTGCGATTTTCACAGAATTTTTTTCAAAAGCCGATTCCAAAGCAACCAATAGAGCTTTGCGATCGCAATCACTTCCAGAATCTGCCCCACGAAGTCTACTTTCATAACAGAACAGCAGGGACCTGCCAAAGTTAAACCGTTTGGCCAGGAGAGCCCTTTTATGAAGGCATGTGCTCGATATCGTCGCCAAATTTTTTTGGTGAATTTTACGCCCTCTCATTTTCAAAAGTCGATTCCAAAGCAACGAATAGAGCTTTGCGATCGCAATCACTTCCAGAATCTGCAAAAGATATTCTAGTTTCATAACAGAACAGCAGGGACCTGCCAAAGTTAAACCATTTGGCCAGGAGAGCCCTTTTATGCAGACTTTGCCCGATTTCGATACCCAAAATTTTTGCGATTTTCACAGAATTTTTTTCAAAAGCCGATTCCAAAGCAACCAATAGAGCTTTGCGATCGCAATCACTTCCAGAATCTGCCCCACGAAGTCTACTTTCATAACAGAACAGCAGGGACCTGCCAAAGTTAAACCATTTGGCCAGGAGAGCCCTTTTATGAAGGCATGTGCTCGATATCGTCGCCAAATTTTTTTGGGGAATTTTACGCCCTCTCATTTTCAAAAGTCGATTCCAAAGCAACGAATAGAGCTTTGCGATCGCAATCACTTCCAGAATCTGCAAAAGATATTCTAGTTTCATAACAGAACAGCAGGGACCTGCCAAAGTTAAACCATTTGGCCAGGAGAGCCCTTTTATGCAGACTTTGCCCGATTTCGATACCCAAAATTTTTACGATTTTCACAGAATTTTTTTCAAAAGCCGATTCCAAAGCAACCAATAGAGCTTTGCGATCGCAATCACTTCCAGAATCTGCCCCACGAAGTCTACTTTCATAACAGAACAGCAGGGACCTGCCAAAGTTAAACCATTTGGCCAGGAGAGCCCTTTTATGAAGGCATGTGCTCGATATCGTCGCCAATTTTTTTGGGGAATTTTACGCCCTCTCATTTTCAAAAGTCGATTCCAATGCAACGAATAGAGCTTTGCGATCGCAATCACTTCCAGAATCTGCAAAAGATATTCTAGTTTCATAACAGAACAGCAGGGACCTGCCAAAGTTAAACCATTTGGCCAGGAGAGCCCTTTTATGCAGACTTTGCCCGATTTCGATACCCAAAATTTTTGCGATTTTCACAGAATTTTTTTCAAAAGCCGATTCCAAAGCAACCAATAGAGCTTTGCGATCGCAATCACTTCCAGAATCTGCCCCACGAAGTCTACTTTCATAACAGAACAGCAGGGACCTGCCAAAGTTAAACCATTTGGCCAGGAGAGCCCTTTTATGAAGGCATGTGCTCGATATCGTCGCCAAATTTTTTTGGGGTATTTTACGCCCTCTCATTTTCAAAAGTCGATTCCAAAGCAACGAATAGAGCTTTGCGATCGCAATCACTTCCAGAATCTGCAAAAGATATTCTAGTTTCATAACAGAACAGCAGGGACCTGCCAAAGTTAAACCATTTGGCCAGGAGAGCCCTTTTATGCAGACTTTGCCCGATTTCGATACCCAAAATTTTTGCGATTTTCACAGAATTTTTTTCAAAAGCCGATTCCAAAGCAACCAATAGAGCTTTGCGATCGCAATCACTTCCAGAATCTGCCCCACGAAGTCTACTTTCATAACAGAACAGCAGGGACCTGCCAAAGTTAAAACATTTGGCCAGGAGAGCCCTTTTATGAAGGCATGTGCTCGATATCGTCGCCAAATTTTTTTGGGGAATTTTACGCCCTCTCATTTTCAAAAGTCGATTCCAAAGCAACGAATAGAGCTTTGCGATCGCAATCACTTCCAGAATCTGCAAAAGATATTCTAGTTTCATAACAGAACAGCAGGGACCTGCCAAAGTTAAACCATTTGGCCAGGAGAGCCCTTTTATGCAGACTTTGCCCGATTTCGATACCCAAAATTTTTGCGATTTTCACAGAATTTTTTTCAAAAGCCGATTCCAAAGCAACCAATAGAGCTTTGCGATCGCAATCACTTCCAGAATCTGCCCCACGAAGTCTACTTTCATAACAGAACAGCAGGGACCTGCCAAAGTTAAACCATTTGGCCAGGAGAGCCCTTTTATGAAGGCATGTGCTCGATATCGTCGCCAAATTTTTTTGGGGAATTTTACGCCCTCTCATTTTCAAAAGTCGATTCCAAAGCAACGAATAGAGCTTTGCGATCGCAATCACTTCCAGAATCTGCAAAAGATATTCTAGTTTCATAACAGAACAGCAGGGACCTGCCAAAGTTAAACCATTTGGCCAGGAGAGCCCTTTTATGCAGACTTTGCCCGATTTCGATACCCAAAATTTTTGCGATTTTCACAGAATTTTTTTCAAAAGCCGATTCCAAAGCAACCAATAGAGCTTTGCGATCGCAATCACTTCCAGAATCTGCCCCACGAAGTCTACTTTCATAACAGAACAGCAGGGACCTGCCAAAGTTAAACCATTTGGCCAGGAGAGCCCTTTTATGAAGGCATGTGCTCGATATCGTCGCCAAATTTTTTTGGGGAATTTTACGCCCTCTCATTTTCAAAAGTCGATTCCAAAGCAACGAATAGAGCTTTGCGATCGCAATCACTTCCAGAATCTGCAAAAGATATTCTAGTTTCATAACAGAACAGCAGGGACCTGCCAAAGTTAAACCATTTGGCCAGGAGAGCCCTTTTATGCAGACTTTGCCCGATTTCGATACCCAAAATTTTTGCGATTTTCACAGAATTTTTTTCAAAAGCCGATTCCAAAGCAACCAATAGAGCTTTGCGATCGCAATCACTTCCAGAATCTGCCCCACGAAGTCTACTTTCATAACAGAACAGCAGAGACCTGCCAAAGTTAAACCATTTGGCCAGGAGAGCCCTTTTATGAAGGCATGTGCTCGATATCGTCGCCAAATTTTTTTGGGGAATTTTACGCCCTCTCATTTTCAAAAGTCGATTCCAAAGCAACGAAAAGAGCTTTGCGATCGCAATCACTTCCAGAATCTGCAAAAGATATTCTAGTTTCATAACAGAACAGCAGGGACCTGCCAAAGTTAAACCATTTGGCCAGGAGAGCCCTTTTATGCAGACTTTGCCCGATTTCGATACCCAAAATTTTTGCGATTTTCACAGAATTTTTTTCAAAAGCCGATTCCAAAGCAACCAATAGAGCTTTGCGATCGCAATCACTTCCAGAATCTGCCCCACGAAGTCTACTTTCATAACAGAACAGCAGGGACCTGCCAAAGTTAAAACATTTGGCCAGGAGAGCCCTTTTATGAAGGCATGTGCTCGATATCGTCGCCAAATTTTTTTGGGGAATTTTACGCCCTCTCATTTTCAAAAGTCGATTCCAAAGCAACGAATAGAGCTTTGCGATCGCAATCACTTCCAGAATCTGCAAAAGATATTCTAGTTTCATAACAGAACAGCAGGGACCTGCCAAAGTTAAACCATTTGGCCAGGAGAGCCCTTTTATGCAGACTTTGCCCGATTTCGATACCCAAAATTTTTGCGATTTTCACAGAATTTTTTTCAAAAGCCGATTCCAAAGCAACCAATAGAGCTTTGCGATCGCAATCACTTCCAGAATCTGCCCCACGAAGTCTACTTTCATAACAGAACAGCAGGGACCTGCCAAAGTTAAACCATTTGGCCAGGAGAGCCCTTTTATGAAGGCATGTGCTCGATATCGTCGCCAAATTTTTTTGGGGAATTTTACGCCCTCTCATTTTCAAAAGTCGATTCCAAAGCAACGAATAGAGCTTTGCGATCGCAATCACTTCCAGAATCTGCAAAAGATATTCTAGTTTCATAACAGAACAGCAGGGACCTGCCAAAGTTAAACCATTTGGCCAGGAGAGCCCTTTTATGCAGACTTTGCCCGATTTCGATACCCAAAATTTTTGCGATTTTCACAGAATTTTTTTCAAAAGCCGATTCCAAAGCAACCAATAGAGCTTTGCGATCGCAATCACTTCCAGAATCTGCCCCACGAAGTCTACTTTCATAACAGAACAGCAGGGACCTGCCAAAGTTAAACCATTTGGCCAGGAGAGCCCTTTTATGAAGGCATGTGCTCGATATCGTCGCCAAATTTTTTTGGGGAATTTTACGCCCTCTCATTTTCAAAAGTCGATTCCAAAGCAACGAATAGAGCTTTGCGATCGCAATCACTTCCAGAATCTCCAAAAGATATTCTAGTTTCATAACAGAACAGCAGGGACCTGCCAAAGTTAAACCATTTGGCCAGGAGAGCCCTTTTATGCAGACTTTGCCCGATTTCGATACCCAAAATTTTTGCGATTTTCACAGAATTTTTTTCAAAAGCCGATTCCAAAGCAACCAATAGAGCTTTGCGATCGCAATCACTTCCAGAATCTGCCCCACGAAGTCTACTTTCATAACAGAACAGCAGGGACCTGCCAAAGTTAAAACATTTGGCCAGGAGAGCCCTTTTATGAAGGCATGTGCTCGATATCGTCGCCAAATTTTTTTGGGGAATTTTACGCCCTCTCATTTTCAAAAGTCGATTCCAAAGCAACGAATAGAGCTTTGCGATCGCAATCACTTCCAGAATCTGCAAAAGATATTCTAGTTTCATAACAGAACAGCAGGGACCTGCCAAAGTTAAACCATTTGGCCAGGAGAGCCCTTTTATGCAGACTTTGCCCGATTTCGATACCCAAAATTTTTGCGATTTTCACAGAATTTTTTTCAAAAGCCGATTCCAAAGCAACCAATAGAGCTTTGCGATCGCAATCACTTCCAGAATCTGCCCCACGAAGTCTACTTTCATAACAGAACAGCAGGGACCTGCCAAAGTTAAACCATTTGGCCAGGAGAGCCCTTTTATGAAGGCATGTGCTCGATATCGTCGCCAAATTTTTTTGGGGAATTTTACGCCCTCTCATTTTCAAAAGTCGATTCCAAAGCAACGAATAGAGCTTTGCGATCGCAATCACTTCCAGAATCTGCAAAAGATATTCTAGTTTCATAACAGAACAGCAGGGACCTGCCAAAGTTAAACCATTTGGCCAGGAGAGCCCTTTTATGCAGACTTTGCCCGATTTCGATACCCAAAATTTTTGCGATTTTCACAGAATTTTTTTCAAAAGCCGATTCCAAAGCAACCAATAGAGCTTTGCGATCGCAATCACTTCCAGAATCTGCCCCACGAAGTCTACTTTCATAACAGAACAGCAGGGACCTGCCAAAGTTAAACCATTTGGCCAGGAGAGCCCTTTTATGAAGGCATGTGCTCGATATCGTCGCCAAATTTTTTTGGGGAATTTTACGCCCTCTCATTTTCAAAAGTCGATTCCAAAGCAACGAATAGAGCTTTGCGATCGCAATCACTTCCAGAATCTCCAAAAGATATTCTAGTTTCATAACAGAACAGCAGGGACCTGCCAAAGTTAAACCATTTGGCCAGGAGAGCCCTTTTATGCAGACTTTGCCCGATTTCGATACCCAAAATTTTTGCGATTTTCACAGAATTTTTTTCAAAAGCCGATTCCAAAGCAACCAATAGAGCTTTGCGATCGCAATCACTTCCAGAATCTGCCCCACGAAGTCTACTTTCATAACAGAACAGCAGGGACCTGCCAAAGTTAAAACATTTGGCCAGGAGAGCCCTTTTATGAAGGCATGTGCTCGATATCGTCGCCAAATTTTTTTGGGGAATTTTACGCCCTCTCATTTTCAAAAGTCGATTCCAAAGCAACGAATAGAGCTTTGCGATCGCAATCACTTCCAGAATCTGCAAAAGATATTCTAGTTTCATAACAGAACAGCAGGGACCTGCCAAAGTTAAACCATTTGGCCAGGAGAGCCCTTTTATGCAGACTTTGCCCGATTTCGATACCCAAAATTTTTGCGATTTTCACAGAATTTTTTTCAAAAGCCGATTCCAAAGCAACCAATAGAGCTTTGCGATCGCAATCACTTCCAGAATCTGCCCCACGAAGTCTACTTTCATAACAGAACAGCAGGGACCTGCCAAAGTTAAACCATTTGGCCAGGAGAGCCCTTTTATGAAGGCATGTGCTCGATATCGTCGCCAAATTTTTTTGGGGAATTTTACGCCCTCTCATTTTCAAAAGTCGATTCCAAAGCAACGAATAGAGCTTTGCGATCGCAATCACTTCCAGAATCTCCAAAAGATATTCTAGTTTCATAACAGAACAGCAGGGACCTGCCAAAGTTAAACCATTTGGCCAGGAGAGCCCTTTTATGCAGACTTTGCCCGATTTCGATACCCAAAATTTTTGCGATTTTCACAGAATTTTTTTCAAAAGCCGATTCCAAAGCAACCAATAGAGCTTTGCGATCGCAATCACTTCCAGAATCTGCCCCACGAAGTCTACTTTCATAACAGAACAGCAGGGACCTGCCAAAGTTAAAACATTTGGCCAGGAGAGCCCTTTTATGAAGGCATGTGCTCGATATCGTCGCCAAATTTTTTTGGGGAATTTTACGCCCTCTCATTTTCAAAAGTCGATTCCAAAGCAACGAATAGAGCTTTGCGATCGCAATCACTTCCAGAATCTGCAAAAGATATTCTAGTTTCATAACAGAACAGCAGGGACCTGCCAAAGTTAAACCATTTGGCCAGGAGAGCCCTTTTATGCAGACTTTGCCCGATTTCGATACCCAAAATTTTTGCGATTTTCACAGAATTTTTTTCAAAAGCCGATTCCAAAGCAACCAATAGAGCTTTGCGATCGCAATCACTTCCAGAATCTGCCCCACGAAGTCTACTTTCATAACAGAACAGCAGGGACCTGCCAAAGTTAAACCATTTGGCCAGGAGAGCCCTTTTATGAAGGCATGTGCTCGATATCGTCGCCAAATTTTTTTGGGGAATTTTACGCCCTCTCATTTTCAAAAGTCGATTCCAAAGCAACGAATAGAGCTTTGCGATCGCAATCACTTCCAGAATCTGCAAAAGATATTCTAGTTTCATAACAGAACAGCAGGGACCTGCCAAAGTTAAACCATTTGGCCAGGAGAGCCCTTTTATGCAGACTTTGCCCGATTTCGATACCCAAAATTTTTGCGATTTTCACAGAATTTTTTTCAAAAGCCGATTCCAAAGCAACCAATAGAGCTTTGCGATCGCAATCACTTCCAGAATCTGCCCCACGAAGTCTACTTTCATAACAGAACAGCAGGGACCTGCCAAAGTTAAACCATTTGGCCAGGAGAGCCCTTTTATGAAGGCATGTGCTCGATATCGTCGCCAAATTTTTTTGGGGAATTTTACGCCCTCTCATTTTCAAAAGTCGATTCCAAAGCAACGAATAGAGCTTTGCGATCGCAATCACTTCCAGAATCTCCAAAAGATATTCTAGTTTCATAACAGAACAGCAGGGACCTGCCAAAGTTAAACCATTTGGCCAGGAGAGCCCTTTTATGCAGACTTTGCCCGATTTCGATACCCAAAATTTTTGCGATTTTCACAGAATTTTTTTCAAAAGCCGATTCCAAAGCAACCAATAGAGCTTTGCGATCGCAATCACTTCCAGAATCTGCCCCACGAAGTCTACTTTCATAACAGAACAGCAGGGACCTGCCAAAGTTAAACCATTTGGCCAGGAGAGCCCTTTTATAAAGGCATGTGCTCGATATCGTCGCCAAATTTTTTTGGGGAATTTTACACCCTCTCATATTCAAAAGTCGATTCCAAAGCAACGAATAGAGCTTTGCGATCGCAATCACTTCCAGAATCTGCAAAAGATATTCTAGTTTCATAACAGAACAGCAGGGACCTGCCAAAGTTAAACCATTTGGCCAGGAGAGCCCTTTTATGCAGACTTTGCCCGATTTCGATACCCAAAATTTTTGCGATTTTCACAGAATTTTTTTCAAAAGCCGATTCGAAAGCAACCAATAGAGCTTTGCGATCGCAATCACTTCCAGAATCTGCCCCACGAAGTCTACTTTCATAACAGAACAGCAGGGACCTGCCAAAGTTAAACCATTTGGCCAGGAGAGCCCTTTTATGAAGGCATGTGCTCGATATCGTCGCCAAATTTTTTTGGGGAATTTTACGCCCTCTCATTTTCAAAAGTCGATTCCAAAGCAACGAATAGAGCTTTGCGATCGCAATCACTTCCAGAATCTGCAAAAGATATTCTAGTTTCATAACAGAACAGCAGGGACCTGCCAAAGTTAAACCATTTGGCCAGGAGAGCCCTTTTATGCAGACTTTGCCCGATTTCGATACCCAAAATTTTTGCGATTTTCACAGAATTTTTTTCAAAAGCCGATTCCAAAGCAACCAATAGAGCTTTGCGATCGCAATCACTTCCAGAATCTGCCCCACGAAGTCTACTTTCATAACAGAACAGCAGGGACCTGCCAAAGTTAAACCATTTGGCCAGGAGAGCCCTTTTATGAAGGCATGTGCTCGATATCGTCGCCAAATTTTTTTGGGGAATTTTACGCCCTCTCATTTTCAAAAGTCGATTCCAAAGCAACGAATAGAGCTTTGCGATCGCAATCACTTCCAGAATCTGCAAAAGATATTCTAGTTTCATAACAGAACAGCAGGGACCTGCCAAAGTTAAACCATTTGGCCAGGAGAGCCCTTTTATGCAGACTTTGCCCGATTTCGATACCCAAAATTTTTGCGATTTTCACAGAATTTTTTTCAAAAGCCGATTCCAAAGCAACCAATAGAGCTTTGCGATCGCAATCACTTCCAGAATCTGCCCCACGAAGTCTACTTTCATAACAGAACAGCAGGGACCTGCCAAAGTTAAACCATTTGGCCAGGAGAGCCCTTTTATGAAGGCATGTGCTCGATATCGTCGCCAAATTTTTTTGGGGAATTTTACGCCCTCTCATTTTCAAAAGTCGATTCCAAAGCAACGAATAGAGCTTTGCGATCGCAATCACTTCCAGAATCTGCAAAAGATATTCTAGTTTCATAACAGAACAGCAGGGACCTGCCAAAGTTAAACCATTTGGCCAGGAGAGCCCTTTTATGCAGACTTTGCCCGATTTCGATACCCAAAATTTTTGCGATTTTCACAGAATTTTTTTCAAAAGCCGATTCCAAAGCAACCAATAGAGCTTTGCGATCGCAATCACTTCCAGAATCTGCCCCACGAAGTCTACTTTCATAACAGAACAGCAGGGACCTGCCAAAGTTAAACCATTTGGCCAGGAGAGCCCTTTTATGAAGGCATGTGCTCGATATCGTCGCCAAATTTTTTTGGGGAATTTTACGCCCTCTCATTTTCAAAAGTCGATTCCAAAGCAACGAATAGAGCTTTGCGATCGCAATCACTTCCAGAATCTGCAAAAGATATTCTAGTTTCATAACAGAACAGCAGGGACCTGCCAAAGTTAAACCATTTGGCCAGGAGAGCCCTTTTATGCAGACTTTGCCCGATTTCGATACCCAAAATTTTTGCGATTTTCACAGAATTTTTTTCAAAAGCCGATTCCAAAGCAACCAATAGAGCTTTGCGATCGCAATCACTTCCAGAATCTGCCCCACGAAGTCTACTTTCATAACAGAACAGCAGGGACCTGCCAAAGTTACACCATTTGGCCAGGAGAGCCCTTTTATGAAGGCATGTGCTCGATATCGTCGCCAAATTTTTTTGGGGAATTTTACGCCCTCTCATTTTCAAAAGTCGATTCCAAAGCAACGAATAGAGCTTTGCGATCGCAATCACTTCCAGAATCTGCAAAAGATATTCTAGTTTCATAACAGAACAGCAGGGACCTGCCAAAGTTAAACCATTTGGCCAGGAGAGCCCTTTTATGCAGACTTTGCCCGATTTCGATACCCAAAATTTTTGCGATTTTCACAGAATTTTTTTCAAAAGCCGATTCCAAAGCAACCAATAGAGCTTTGCGATCGCAATCACTTCCAGAATCTGCCCCACGAAGTCTACTTTCATAACAGAACAGCAGGGACCTGCCAAAGTTAAACCATTTGGCCAGGAGAGCCCTTTTATGAAGGCATGTGCTCGATATCGTCGCCAAATTTTTTTGGGGAATTTTACGCCCTCTCATTTTCAAAAGTCGATTCCAAAGCAACGAATAGAGCTTTGCGATCGCAATCACTTCCAGAATCTGCAAAAGATATTCTAGTTTCATAACAGAACAGCAGGGACCTGCCAAAGTTAAACCATTTGGCCAGGAGAGCCCTTTTATGCAGACTTTGCCCGATTTCGATACCCAAAATTTTTGCGATTTTCACAGAATTTTTTTCAAAAGCCGATTCCAAAGCAACCAATAGAGCTTTGCGATCGCAATCACTTCCAGAATCTGCCCCACGAAGTCTACTTTCATAACAGAACAGCAGGGACCTGCCAAAGGTAAACCATTTGGCCAGGAGAGCCCTTTTATGAAGGCATGTGCTCGATATCGTCGCCAAATTTTTTTGGGGAATTTTACGCCCTCTCATTTTCAAAAGTCGATTCCAAAGCAACGAATAGAGCTTTGCGATCGCAATCACTTCCAGAATCTGCAAAAGATATTCTAGTTTCATAACAGAACAGCAGGGACCTGCCAAAGTTAAACCATTTGGCCAGGAGAGCCCTTTTATGCAGACTTTGCCCGATTTCGATACCCAAAATTTTTGCGATTTTCACAGAATTTTTTTCAAAAGCCGATTCCAAAGCAACCAATAGAGCTTTGCGATCGCAATCACTTCCAGAATCTGCCCCACGAAGTCTACTTTCATAACAGAACAGCAGGGACCTGCCAAAGTTAAACCATTTGGCCAGGAGAGCCCTTTTATGAAGGCATGTGCTCGATATCGTCGCCAAATTTTTTTGGGGAATTTTACGCCCTCTCATTTTCAAAAGTCGATTCCAAAGCAACGAATAGAGCTTTGCGATCGCAATCACTTCCAGAATCTGCAAAAGATATTCTAGTTTCATAACAGAACAGCAGGGACCTGCCAAAGTTAAACCATTTGGCCAGGAGAGCCCTTTTATGCAGACTTTGCCCGATTTCGATACCCAAAATTTTTGCGATTTTCACAGAATTTTTTTCAAAAGCCGATTCCAAAGCAACCAATAGAGCTTTGCGATCGCAATCACTTCCAGAATCTGCCCCACGAAGTCTACTTTCATAACAGAACAGCAGGGACCTGCCAAAGTTAAACCATTTGGCCAGGAGAGCCCTTTTATGAAGGCATGTGCTCGATATCGTCGCCAAATTTTTTTGGGGAATTTTACGCCCTCTCATTTTCAAAAGTCGATTCCAAAGCAACGAATAGAGCTTTGCGATCGCAATCACTTCCAGAATCTGCAAAAGATATTCTAGTTTCATAACAGAACAGCAGGGACCTGCCAAAGTTAAACCATTTGGCCAGGAGAGCCCTTTTATGCAGACTTTGCCCGATTTCGATACCCAAAATTTTTGCGATTTTCACAGAATTTTTTTCAAAAGCCGATTCCAAAGCAACCAATAGAGCTTTGCGATCGCAATCACTTCCAGAATCTGCCCCACGAAGTCTACTTTCATAACAGAACAGCAGGGACCTGCCAAAGTTAAACCATTTGGCCAGGAGAGCCCTTTTATGAAGGCATGTGCTCGATATCGTCGCCAAATTTTTTTGGGGAATTTTACGCCCTCTCATTTTCAAAAGTCGATTCCAAAGCAACGAATAGAGCTTTGCGATCGCAATCACTTCCAGAATCTGCAAAAGATATTCTAGTTTCATAACAGAACAGCAGGGACCTGCCAAAGTTAAACCATTTGGCCAGGAGAGCCCTTTTATGCAGACTTTGCCCGATTTCGATACCCAAAATTTTTGCGATTTTCACAGAATTTTTTTCAAAAGCCGATTCCAAAGCAACCAATAGAGCTTTGCGATCGCAATCACTTCCAGAATCTGCCCCACGAAGTCTACTTTCATAACAGAACAGCAGGGACCTGCCAAAGTTAAACCATTTGGCCAGGAGAGCCCTTTTATGAAGGCATGTGCTCGATATCGTCGCCAAATTTTTTTGGGGAATTTTACGCCCTCTCATTTTCAAAAGTCGATTCCAAAGCAACGAATAGAGCTTTGCGATCGCAATCACTTCCAGAATCTGCAAAAGATATTCTAGTTTCATAACAGAACAGCAGGGACCTGCCAAAGTTAAACCATTTGGCCAGGAGAGCCCTTTTATGCAGACTTTGCCCGATTTCGATACCCAAAATTTTTGCGATTTTCACAGAATTTTTTTCAAAAGCCGATTCCAAAGCAACCAATAGAGCTTTGCGATCGCAATCACTTCCAGAATCTGCCCCACGAAGTCTACTTTCATAACAGAACAGCAGGGACCTGCCAAAGTTAAACCATTTGGCCAGGAGAGCCCTTTTATGAAGGCATGTGCTCGATATCGTCGCCAAATTTTTTTGGGGAATTTTACGCCCTCTCATTTTCAAAAGTCGATTCCAAAGCAACGAATAGAGCTTTGCGATCGCAATCACTTCCAGAATCTGCAAAAGATATTCTAGTTTCATAACAGAACAGCAGGGACCTGCCAAAGTTAAACCATTTGGCCAGGAGAGCCCTTTTATGCAGACTTTGCCCGATTTCGATACCCAAAATTTTTGCGATTTTCACAGAATTTTTTTCAAAAGCCGATTCCAAAGCAACCAATAGAGCTTTGCGATCGCAATCACTTCCAGAATCTGCCCCACGAAGTCTACTTTCATAACAGAACAGCAGGGACCTGCAAAAGTTAAACCATTTGGCCAGGAGAGCCCTTTTATGAAGGCATGTGCTCGATATCGTCGCCAAATGTTTTTGGGGAATTTTACGCCCTCTCATTTTCAAAAGTCGATTCCAAAGCAACGAATAGAGCTTTGCGATCGCAATCACTTCCAGAATCTGCAAAAGATATTCTAGTTTCATAACAGAACAGCAGGGACCTGCCAAAGTTAAACCATTTGGCCAGGAGAGCCCTTTTATGCAGAGTTTGCCCGATTTCGATACCCAAAATTTTTGCGATTTTCACAGAATTTTTTTCAAAAGCCGATTCCAAAGCAACCAATAGAGCTTTGCGATCGCAATCACTTCCAGAATCTGCCCCACGAAGTCTACTTTCATAACAGAACAGCAGGGACCTGCAAAAGTTAAACCATTTGGCCAGGAGAGCCCTTTTATGAAGGCATGTGCTCGATATCGTCGCCAAATTTTTTTGGGGAATTTTACGCCCTCTCATTTTCAAAAGTCGATTCCAAAGCAACGAATAGAGCTTTGCGATCGCAATCACTTCCAGAATCTGCAAAAGATATTCTAGTTTCATAACAGAACAGCAGGGACCTGCCAAAGTTAAACCATTTGGCCAGGAGAGCCCTTTTATGCAGACTTTGCCCGATTTCGATACCCAAAATTTTTGCGATTTTCACAGAATTTTTTTCAAAAGCCGATTCCAAAGCAACCAATAGAGCTTTGCGATCGCAATCACTTCCAGAATCTGCCCCACGAAGTCTACTTTCATAACAGAACAGCAGGGACCTGCCAAAGTTAAACCATTTGGCCAGGAGAGCCCTTTTATGAAGGCATGTGCTCGATATCGTCGCCAAATTTTTTGGGGAATTTTACGCCCTCTCATTTTCAAAAGTCGATTCCAAAGCAACGAATAGAGCTTTGCGATCGCAATCACTTCCAGAATCTGCAAAAGATATTCTAGTTTCATAACAGAACAGCAGGGACCTGCCAAAGTTAAACCATTTGGCCAGGAGAGCCCTTTTATGCAGACTTTGCCCGATTTCGATACCCAAAATTTTTGCGATTTTCACAGAATTTTTTTCAAAAGCCGATTCCAAAGCAACCAATAGAGCTTTGCGATCGCAATCACTTCCAGAATCTGCCCCACGAAGTCTACTTTCATAACAGAGCAGCAGGGACCTGCCAAAGTTAAACCATTTGGCCAGGAGAGCCCTTTTATGAAGGCATGTGCTCGATATCGTCGCCAAATTTTTTTGGGGAATTTTACGCCCTCTCATTTTCAAAAGTCGATTCCAAAGCAACGAATAGAGCTTTGCGATCGCAATCACTTCCAGAATCTGCAAAAGATATTCTAGTTTCATAACAGAATAGCAGGGACCTGCCAAAGTTAAACCATTTGGCCAGGAGAGCCCTTTTATGCAGACTTTGCCCGATTTCGATACCCAAAATTTTTGCGATTTTCACAGAATTTTTTTCAAAAGCCGATTCCAAAGCAACCAATAGAGCTTTGCGATCGCAATCACTTCCAGAATCTGCCCCACGAAGTCTACTTTCATAACAGAACAGCAGGGACCTGCCAAAGTTAAACCATTTGGCCAGGAGAGCCCTTTTATGAAGGCATGTGCTCGATATCGTCGCCAAATTTTTTTGGGGAATTTTACGCCCTCTCATTTTCAAAAGTCGATTCCAAAGCAACGAATAGAGCTTTGCGATCGCAATCACTTCCAGAATCTGCAAAAGATATTCTAGTTTCATAACAGAACAGCAGGGACCTGCCAAAGTTAAACCATTTGGCCAGGAGAGCCCTTTTATGCAGACTTTGCCCGATTTCGATACCCAAAATTTTTGCGATTTTCACAGAATTTTTTTCAAAAGCCGATTCCAAAGCAACCAATAGAGCTTTGCGATCGCAATCACTTCCAGAATCTGCCCCACGAAGTCTACTTTCATAACAGAACAGCAGGGACCTGCCAAAGTTAAACCATTTGGCCAGGAGAGCCCTTTTATGAAGGCATGTGCTCGATATCGTCGCCAAATTTTTTTGGGGAATTTTACGCCCTCTCATTTTCAAAAGTCGATTCCAAAGCAACGAATAGAGCTTTGCGATCGCAATCACTTCCAGAATCTGCAAAAGATATTCTAGTTTCATAACAGAACAGCAGGGACCTGCCAAAGTTAAACCATTTGGCCAGGAGAGCCCTTTTATGCAGACTTTGCCCGATTTCGATACCCAAAATTTTTGCGATTTTCACAGAATTTTTTTCAAAAGCCGATTCCAAAGCAACCAATAGAGCTTTGCGATCGCAATCACTTCCAGAATCTGCCCCACGAAGTCTACTTTCATAACAGAACAGCAGGGACCTGCCAAAGTTAAACCATTTGGCCAGGAGAGCCCTTTTATGAAGGCATGTGCTCGATATCGTCGCCAAATTTTTTTGGGGAATTTTACGCCCTCTCATTTTCAAAAGTCGATTCCAAAGCAACGAATAGAGCTTTGCGATCGCAATCACTTCCAGAATCTGCAAAAGATATTCTAGTTTCATAACAGAACAGCAGGGACCTGCCAAAGTTAAACCATTTGGCCAGGAGAGCCCTTTTATGCAGACTTTGCCCGATTTCGATACCCAAAATTTTTGCGATTTTCACAGAATTTTTTTCAAAAGCCGATTCCAAAGCAACCAATAGAGCTTTGCGATCGCAATCACTTCCAGAATCTGCCCCACGAAGTCTACTTTCATAACAGAACAGCAGGGACCTGCCAAAGTTAAACCATTTGGCCAGGAGAGCCCTTTTATGAAGGCATGTGCTCGATATCGTCGCCAAATTTTTTTGGGGAATTTTACGCCCTCTCATTTTCAAAAGTCGATTCCAAAGCAACGAATAGAGCTTTGCGATCGCAATCACTTCCAGAATCTGCAAAAGATATTCTAGTTTCATAACAGAACAGCAGGGACCTGCCAAAGTTAAACCATTTGGCCAGGAGAGCCCTTTTATACAGACTTTGCCCGATTTCGATACCCAAAATTTTTGCGATTTTCACAGAATTTTTTTCAAAAGCCGATTCCAAAGCAACCAATAGAGCTTTGCGATCGCAATCACTTCCAGAATCTGCCCCACGAAGTCTACTTTCATAACAGAGCAGCACGGACCTGCCAAAGTTAAACCATTTGGCCAGGAGAGCCCATTTATGAAGGCATGTGCTCGATATCGTCGCCAAATTTTTTTGGGGAATTTTACGCCCTCTCATTTTCAAAAGTCGATTCCAAAGCAACGAATAGAGCTTTGCGATCGCAATCACTTCCAGAATCTGCAAAAGATATTCTAGTTTCATAACAGAATAGCAGGGACCTGCCAAAGTTAAACCATTTGGCCAGGAGAGCCCTTTTATGCAGACTTTGCCCGATTTCGATACCCAAAATTTTTGCGATTTTCACAGAATTTTTTTCAAAAGCCGATTCCAAAGCAACCAATAGAGCTTTGCGATCGCAATCACTTCCAGAATCTGCCCCACGAAGTCTACTTTCATAACAGAACAGCAGGGACCTGCCAAAGTTAAACCATTTGGCCAGGAGAGCCCTTTTATGAAGGCATGTGCTCGATATCGTCGCCAAATTTTTTTGGGGAATTTTACGCCCTCTCATTTTCAAAAGTCGATTCCAAAGCAACGAATAGAGCTTTGCGATCGCAATCACTTCCAGAATCTGCAAAAGATATTCTAGTTTCATAACAGAACAGCAGGGACCTGCCAAAGTTAAACCATTTGGCCAGGAGAGCCCTTTTATGCAGACTTTGCCCGATTTCGATACCCAAAATTTTTGCGATTTTCACAGAATTTTTTTCAAAAGCCGATTCCAAAGCAACCAATAGAGCTTTGCGATCGCAATCACTTCCAGAATCTGCCCCACGAAGTCTACTTTCATAACAGAACAGCAGGGACCTGCCAAAGTTAAACCATTTGGCCAGGAGAGCCCTTTTATGAAGGCATGTGCTCGATATCGTCGCCAAATTTTTTTGGGGAATTTTACGCCCTCTCATTTTCAAAAGTCGATTCCAAAGCAACGAATAGAGCTTTGCGATCGCAATCACTTCCAGAATCTGCAAAAGATATTCTAGTTTCATAACAGAACAGCAGGGACCTGCCAAAGTTAAACCATTTGGCCAGGAGAGCCCTTTTATACAGACTTTGCCCGATTTCGATACCCAAAATTTTTGCGATTTTCACAGAATTTTTTTCAAAAGCCGATTCCAAAGCAACCAATAGAGCTTTGCGATCGCAATCACTTCCAGAATCTGCCCCACGAAGTCTACTTTCATAACAGAGCAGCAGGGACCTGCCAAAGTTAAACCATTTGGCCAGGAGAGCCCTTTTATGAAGGCATGTGCTCGATATCGTCGCCAAATTTTTTTGGGGAATTTTACGCCCTCTCATTTTCAAAAGTCGATTCCAAAGCAACGAATAGAGCTTTGCGATCGCAATCACTTCCAGAATCTGCAAAAGATATTCTAGTTTCATAACAGAATAGCAGGGACCTGCCAACGTTAAACCATTTGGCCAGGAGAGCCCTTTTATGCAGACTTTGCCCGATTTCGATACCCAAAATTTTTGCGATTTTCACAGAATTTTTTTCAAAAGCCGATTCCAAAGCAACCAATAGAGCTTTGCGATCGCAATCACTTCCAGAATCTGCCCCACGAAGTCTACTTTCATAACAGAACAGCAGGGACCTGCCAAAGTTAAACCATTTGGCCAGGAGAGCCCTTTTATGAAGGCATGTGCTCGATATCGTCGCCAAATTTTTTTGGGGAATTTTACGCCCTCTCATTTTCAAAAGTCGATTCCAAAGCAACGAATAGAGCTTTGCGATCGCAATCACTTCCAGAATCTGCAAAAGATATTCTAGTTTCATAACAGAACAGCAGGGACCTGCCAAAGTTAAACCATTTGGCCAGGAGAGCCCTTTTATGCAGACTTTGCCCGATTTCGATACCCAAAATTTTTGCGATTTTCACAGAATTTTTTTCAAAAGCCGATTCCAAAGCAACCAATAGAGCTTTGCGATCGCAATCACTTCCAGAATCTGCCCCACGAAGTCTACTTTCATAACAGAACAGCAGGGACCTGCCAAAGTTAAACCATTTGGCCAGGAGAGCCCTTTTATGAAGGCATGTGCTCGATATCGTCGCCAAATTTTTTTGGGGAATTTTACGCCCTCTCATTTTCAAAAGTCGATTCCAAAGCAACGAATAGAGCTTTGCGATCGCAATCACTTCCAGAATCTGCAAAAGATATTCTAGTTTCATAACAGAACAGCAGGGACCTGCCAAAGTTAAACCATTTGGCCAGGAGAGCCCTTTTATGCAGACTTTGCCCGATTTCGATACCCAAAATTTTTGCGATTTTCACAGAATTTTTTTCAAAAGCCGATTCCAAAGCAACCAATAGAGCTTTGCGATCGCAATCACTTCCAGAATCTGCCCCACGAAGTCTACTTTCATAACAGAACAGCAGGGACCTGCCAAAGTTAAACCATTTGGCCAGGAGAGCCCTTTTATGAAGGCATGTGCTCGATATCGTCGCCAAATTTTTTTGGGGAATTTTACGCCCTCTCATTTTCAAAAGTCGATTCCAAAGCAACGAATAGAGCTTTGCGATCGCAATCACTTCCAGAATCTGCAAAAGATATTCTAGTTTCATAACAGAACAGCAGGGACCTGCCAAAGTTAAACCATTTGGCCAGGAGAGCCCTTTTATGCAGACTTTGCCCGATTTCGATACCCAAAATTTTTGCGATTTTCACAGAATTTTTTTCAAAAGCCGATTCCAAAGCAACCAATAGAGCTTTGCGATCGCAATCACTTCCAGAATCTGCCCCACGAAGTCTACTTTCATAACAGAACAGCAGGGACCTGCCAAAGTTAAACCATTTGGCCAGGAGAGCCCTTTTATGAAGGCATGTGCTCGATATCGTCGCCAAATTTTTTTGGGGAATTTTACGCCCTCTCATTTTCAAAAGTCGATTCCAAAGCAACGAATAGAGCTTTGCGATCGCAATCACTTCCAGAATCTGCAAAAGATATTCTAGTTTCATAACAGAACAGCAGGGACCTGCCAAAGTTAAACCATTTGGCCAGGAGAGCCCTTTTATACAGACTTTGCCCGATTTCGATACCCAAAATTTTTGCGATTTTCACAGAATTTTTTTCAAAAGCCGATTCCAAAGCAACCAATAGAGCTTTGCGATCGCAATCACTTCCAGAATCTGCCCCACGAAGTCTACTTTCATAACAGAGCAGCACGGACCTGCCAAAGTTAAACCATTTGGCCAGGAGAGCCCATTTATGAAGGCATGTGCTCGATATCGTCGCCAAATTTTTTTGGGGAATTTTACGCCCTCTCATTTTCAAAAGTCGATTCCAAAGCAACGAATAGAGCTTTGCGATCGCAATCACTTCCAGAATCTGCAAAAGATATTCTAGTTTCATAACAGAATAGCAGGGACCTGCCAAAGTTAAACCATTTGGCCAGGAGAGCCCTTTTATGCAGACTTTGCCCGATTTCGATACCCAAAATTTTTGCGATTTTCACAGAATTTTTTTCAAAAGCCGATTCCAAAGCAACCAATAGAGCTTTGCGATCGCAATCACTTCCAGAATCTGCCCCACGAAGTCTACTTTCATAACAGAACAGCAGGGACCTGCCAAAGTTAAACCATTTGGCCAGGAGAGCCCTTTTATGAAGGCATGTGCTCGATATCGTCGCCAAATTTTTTTGGGGAATTTTACGCCCTCTCATTTTCAAAAGTCGATTCCAAAGCAACGAATAGAGCTTTGCGATCGCAATCACTTCCAGAATCTGCAAAAGATATTCTAGTTTCATAACAGAACAGCAGGGACCTGCCAAAGTTAAACCATTTGGCCAGGAGAGCCCTTTTATGCAGACTTTGCCCGATTTCGATACCCAAAATTTTTGCGATTTTCACAGAATTTTTTTCAAAAGCCGATTCCAAAGCAACCAATAGAGCTTTGCGATCGCAATCACTTCCAGAATCTGCCCCACGAAGTCTACTTTCATAACAGAACAGCAGGGACCTGCCAAAGTTAAACCATTTGGCCAGGAGAGCCCTTTTATGAAGGCATGTGCTCGATATCGTCGCCAAATTTTTTTGGGGAATTTTACGCCCTCTCATTTTCAAAAGTCGATTCCAAAGCAACGAATAGAGCTTTGCGATCGCAATCACTTCCAGAATCTGCAAAAGATATTCTAGTTTCATAACAGAACAGCAGGGACCTGCCAAAGTTAAACCATTTGGCCAGGAGAGCCCTTTTATGCAGACTTTGCCCGATTTCGATACCCAAAATTTTTGCGATTTTCACAGAATTTTTTTCAAAAGCCGATTCCAAAGCAACCAATAGAGCTTTGCGATCGCAATCACTTCCAGAATCTGCCCCACGAAGTCTACTTTCATAACAGAACAGCAGGGACCTGCCAAAGTTAAACCATTTGGCCAGGAGAGCCCTTTTATGAAGGCATGTGCTCGATATCGTCGCCAAATTTTTTTGGGGAATTTTACGCCCTCTCATTTTCAAAAGTCGATTCCAAAGCAACGAATAGAGCTTTGCGATCGCAATCACTTCCAGAATCTGCAAAAGATATTCTAGTTTCATAACAGAACAGCAGGGACCTGCCAAAGTTAAACCATTTGGCCAGGAGAGCCCTTTTATGCAGACTTTGCCCGATTTCGATACCCAAAATTTTTGCGATTTTCACAGAATTTTTTTCAAAAGCCGATTCCAAAGCAACCAATAGAGCTTTGTGATCGCAATCACTTCCAGAATCTGCCCCACGAAGTCTACTTTCATAACAGAACAGCAGGGACCTGCCAAAGTTAAACCATTTGGCCAGGAGAGCCCTTTTATAAAGGCATGTGCTCGATATCGTCGCCAAATTTTTTTGGGGAATTTTACGCCCTCTCATTTTCAAAAGTCGATTCCAAAGCAACGAATAGAGCTTTGCGATCGCAATCACTTCCAGAATCTGCAAAAGATATTCTAGTTTCATAACAGAACAGCAGGGACCTGCCAAAGTTAAACCATTTGGCCAGGAGAGCCCTTTTATGCAGACTTTGCCCGATTTCGATACCCAAAATTTTTGCGATTTTCACAGAACTTTTTTCAAAAGCCGATTCCAAAGCAACCAATAGAGCTTTGCGATCGCAATCACTTCCAGAATCTGCAAAAGATATTCTAGTTTCATAACAGAACAGCAGGGACCTGCCAAAGTTAAACCATTTGGCCAGGAGAGCCCTTTTATGAAGGCATGTGCTCGATATCGTCGCCAAATTTTTTTGGGGAATTTTACGCCCTCTCATTTTCAAAAGTCGATTCCAAAGCAACGAATAGAGCTTTGCGATCGCAATCACTTCCAGAATCTGCAAAAGATATTCTAGTTTCATAACAGAACAGCAGGGACCTGCCAAAGTTAAACCATTTGGCCAGAAGAGCCCTTTTATGCAGACTTTGCCCGATTTCGATACCCAAAATTTTTGCGATTTTCACAGAATTTTTTTCAAAAGCCGATTCCAAAGCAACCAATAGAGCTTTGCGATCGCAATCACTTCCAGAATCTGCCCCACGAAGTCTACTTTCATAACAGAACAGCAGGGACCTGCCAAAGTTAAACCATTTGGCCAGGAGAGCCCTTTTATGAAGGAATGTGCTCGATATCGTCGCCAAATTTTTTTGGGGAATTTTACGCCCTCTCATTTTCAAAAGTCGATTCCAAAGCAACGAATAGAGCTTTGCGATCGCAATCACTTCCAGAATCTGCAAAAGATATTCTAGTTTCATAACAGAACAGCAGGGACCTGCCAAAGTTAAACCATTTGGCCAGGAGAGCCCTTTTATGCAGACTTTGCCCGATTTCGATACCCAAAATTTTTGCGATTTTCACAGAATTTTTTTCAAAAGCCGATTCCAAAGCAACCAATAGAGCTTTGCGATCGCAATCACTTCCAGAATCTGCCCCACGAAGTCTACTTTCATAACAGAACAGCAGGGACCTGCCAAAGTTAAACCATTTGGCCAGGAGAGCCCTTTTATGAAGGCATGTGCTCGATATCGTCGCCAAATTTTTTTGGGGAATTTTACGCCCTCTCATTTTCAAAAGTCGATTCCAAAGCAACGAATAGAGCTTTGCGATCCCAATCACTTCCAGAATCTGCAAAAGATATTCTAGTTTCATAACAGAACAGCAGGGACCTGCCAAAGTTAAACCATTCGGCCAGGAGAGCCCTTTTATGCAGACTTTGCCCGATTTCGATACCCAAACTTTTTGCGATTTTCACAGAATTTTTTTCAAAAGCCGATTCCAAAGCAACCAATAGAGCTTTGCGATCGCAATCACTTCCAGAATCTGCCCCACGAAGTCTACTTTCACAACAGAACAGCAGGGACCTGCCAAAGTTAAACCATTTGGCCAGGAGAGCCCTTTTATGAAGGCATGTGCTCGATATCGTCGCCAAATTTTTTTGGGGAATTTTACGCCCTCTCATTTTCAAAAGTCGATTCCAAAGCAACGAATAGACCTTTGCGATCGCAATCACTTCCAGAATCTGCAAAAGATATTCTAGTTTCATAACAGAACAGCAGGGACCTGCCAAAGTTAAACCATTTGGCCAGGAGAGCCCTTTTATGCAGACTTTGCCCGATTTCGATACCCAAAATTTTTGCGATTTTCACAGAATTTTTTTCAAAAGCCGATTCCAAAGCAACCAATAGAGCTTTGCGATCGCAATCACTTCCAGAATCTGCCCCACGAAGTCTACTTTCATAACAGAACAGCAGGGACCTGCCAAAGTTAAACCATTTGGCCAGGAGAGCCCTTTTATGAAGGCATGTGCTCGATATCGTCGCCAAATTTTTTTGGGGAATTTTACGCCCTCTCATTTTCAAAAGTCGATTCCAAAGCAACGAATAGAGCTTTGCGATCGCAATCACTTCCAGAATCTGCAAAAGATATTCTAGTTTCATAACAGAACAGCAGGGACCTGCCAAAGTTAAACCATTTGGCCAGGAGAGCCCTTTTATGCAGACTTTGCCCGATTTCGATACCCAAAATTTTTGCGATTTTCACAGAATTTTTTTCAAAAGCCGATTCCAAAGCAACCAATAGAGCTTTGCGATCGCAATCACTTCCAGAATCTGCCCCACGAAGTCTACTTTCATAACAGAACAGCAGGGACCTGCCAAAGTTAAACCATTTGGCCAGGAGAGCCCTTTTATGAAGGCATGTGCTCGATATCGTCGCCAAATTTTTTGGGGGAATTTTACGCCCTCTCATTTTCAAAAGTCGATTCCAAAGCAAAGAATAGAGCTTTGCGATCGCAATCACTTCCAGAATCTGCAAAAGATATTCTAGTTTCATAACAGAACAGCAGGGACCTGCCAAAGTTAAACCATTTGGCCAGGAGAGCCCTTTTATGCAGACTTTGCCCGATTTCGATACCCAAAATTTTTGCGATTTTCACAGAATTTTTTTCAAAAGCCGATTCCAAAGCAACCAATAGAGCTTTGCGATCGCAATCACTTCCAGAATCTGCCCCACGAAGTCTACTTTCATAACAGAACAGCAGGGACCTGCCAAAGTTAAACCATTTGGCCAGGAGAGCCCTTTTGTAAGGCATGTGCTCGATATCGTCGCCAAATTTTTTTGGGGAATTTTACGCCCTCTCATTTTCAAAAGTCGATTCCAAAGCAACGAATAGAGCTTTGCGATCGCAATCACTTCCAGAATCTGCAAAAGATATTCTAGTTTCATAACAGAACAGCAGGGACCTGCCAAAGTTAAACCATTTGGCCAGGAGAGCCCTTTTATGCAGACTTTGCCCGATTTCGATACCCAAAATTTTTGCGATTTTCACAGAATTTTTTTCAAAAGCCGATTCCAAAGCAACCAATAGAGCTTTGCGATCGCAATCACTTCCAGAATCTGCCCCACGAAGTCTACTTTCATAACAGAACAGCAGGGACCTGCCAAAGTTAAACCATTTGGCCAGGAGAGCCCTTTTATGAAGGCATGTGCTCGATATCGTCGCCATATATTTTTGGGGAATTTTACGCCCTCTCATTTTCAAAAGTCGATTCCAAAGCAACGAATAGAGCTTTGCGATCGCAATCACTTCCAGAATCTGCAAAAGATATTCTAGTTTCATAACAGAACAGCAGGGACCTGCCAAAGTTAAACCATTTGGCCAGGAGAGCCCTTTTATGCAGACTTTGCCCGATTTCGATACCCAAAATTTTTGCGATTTTCACAGAATTTTTTTCAAAAGCCGATTCCAAAGCAACCAATAGAGCTTTGCGATCGCAATCACTTCCAGAATCTGCCCCACGAAGTCTACTTTCATAACAGAACAGCAGGGACCTGCCAAAGTTAAACCATTTGGCCAGGAGAGCCCTTTTATGAAGGCATGTGCTCGATATCGTCGCCAAATTTTTTTGGGGAATTTTACGCCCTCTCATTTTCAAAAGTCGATTCCAAAGCAACGAATAGAGCTTTGCGATCGCAATCACTTCCAGAATCTGCAAAAGATATTCTAGTTTCATAACAGAACAGCAGGGACCTGCCAAAGTTAAACCATTTGGCCAGGAGAGCCCTTTTATGCAGACTTTGCCCGATTTCGATACCCAAAATTTTTGCGATTTTCACAGAATTTTTTTCAAAAGCCGATTCCAAAGCAACCAATAGAGCTTTGCGATCGCAATCACTTCCAGAATCTGCCCCACGAAGTCTACTTTCATAGCAGAACAGCAGGGACCTGCCAAAGTTAAACCATTTGGCCAGGAGAGCCCTTTTATGAAGGCATGTGCTCGATATCGTCACCAAATTTTTTTGGGGAATTTTACGCCCTCTCATTTTCAAAAGTCGATTCCAAAGCAACGAATAGAGCTTTGCGATCGCAATCACTTACAGAATCTGCAAAAGATATTCTAGTTTCATAACAGAACAGCAGGGACCTGCCAAAGTTAAACCATTTGGCCAGGAGAGCCCTTTTATGAAGGCATGTGCTCGATATCGTCGCCAAATTTTTTTGGGGAATTTTACGCCCTCTCATTTTCAAAAGTCGATTCCAAAGCAACGAATAGAGCTTTGCGATCGCAATCACTTCCAGAATCTGCAAAAGATATTCTAGTTTCATAACAGAACAGCAGGGACCTGCCAAAGTTAAACCATTTGGCCAGGAGAGCCCTTTTATGCAGACTTTGCCCGATTTCGATACCCAAAATTTTTGCGATTTTCACAGAATTTTTTTCAAAAGCCGATTCCAAAGCAACCAATAGAGCTTTGCGATCGCAATCACTTCCAGAATCTGCCCCACGAAGTCTACTTTCATAACAGAACAGCAGGGACCTGCCAAAGTTAAACCATTTGGCCAGGAGAGCCCTTTTATGAAGGCATGTGCTCGATATCGTCGCCATATTTTTTTGGGGAATTTTACGCCCTCTCATTTTCAAAAGTCGATTCCAAAGCAACGAATAGAGCTTTGCGATCGCAATCACTTCCAGAATCTGCAAAAGATATTCTAGTTTCATAACAGAACAGCAGGGACCTGCCAAAGTTAAACCATTTGGCCAGGAGAGCCCTTTTATGCAGACTTTGCCCGATTTCGATACCCAAAATTTTTGCGATTTTCACAGAATTTTTTTCAAAAGCCGATTCCAAAGCAACCAATAGAGCTTTGCGATCGCAATCACTTCCAGAATCTGCCCCACGAAGTCTACTTTCATAACAGAACAGCAGGGACCTGCCAAAGTTAAACCATTTGGCCAGGAGAGCCCTTTTATGAAGGCATGTGCTCGATATCGTCGCCAAATTTTTTTGGGGAATTTTACGCCCTCTCATTTTCAAAAGTCGATTCCAAAGCAACGAATAGAGCTTTGCGATCGCAATCACTTCCAGAATCTGCAAAAGATATTCTAGTTTCATAACAGAACAGCAGGGACCTGCC
The DNA here is from genome assembly GCA_963930645.1 of Salticus scenicus. Taxonomy (NCBI): domain Eukaryota; kingdom Metazoa; phylum Arthropoda; class Arachnida; order Araneae; family Salticidae; genus Salticus; species Salticus scenicus. The sequence continues at coordinate 321,086 of CAWVNO010002787.1, forward strand.
AAAGTTAAACCATTTGGCCAGGAGAGCCCTTTTATACAGACTTTGCCCGATTTCGATACCCAAAATTTTTGCGATTTTCACAGAATTTTTTTCAAAAGCCGATTCCAAAGCAACCAATAGAGCTTTGCAATCGCAATCACTTCCAGAATCTGCCCCACGAAGTCTACTTTCATAACAGAGCAGCAGGGACCTGCCAAAGTTAAACCATTTGGCCAGGAGAGCCCTTTTATGAAGGCATGTGCTCGATATCGTCGCCAAATTTTTTTGGGGAATTTTACGCCCTCTCATTTTCAAAAGTCGATTCCAAAGCAACGAATAGAGCTTTGCGATCGCAATCACTTCCAGAATCTGCAAAAGATATTCTAGTTTCATAACAGAATAGCAGGGACCTGCCAAAGTTAAACCATTTGGCCAGGAGAGCCCTTTTATGCAGACTTTGCCCGATTTCGATACCCAAAATTTTTGCGATTTTCACAGAATTTTTTTCAAAAGCCGATTCCAAAGCAACCAATAGAGCTTTGCGATCGCAATCACTTCCAGAATCTGCCCCACGAAGTCTACTTTCATAACAGAACAGCAGGGACCTGCCAAAGTTAAACCATTTGGCCAGGAGAGCCCTTTTATGAAGGCATGTGCTCGATATCGTCGCCAAATTTTTTTGGGGAATTTTACGCCCTCTCATTTTCAAAAGTCGATTCCAAAGCAACGAATAGAGCTTTGCGATCGCAATCACTTCCAGAATCTGCAAAAGATATTCTAGTTTCATAACAGAACAGCAGGGACCTGCCAAAGTTAAACCATTTGGCCAGGAGAGCCCTTTTATGCAGACTTTGCCCGATTTCGATACCCAAAATTTTTGCGATTTTCACAGAATTTTTTTCAAAAGCCGATTCCAAAGCAACCAATAGAGCTTTGCGATCGCAATCACTTCCAGAATCTGCCCCACGAAGTCTACTTTCATAACAGAACAGCAGGGACCTGCCAAAGTTAAACCATTTGGCCAGGAGAGCCCTTTTATGAAGGCATGTGCTCGATATCGTCGCCAAATTTTTTTGGGGAATTTTACGCCCTCTCATTTTCAAAAGTCGATTCCAAAGCAACGAATAGAGCTTTGCGATCGCAATCACTTCCAGAATCTGCAAAAGATATTCTAGTTTCATAACAGAACAGCAGGGACCTGCCAAAGTTAAACCATTTGGCCAGGAGAGCCCTTTTATGCAGACTTTGCCCGATTTCGATACCCAAAATTTTTGCGATTTTCACAGAATTTTTTTCAAAAGCCGATTCCAAAGCAACCAATAGAGCTTTGCGATCGCAATCACTTCCAGAATCTGCCCCACGAAGTCTACTTTCATAACAGAACAGCAGGGACCTGCCAAAGTTAAACCCTTTTGGCCAGGAGAGCCCTTTTATGAAGGCATGTGCTCGATATCGTCGCCAAATTTTCTTGGGGAATTTTACGCCCTCTCATTTTCAAAAGTCGATTCCAAAGCAACGAATAGAGCTTTGCGATCGCAATCACTTCCAGAATCTGCAAAAGATATTCTAGTTTCATAACAGAACAGCAGGGACCTGCCAAAGTTAAACCATTTGGCCAGGAGAGCCCTTTTATGCAGACTTTGCCCGATTTCGATACCCAAAATTTTTGCGATTTTCACAGAATTTTTTTCAAAAGCCGATTCCAAAGCAACCAATAGAGCTTTGCGATCGCAATCACTTCCAGAATCTGCCCCACGAAGTCAACTTTCATAACAGAACAGCAGGGACCTGCCAAAGTTAAACCATTTGGCCAGGAGAGCCCTTTTATGACGGCATGTGCTCGATATCGTCGCCAAATTTTTTTGGGGAATTTTACGCCCTCTCATTTTCAAAAGTCGATTCCAAAGCAACGAATAGAGCTTTGCGATCGCAATCACTTCCAGAATCTGCAAAAGATATTCTAGTTTCATAACAGAACAGCAGGGACCTGCCAAAGTTAAACCATTTGGCCAGGAGAGCCCTTTTATGCAGACTTTGCCCGATTTCGATACCCAAAATTTTTGCGATTTTCACAGAATTTTTTTCAAAAGCCGATTCCAAAGCAACCAATAGAGCTTTGCGATCGCAATCACTTCCAGAATCTGCCCCACGAAGTCTACTTTCATAACAGAACAGCAGGGACCTGCCAAAGTTAAACCATTTGGCCAGGAGAGCCCTTTTATGAAGGCATGTGCTCGATAACGTCGCCAAATTTTTTTGGGGAATTTTACGCCCTCTCATTTTCAAAAGTCGATTCCAAAGCAACGAATAGAGCTTTGCGATCGCAATCACTTCCAGAATCTGCAAAAGATATTCTAGTTTCATAACAGAACAGCAGGGACCTGCCAAAGTTAAACCATTTGGCCAGGAGAGCCCTTTTATGCAGACTTTGCCCGATTTCGATACCCAAAATTTTTGCGATTTTCACAGAATTTTTTTCAAAAGCCGATTCCAAAGCAACCAATAGAGCTTTGCGATCGCAATCACTTCCAGAATCTGCCCCACGAAGTCTACTTTCATAACAGAACAGCAGGGACCTGCCAAAGTTAAACCATTTGGCCAGGAGAGCCCTTTTATGAAGGCATGTGCTCGATATCGTCGCCAAATTTTTTTGGGGAATTTTACGCCCTCTCATTTTCAAAAGTCGATTCCAAAGCAACGAATAGAGCTTTGCAATCGCAATCACTTCCTGAATCTGCAAAAGATATTCTAGTTTCATAACAGAACAGCAGGGACCTGCCAAAGTTAAACCATTTGGCCAGGAGAGCCCTTTTATGCAGACTTTGCCCGATTTCGATACCCAAAATTTTTGCGATTTTCACAGAATTTTTTTCAAAAGCCGATTCCAAAGCAACCAATAGAGCTTTGCGATCGCAATCACTTCCAGAATCTGCCCCACGAAGTCTACTTTCATAACAGAACAGCAGGGACCTGCCAAAGTTAAACCATTTGGCCAGGAGAGCCCTTTTATGAAGGCATGTGCTCGATATCGTCGCCAAATTTTTTTGGGGAATTTTACGCCCTCTCATTTTCAAAAGTCGATTCCAAAGCAACGAATAGAGCTTTGCGATCGCAATCACTTCCAGAATCTGCAAAAGATATTCTAGTTTCATAACAGAACAGCAGGGACCTGCCAAATTTAAACCATTTGGCCAGGAGAGCCCTTTTATGCAGACTTTGAACGATTTCGATACCCAAAATTTTTGCGATTTTCACAGAATTTTTTCAAAAGCCGATTCCAAAGCAACCAATAGAGCTTTGCGATCGCAATCACTTCCAGAATCTGCCCCACGAAGTCTACTTTCATAACAGAACAGCAGGGACCTGCCAAAGTTAAACCATTTGGCCAGGAGAGCCCTTTTATGAAGGCATGTGCTCGATATCGTCGCCAAATTTTTTTGGGGAATTTTACGCCCTCTCATTTTCAAAAGTCGATTCCAAAGCAACGAATAGAGCTTTGCGATCGCAATCACTTCCAGAATCTGCAAAAGATATTCTAGTTTCATAACAGAACAGCAGGGACCTGCCAAAGTTAAACCATTTGGCCAGGAGAGCCCTTTTATGCAGACTTTGCCCGATTTCGATACCCAAAATTTTTGCGATTTTCACAGAATTTTTTTCAAAAGCCGATTCCAAAGCAACCAATAGAGCTTTGCGATCGCAATCACTTCCAGAATCTGCCCCACGAAGTCTACTTTCATAACAGAACAGCAGGGACCTGCCAAAGTTAAACCATTTGGCCAGGAGAGCCCTTTTATGAAGGCATGTGCTCGATATCGTCGCCAAATTTTTTTGGGGAATTTTACGCCCTCTCATTTTCAAAAGTCGATTTCAAAGCAACGAATAGAGCTTTGCGATCGCAATCACTTCCAGAATCTGCAAAAGATATTCTAGTTTCATAACAGAACAGCAGGGACCTGCCAAAGTTAAACCATTTGGCCAGGAGAGCCCTTTTATGCAGACTTTGCCCGATTTCGATACCCAAAATTTTTGCGATTTTCACAGAATTTTTTTCAAAAGCCGATTCCAAAGCAACCAATAGAGCTTTGCGATCGCAATCACTTCCAGAATCTGCCCCACGAAGTCTACTTTCATAACAGAACAGCAGGGACCTGCCAAAGTTAAACCATTTGGCCAGGAGAGCCCTTTTATGAAGGCATGTGCTCGATATCGTCGCCAAATTTTTTTGGGGAATTTTACGCCCTCTCATTTTCAAAAGTCGATTCCAAAGCAACGAATAGAGCTTTGCGATCGCAATCACTTCCAGAATCTGCAAAAGATATTCTAGTTTCATAACAGAACAGCAGGGACCTGCCAAAGTTAAACCATTTGGCCAGGAGAGCCCTTTTATGCAGACTTTGAACGATTTCGATACCCAAAATTTTTGCGATTTTCACAGAATTTTTTTCAAAAGCCGATTCCAAAGCAACCAATAGAGCTTTGCGATCGCAATCACTTCCAGAATCTGCCCCACGAAGTCTACTTTCATAACAGAACAGCAGGGACCTGCCAAAGTTAAACCATTTGGCCAGGAGAGCCCTTTTATGAAGGCATGTGCTCGATATCGTCGCCAAATTTTTTTGGGGAATTTTACGCCCTCTCATTTTCAAAAGTCGATTCCAAAGCAACGAATAGAGCTTTGCGATCGCAATCACTTCCAGAATCTGCAAAAGATATTCTAGTTTCATAACAGAACAGCAGGGACCTGCCAAAGTTAAACCATTTGGCCAGGAGAGCCCTTTTATGCAGACTTTGCCCGATTTCGATACCCAAAATTTTTGCGATTTTCACAGAATTTTTTTCAAAAGCCGATTCCAAAGCAACCAATAGAGCTTTGCGATCGCAATCACTTCCAGAATCTGCCCCACGAAGTCTACTTTCATAACAGAACAGCAGGGACCTGCCAAAGTTAAACCATTTGGCCAGGAGAGCCCTTTTATGAAGGCATGTGCTCGATATCGTCGCCAAATTTTTTTGGGGAATTTTACGCCCTCTCATTTTCAAAAGTCGATTCCAAAGCAACGAATAGAGCTTTGCGATCGCAATCACTTCCAGAATCTGCAAAAGATATTCTAGTTTCATAACAGAACAGCAGGGACCTGCCAAAGTTAAACCATTTGGCCAGGAGAGCCCTTTTATGCAGACTTTGCCCGATTTCGATACCCAAAATTTTTGCGATTTTCACAGAATTTTTTTCAAAAGCCGATTCCAAAGCAACCAATAGAGCTTTGCGATCGCAATCACTTCCAGAATCTGCCCCACGAAGTCTACTTTCATAACAGAACAGCAGGGACCTGCCAAAGTTAAACCATTTGGCCAGGAGAGCCCTTTTATGAAGGCATGTGCTCGATATCGTCGCCAAATTTTTTTGGGGAATTTTACGCCCTCTCATTTTCAAAAGTCGATTCCAAAGCAACGAATAGAGCTTTGCGATCGCAATCACTTCCAGAATCTGCAAAAGATATTCTAGTTTCATAACAGAACAGCAGGGACCTGCCAAAGTTAAACCATTTGGCCAGGAGAGCCCTTTTATGCAGACTTTGAACGATTTCGATACCCAAAATTTTTGCGATTTTCACAGAATTTTTTTCAAAAGCCGATTCCAAAGCAACCAATAGAGCTTTGCGATCGCAATCACTTCCAGAATCTGCCCCACGAAGTCTACTTTCATAACAGAACAGCAGGGACCTGCCAAAGTTAAACCATTTGGCCAGGAGAGCCCTTTTATGAAGGCATGTGCTCGATATCGTCGCCAAATTTTTTTGGGGAATTTTACGCCCTCTCATTTTCAAAAGTCGATTCCAAAGCAACGAATAGAGCTTTGCGATCGCAATCACTTCCAGAATCTGCAAAAGATATTCTAGTTTCATAACAGAACAGCAGGGACCTGCCAAAGTTAAACCATTTGGCCAGGAGAGCCCTTTTATGCAGACTTTGCCCGATTTCGATACCCAAAATTTTTGCGATTTTCACAGAATTTTTTTCAAAAGCCGATTCCAAAGCAACCAATAGAGCTTTGCGATCGCAATCACTTCCAGAATCTGCCCCACGAAGTCTACTTTCATAACAGAACAGCAGGGACCTGCCAAAGTTAAACCATTTGGCCAGGAGAGCCCTTTTATGAAGGCATGTGCTCGATATCGTCGCCAAATTTTTTTGGGGAATTTTACGCCCTCTCATTTTCAAAAGTCGATTCCAAAGCAACGAATAGAGCTTTGCGATCGCAATCACTTCCAGAATCTGCAAAAGATATTCTAGTTTCATAACAGAACAGCAGGGACCTGCCAAAGTTAAACCATTTGGCCAGGAGAGCCCTTTTATGCAGACTTTGCCCGATTTCGATACCCAAAATTTTTGCGATTTTCACAGAATTTTTTTCAAAAGCCGATTCCAAAGCAACCAATAGAGCTTTGCGATCGCAATCACTTCCAGAATCTGCCCCACGAAGTCTACTTTCATAACAGAACAGCAGGGACCTGCCAAAGTTAAACCATTTGGCCAGGAGAGCCCTTTTATGAAGGCATGTGCTCGATATCGTCGCCAAATTTTTTTGGGGAATTTTACGCCCTCTCATTTTCAAAAGTCGATTCCAAAGCAACGAATAGAGCTTTGCGATCGCAATCACTTCCAGAATCTGCAAAAGATATTCTAGTTTCATAACAGAACAGCAGGGACCTGCCAAAGTTAAACCATTTGGCCAGGAGAGCCCTTTTATGCAGACTTTGAACGATTTCGATACCCAAAATTTTTGCGATTTTCACAGAATTTTTTTCAAAAGCCGATTCCAAAGCAACCAATAGAGCTTTGCGATCGCAATCACTTCCAGAATCTGCCCCACGAAGTCTACTTTCATAACAGAACAGCAGGGACCTGCCAAAGTTAAACCATTTGGCCAGGAGAGCCCTTTTATGAAGGCATGTGCTCGATATCGTCGCCAAATTTTTTTGGGGAATTTTACGCCCTCTCATTTTCAAAAGTCGATTCCAAAGCAACGAATAGAGCTTTGCGATCGCAATCACTTCCAGAATCTGCAAAAGATATTCTAGTTTCATAACAGAACAGCAGGGACCTGCCAAAGTTAAACCATTTGGCCAGGAGAGCCCTTTTATGCAGACTTTGCCCGATTTCGATACCCAAAATTTTTGCGATTTTCACAGAATTTTTTTCAAAAGCCGATTCCAAAGCAACCAATAGAGCTTTGCGATCGCAATCACTTCCAGAATCTGCCCCACGAAGTCTACTTTCATAACAGAACAGCAGGGACATGCCAAAGTTAAACCATTTGGCCAGGAGAGCCCTTTTATGAAGGCATGTGCTCGATATCGTCGCCAAATTTTTTTGGGGAATTTTACGCCCTCTCATTTTCAAAAGTCGATTCCAAAGCAACGAATAGAGCTTTGCGATCGCAATCACTTCCAGAATCTGCAAAAGATATTCTAGTTTCATAACAGAACAGCAGGGACCTGCCAAAGTTAAACCATTTGGCCAGGAGAGCCCTTTTATGCAGACTTTGCCCGATTTCGATACCCAAAATTTTTGCGATTTTCACAGAATTTTTTTCAAAAGCCGATTCCAAAGCAACCAATAGAGCTTTGCGATCGCAATCACTTCCAGAATCTGCCCCACGAAGTCTACTTTCATAACAGAACAGCAGGGACCTGCCAAAGTTAAACCATTTGGCCAGGAGAGCCCTTTTATGAAGGCATGTGCTCGATATCGTCGCCAAATTTTTTTGGGGAATTTTACGCCCTCTCATTTTCAAAAGTCGATTCCAAAGCAACGAATAGAGCTTTGCGATCGCAATCACTTCCAGAATCTGCAAAAGATATTCTAGTTTCATAACAGAACAGCAGGGACCTGCCAAAGTTAAACCATTTGGCCAGGAGAGCCCTTTTATGCAGACTTTGAACGATTTCGATACCCAAAATTTTTGCGATTTTCACAGAATTTTTTTCAAAAGCCGATTCCAAAGCAACCAATAGAGCTTTGCGATCGCAATCACTTCCAGAATCTGCCCCACGAAGTCTACTTTCATAACAGAACAGCAGGGACCTGCCAAAGTTAAACCATTTGGCCAGGAGAGCCCTTTTATGCAGACTTTGCCCGATTTCGATACCCAAAATTTTTGCGATTTTCACAGAATTTTTTTCAAAAGCCGATTCCAAAGCAACCAATAGAGCTTTGCGATCGCAATCACTTCCAGAATCTGCCCCACGAAGTCAACTTTCATAACAGAACAGCAGGGACCTGCCAAAGTTAAACCATTTGGCCAGGAGAGCCCTTTTATGACGGCATGTGCTCGATATCGTCGCCAAATTTTTTTGGGGAATTTTACGCCCTCTCATTTTCAAAAGTCGATTCCAAAGCAACGAATAGAGCTTTGCGATCGCAATCACTTCCAGAATCTGCAAAAGATATTCTAGTTTCATAACAGAACAGCAGGGACCTGCCAAAGTTAAACCATTTGGCCAGGAGAGCCCTTTTATGCAGACTTTGCCCGATTTCGATACCCAAAATTTTTGCGATTTTCACAGAATTTTTTTCAAAAGCCGATTCCAAAGCAACCAATAGAGCTTTGCGATCGCAATCACTTCCAGAATCTGCCCCACGAAGTCTACTTTCATAACAGAACAGCAGGGACCTGCCAAAGTTAAACCATTTGGCCAGGAGAGCCCTTTTATGAAGGCATGTGCTCGATAACGTCGCCAAATTTTTTTGGGGAATTTTACGCCCTCTCATTTTCAAAAGTCGATTCCAAAGCAACGAATAGAGCTTTGCGATCGCAATCACTTCCAGAATCTGCAAAAGATATTCTAGTTTCATAACAGAACAGCAGGGACCTGCCAAAGTTAAACCATTTGGCCAGGAGAGCCCTTTTATGCAGACTTTGCCCGATTTCGATACCCAAAATTTTTGCGATTTTCACAGAATTTTTTTCAAAAGCCGATTCCAAAGCAACCAATAGAGCTTTGCGATCGCAATCACTTCCAGAATCTGCCCCACGAAGTCTACTTTCATAACAGAACAGCAGGGACCTGCCAAAGTTAAACCATTTGGCCAGGCGAGCCCTTTTATGAAGGCATGTGCTCGATATCGTCGCCAAATTTTTTTGGGGAATTTTACGCCCTCTCATTTTCAAAAGTCGATTCCAAAGCAACGAATAGAGCTTTGCAATCGCAATCACTTCCTGAATCTGCAAAAGATATTCTAGTTTCATAACAGAACAGCAGGGACCTGCCAAAGTTAAACCATTTGGCCAGGAGAGCCCTTTTATGCAGACTTTGCCCGATTTCGATACCCAAAATTTTTGCGATTTTCACAGAATTTTTTTCAAAAGCCGATTCCAAAGCAACCAATAGAGCTTTGCGATCGCAATCACTTCCAGAATCTGCCCCACGAAGTCTACTTTCATAACGGAACAGCAGGGACCTGCCAAAGTTAAACCATTTGGCCAGGAGAGCCCTTTTATGAAGGCATGTGCTCGATATCGTCGCCAAATTTTTTTGGGGAATTTTACGCCCTCTCATTTTCAAAAGTCGATTCCAAAGCAACGAATAGAGCTTTGCGATCGCAATCACTTCCAGAATCTGCAAAAGATATTCTAGTTTCATAACAGAACAGCAGGGACCTGCCAAAGCTAAACCATTTGGCCAGGAGAGCCCTTTTATGCAGACTTTGAACGATTTCGATACCCAAAATTTTTGCGATTTTCACAGAATTTTTTTCAAAAGCCGATTCCAAAGCAACCAATAGAGCTTTGCGATCGCAATCACTTCCAGAATCTGCCCCACGAAGTCTACTTTCATAACAGAACAGCAGGGACCTGCCAAAGTTAAACCATTTGGCCAGGAGAGCCCTTTTATGAAGGCATGTGCTCGATATCGTCGCCAAATTTTTTTGGGGAATTTTACGCCCTCTCATTTTCAAAAGTCGATTCCAAAGCAACGAATAGAGCTTTGCGATCGCAATCACTTCCAGAATCTGCAAAAGATATTCTAGTTTCATAACAGAACAGCAGGGACCTGCCAAAGTTAAACCATTTGGCCAGGAGAGCCCTTTTATGCAGACTTTGCCCGATTTCGATACCCAAAATTTTTGCGATTTTCACAGAATTTTTTTCAAAAGCCGATTCCAAAGCAACCAATAGAGCTTTGCGATCGCAATCACTTCCAGAATCTGCCCCACGAAGTCTACTTTCATAACAGAACAGCAGGGACCTGCCAAAGTTAAACCATTTGGCCAGGAGAGCCCTTTTATGAAGGCATGTGCTCGATATCGTCGCCAAATGTTTTTGGGGAATTTTACGCCCTCTCATTTTCAAAAGTCGATTCCAAAGCAACGAATAGAGCTTTGCGATCGCAATCACTTCCAGAATCTGCAAAAGATATTCTAGTTTCATAACAGAACAGCAGGGACCTGCCAAAGTTAAACCATTTGGCCAGGAGAGCCCTTTTATGCAGACTTTGCCCGATTTCGATACCCAAAATTTTTGCGATTTTCACAGAATTTTTTTCAAAAGCCGATTCCAAAGCAACCAATAGAGCTTTGCGATCGCAATCACTTCCAGAATCTGCCCCACGAAGTCTACTTTCATAACAGAACAGCAGGGACCTGCCAAAGTTAAACCATTTGGCCAGGAGAGCCCTTTTATGAAGGCATGTGCTCGATATCGTCGCCAAATTTTTTTGGGGAATTTTACGCCCTCTCATTTTCAAAAGTCGATTCCAAAGCAACGAATAGAGCTTTGCGATCGCAATCACTTCCAGAATCTGCAAAAGATATTCTAGTTTCATAACAGAACAGCAGGGACCTGCCAAAGTTAAACCATTTGGCCAGGAGAGCCCTTTTATGCAGACTTTGAACGATTTCGATACCCAAAATTTTTGCGATTTTCACAGAATTTTTTTCAAAAGCCGATTCCAAAGCAACCAATAGAGCTTTGCGATCGCAATCACTTCCAGAATCTGCCCCACGAAGTCTACTTTCATAACAGAACAGCAGGGACCTGCCAAAGTTAAACCATTTGGCCAGGAGAGCCCTTTTATGAAGGCATGTGCTCGATATCGTCGCCAAATTTTTTTGGGGAATTTTACGCCCTCTCATTTTCAAAAGTCGATTCCAAAGCAACGAATAGAGCTTTGCGATCGCAATCACTTCCAGAATCTGCAAAAGATATTCTAGTTTCATAACAGAACAGCAGGGACCTGCCAAAGTTAAACCATTTGGCCAGGAGAGCCCTTTTATGCAGACTTTGCCCGATTTCGATACCCAAAATTTTTGCGATTTTCACAGAATTTTTTTCAAAAGCCGATTCCAAAGCAACCAATAGAGCTTTGCGATCGCAATCACTTCCAGAATCTGCCCCACGAAGTCTACTTTCATAACAGAACAGCAGGGACCTGCCAAAGTTAAACCATTTGGCCAGGAGAGCCCTTTTATGAAGGCATGTGCTCGATATCGTCGCCAAATTTTTTTGGGGAATTTTACGCCCTCTCATTTTCAAAAGTCGATTCCAAAGCAACGAATAGAGCTTTGCGATCGCAATCACTTCCAGAATCTGCAAAAGATATTCTAGTTTCATAACAGAACAGCAGGGACCTGCCAAAGTTAAACCATTTGGCCAGGAGAGCCCTTTTATGCAGACTTTGCCCGATTTCGATACCCAAAATTTTTGCGATTTTCACAGAATTTTTTTCAAAAGCCGATTCCAAAGCAACCAATAGAGCTTTGCGATCGCAATCACTTCCAGAATCTGCCCCACGAAGTCTACTTTCATAACAGAACAGCAGGGACCTGCCAAAGTTAAACCATTTGGCCAGGAGAGCCCTTTTATGAAGGCATGTGCTCGATATCGTCGCCAAATTTTTTTGGGGAATTTTACGCCCTCTCATTTTCAAAAGTCGATTCCAAAGCAACGAATAGAGCTTTGCGATCGCAATCACTTCCAGAATCTGCAAAAGATATTCTAGTTTCATAACAGAACAGCAGGGACCTGCCAAAGTTAAACCATTTGGCCAGGAGAGCCCTTTTATGCAGACTTTGAACGATTTCGATACCCAAAATTTTTGCGATTTTCACAGAATTTTTTTCAAAAGCCGATTCCAAAGCAACCAATAGAGCTTTGCGATCGCAATCACTTCCAGAATCTGCCCCACGAAGTCTACTTTCATAACAGAACAGCAGGGACCTGCCAAAGTTAAACCATTTGGCCAGGAGAGCCCTTTTATGAAGGCATGTGCTCGATATCGTCGCCAAATTTTTTTGGGGAATTTTACGCCCTCTCATTTTCAAAAGTCGATTCCAAAGCAACGAATAGAGCTTTGCGATCGCAATCACTTCCAGAATCTGCAAAAGATATTCTAGTTTCATAACAGAACAGCAGGGACCTGCCAAAGTTAAACCATTTGGCCAGGAGAGCCCTTTTATGCAGACTTTGCCCGATTTCGATACCCAAAATTTTTGCGATTTTCACAGAATTTTTTTCAAAAGCCGATTCCAAAGCAACCAATAGAGCTTTGCGATCGCAATCACTTCCAGAATCTGCCCCACGAAGTCTACTTTCATAACAGAACAGCAGGGACCTGCCAAAGTTAAACCATTTGGCCAGGAGAGCCCTTTTATGAAGGCATGTGCTCGATATCGTCGCCAAATTTTTTTGGGGAATTTTACGCCCTCTCATTTTCAAAAGTCGATTCCAAAGCAACGAATAGAGCTTTGCGATCGCAATCACTTCCAGAATCTGCAAAAGATATTCTAGTTTCATAACAGAACAGCAGGGACCTGCCAAAGTTAAACCATTTGGCCAGGAGAGCCCTTTTATGCAGACTTTGCCCGATTTCGATACCCAAAATTTTTGCGATTTTCACAGAATTTTTTTCAAAAGCCGATTCCAAAGCAACCAATAGAGCTTTGCGATCGCAATCACTTCCAGAATCTGCCCCACGAAGTCTACTTTCATAACAGAACAGCAGGGACCTGCCAAAGTTAAACCATTTGGCCAGGAGAGCCCTTTTATGAAGGCATGTGCTCGATATCGTCGCCAAATTTTTTTGGGGAATTTTACGCCCTCTCATTTTCAAAAGTCGATTCCAAAGCAACGAATAGAGCTTTGCGATCGCAATCACTTCCAGAATCTGCAAAAGATATTCTAGTTTCATAACAGAACAGCAGGGACCTGCCAAAGTTAAACCATTTGGCCAGGAGAGCCCTTTTATGCAGACTTTGAACGATTTCGATACCCAAAATTTTTGCGATTTTCACAGAATTTTTTTCAAAAGCCGATTCCAAAGCAACCAATAGAGCTTTGCGATCGCAATCACTTCCAGAATCTGCCCCACGAAGTCTACTTTCATAACAGAACAGCAGGGACCTGCCAAAGTTAAACCATTTGGCCAGGAGAGCCCTTTTATGCAGACTTTGCCCGATTTCGATACCCAAAATTTTTGCGATTTTCACAGAATTTTTTTCAAAAGCCGATTCCAAAGCAACCAATAGAGCTTTGCGATCGCAATCACTTCTAGAATCTGCCCCACGAAGTCAACTTTCATAACAGAACAGCAGGGACCTGCCAAAGTTAAACCATTTGGCCAGGAGAGCCCTTTTATGACGGCATGTGCTCGATATCGTCGCCAAATTTTTTTGGGGAATTTTACGCCCTCTCATTTTCAAAAGTCGATTCCAAAGCAACGAATAGAGCTTTGCGATCGCAATCACTTCCAGAATCTGCAAAAGATATTCTAGTTTCATAACAGAACAGCAGGGACCTGCCAAAGTTAAACCATTTGGCCAGGAGAGCCCTTTTATGCAGACTTTGCCCGATTTCGATACCCAAAATTTTTGCGATTTTCACAGAATTTTTTTCAAAAGCCGATTCCAAAGCAACCAATAGAGCTTTGCGATCGCAATCACTTCCAGAATCTGCCCCACGAAGTCTACTTTCATAACAGAACAGCAGGGACCTGCCAAAGTTAAACCATTTGGCCAGGAGAGCCCTTTTATGAAGGCATGTGCTCGATAACGTCGCCAAATTTTTTTGGGGAATTTTACGCCCTCTCATTTTCAAAAGTCGATTCCAAAGCAACGAATAGAGCTTTGCGATCGCAATCACTTCCAGAATCTGCAAAAGATATTCTAGTTTCATAACAGAACAGTAGGGACCTGCCAAAGTTAAACCATTTGGCCAGGAGAGCCCTTTTATGCAGACTTTGCCCGATTTCGATACCCAAAATTTTTGCGATTTTCACAGAATTTTTTTCAAAAGCCGATTCCAAAGCAACCAATAGAGCTTTGCGATCGCAATCACTTCCAGAATCTGCCCCACGAAGTCTACTTTCATAACAGAACAGCAGGGACCTGCCAAAGTTAAACCATTTGGCCAGGAGAGCCCTTTTATGAAGGCATGTGCTCGATATCGTCGCCAAATTTTTTTGGGGAATTTTACGCCCTCTCATTTTCAAAAGTCGATTCCAAAGCAACGAATAGAGCTTTGCAATCGCAATCACTTCCTGAATCTGCAAAAGATATTCTAGTTTCATAACAGAACAGCAGGGACCTGCCAAAGTTAAACCATTTGGCCAGGAGAGCCCTTTTATGAAGGCATGTGCTCGATATCGTCGCCAAATTTTTTTGGGGAATTTTACGCCCTCTCATTTTCAAAAGTCGATTCCAAAGCAACGAATAGAGCTTTGCGATCGCAATCACTTCCAGAATCTGCAAAAGATATTCTAGTTTCATAACAGAACAGCAGGGACCTGCCAAAGTTAAACCATTTGGCCAGGAGAGCCCTTTTATGCAGACTTTGCCCGATTTCGATACCCAAAATTTTTGCGATTTTCACAGAATTTTTTTCAAAAGCCGATTCCAAAGCAACCAATAGAGCTTTGCGATCGCAATCACTTCCAGAATCTGCCCCACGAAGTCTACTTTCATAACAGAACAGCAGGGACCTGCCAAAGTTAAACCATTTGGCCAGGAGAGCCCTTTTATGAAGGCATGTGCTCGATATCGTCGCCAAATTTTTTTGGGGAATTTTACGCCCTCTCATTTTCAAAAGTCGATTCCAAAGCAACGAATAGAGCTTTGCGATCGCAATCACTTCCAGAATCTGCAAAAGATATTCTAGTTTCATAACAGAACAGCAGGGACCTGCCAAAGTTAAACCATTTGGCCAGGAGAGCCCTTTTATGCAGACTTTGAACGATTTCGATACCCAAAATTTTTGCGATTTTCACAGAATTTTTTTCAAAAGCCGATTCCAAAGCAACCAATAGAGCTTTGCGATCGCAATCACTTCCAGAATCTGCCCCACGAAGTCTACTTTCATAACAGAACAGCAGGGACCTGCCAAAGTTAAACCATTTGGCCAGGAGAGCCCTTTTATGAAGGCATGTGCTCGATATCGTCGCCAAATTTTTTTGGGGAATTTTACGCCCTCTCATTTTCAAAAGTCGATTCCAACGCAACGAATAGAGCTTTGCGATCGCAATCACTTCCAGAATCTGCAAAAGATATTCTAGTTTCATAACAGAACAGCAGGGACCTGCCAAAGTTAAACCATTTGGCCAGGAGAGCCCTTTTATGCAGACTTTGAACGTTTTCGATACCCAAAATTTTTGCGATTTTCACAGAATTTTTTTCAAAAGCCGATTCCAAAGCAACCAATAGAGCTTTGCGATCGCAATCACTTCCAGAATCTGCCCCACGAAGTCTACTTTCATAACAGAACAGCAGGGACCTGCCAAAGTTAAACCATTTGGCCAGGAGAGCCCTTTTATGCAGACTTTGCCCGATTTCGATACCCAAAATTTTTGCGATTTTCACAGAATTTTTTTCAAAAGCCGATTCCAAAGCAACCAATAGAGCTTTGCGATCGCAATCACTTCCAGAATCTGCCCCACGAAGTCAACTTTCATAACAGAACAGCAGGGACCTGCCAAAGTTAAACCATTTGGCCAGGAGAGCCCTTTTATGACGGCATGTGCTCGATATCGTCGCCAAATTTTTTTGGGGAATTTTACGCCCTCTCATTTTCAAAAGTCGATTCCAAAGCAACGAATAGAGCTTTGCGATCGCAATCACTTCCAGAATCTGCAAAAGATATTCTAGTTTCATAACAGAACAGCAGGGACCTGCCAAAGTTAAACCATTTGGCCAGGAGAGCCCTTTTATGCAGACTTTGCCCGATTTCGATACCCAAAATTTTTGCGATTTTCACAGAATTTTTTTCAAAAGCCGATTCCAAAGCAACCAATAGAGCTTTGCGATCGCAATCACTTCCAGAATCTGCCCCACGAAGTCTACTTTCATAACAGAACAGCAGGGACCTGCCAAAGTTAAACCATTTGGCCAGGAGAGCCCTTTTATGAAGGCATGTGCTCGATAACGTCGCCAAATTTTTTTGGGGAATTTTACGCCCTCTCATTTTCAAAAGTCGATTCCAAAGCAACGAATAGAGCTTTGCGATCGCAATCACTTCCAGAATCTGCAAAAGATATTCTAGTTTCATAACAGAACAGCAGGGACCTGCCAAAGTTAAACCATTTGGCCAGGAGAGCCCTTTTATGCAGACTTTGCCCGATTTCGATACCCAAAATTTTTGCGATTTTCACAGAATTTTTTTCAAAAGCCGATTCCAAAGCAACCAATAGAGCTTTGCGATCGCAATCACTTCCAGAATCTGCCCCACGAAGTCTACTTTCATAACAGAACAGCAGGGACCTGCCAAAGTTAAACCATTTGGCCAGGCGAGCCCTTTTATGAAGGCATGTGCTCGATATCGTCGCCAAATTTTTTTGGGGAATTTTACGCCCTCTCATTTTCAAAAGTCGATTCCAAAGCGACGAATAGAGCTTTGCAATCGCAATCACTTCCTGAATCTGCAAAAGATATTCTAGTTTCATAACAGAACAGCAGGGACCTGCCAAAGTTAAACCATTTGGCCAGGAGAGCCCTTTTATGCAGACTTTGCCCGATTTCGATACCCAAAATTTTTGCGATTTTCACAGAATTTTTTTCAAAAGCCGATTCCAAAGCAACCAATAGAGCTTTGCGATCGCAATCACTTCCAGAATCTGCCCCACGAAGTCTACTTTCATAACAGAACAGCAGGGACCTGCCAAAGTTAAACCATTTGGCCAGGAGAGCCCTTTTATGAAGGCATGTGCTCGATATCGTCGCCAAATTTTTTTGGGGAATTTTACGCCCTCTCATTTTCAAAAGTCGATTCCAAAGCAACGAATAGAGCTTTGCGATCGCAATCACTTCCAGAATCTGCAAAAGATATTCTAGTTTCATAACAGAACAGCAGGGACCTGCCAAAGTTAAACCATTTGGCCAGGAGAGCCCTTTTATGCAGACTTTGAACGATTTCGATACCCAAAATTTTTGCGATTTTCACAGAATTTTTTTCAAAATCCGATTCCAAAGCAACCAATAGAGCTTTGCGATCGCAATCACTTCCAGAATCTGCCCCACGAAGTCTACTCTCATAACAGAACAGCAGGGACCTGCCAAAGTTAAACCATTTGGCCAGGAGAGCCCTTTTATGAAGGCATGTGCTCGATATCGTCGCCAAATTTTTTTGGGGAATTTTACGCCCTCTCATTTTCAAAAGTCGATTCCAAAGCAACGAATAGAGCTTTGCGATCGCAATCACTTCCAGAATCTGCAAAAGATATTCTAGTTTCATAACAGAACAGCAGGGACCTGCCAAAGTTAAACCATTTGGCCAGGAGAGCCCTTTTATGCAGACTTTGCCCGATTTCGATACCCAAAATTTTTGCGATTTTCACAGAATTTTTTTCAAAAGCCGATTCCAAAGCAACCAATAGAGCTTTGCGATCGCAATCACTTCCAGAATCTGCCCCACGAAGTCTACTTTCATAACAGAACAGCAGGGACCTGCCAAAGTTAAACCATTTGGCCAGGAGAGCCCTTTTATGAAGGCATGTGCTCGATATCGTCGCCAAATTTTTTTGGGGAATTTTACGCCCTCTCATTTTCAAAAGTCGATTCCAAAGCAACGAATAGAGCTTTGCGATCGCAATCACTTCCAGAATCTGCAAAAGATATTCTAGTTTCATAACAGAACAGCAGGGACCTGCCAAAGTTAAACCATTTGGCCAGGAGAGCCCTTTTATGCAGACTTTGCCCGATTTCGATACCCAAAATTTTTGCGATTTTCACAGAATTTTTTTCAAAAGCCGATTCCAAAGCAACCAATAGAGCTTTGCGATCGCAATCACTTCCAGAATCTGCCCCACGAAGTCTACTTTCATAACAGAACAGCAGGGACCTGCCAAAGTTAAACCATTTGGCCAGGAGAGCCCTTTTATGAAGGCATGTGCTCGATATCGTCGCCAAATTTTTTTGGGGAATTTTACGCCCTCTCATTTTCAAAAGTCGATTCCAAAGCAACGAATAGAGCTTTGCGATCGCAATCACTTCCAGAATCTGCAAAAGATATTCTAGTTTCATAACAGAACAGCAGGGACCTGCCAAAGTTAAACCATTTGGCCAGGAGAGCCCTTTTATGCAGACTTTGAACGATTTCGATACCCAAAATTTTTGCGATTTTCACAGAATTTTTTTCAAAAGCCGATTCCAAAGCAACCAATAGAGCTTTGCGATCGCAATCACTTCCAGAATCTGCCCCACGAAGTCTACTTTCATAACAGAACAGCAGGGACCTGCCAAAGTTAAACCATTTGGCCAGGAGAGCCCTTTTATGAAGGCATGTGCTCGATATCGTCGCCAAATTTTTTTGGGGAATTTTACGCCCTCTCATTTTCAAAAGTCGATTCCAAAGCAACGAATAGAGCTTTGCGATCGCAATCACTTCCAGAATCTGCAAAAGATATTCTAGTTTCATAACAGAACAGCAGGGACCTGCCAAAGTTAAACCATTTGGCCAGGAGAGCCCTTTTATGCAGACTTTGCCCGATTTCGATACCCAAAATTTTTGCGATTTTCACAGAATTTTTTTCAAAAGCCGATTCCAAAGCAACCAATAGAGCTTTGCGATCGCAATCACTTCCAGAATCTGCCCCACGAAGTCTACTTTCATAACAGAACAGCAGGGACCTGCCAAAGTTAAACCATTTGGCCAGGAGAGCCCTTTTATGAAGGCATGTGCTCGATATCGTCGCCAAATTTTTTTGGGGAATTTTACGCCCTCTCATTTTCAAAAGTCGATTCCAAAGCAACGAATAGAGCTTTGCGATCGCAATCACTTCCAGAATCTGCAAAAGATATTCTAGTTTCATAACAGAACAGCAGGGACCTGCCAAAGTTAAACCATTTGGCCAGGAGAGCCCTTTTATGCAGACTTTGCCCGATTTCGATACCCAAAATTTTTGCGATTTTCACAGAATTTTTTTCAAAAGCCGATTCCAAAGCAACCAATAGAGCTTTGCGATCGCAATCACTTCCAGAATCTGCCCCACGAAGTCTACTTTCATAACAGAACAGCAGGGACCTGCCAAAGTTAAACCATTTGGCCAGGAGAGCCCTTTTATGAAGGCATGTGCTCGATATCGTCGCCAAATTTTTTTGGGGAATTTTACGCCCTCTCATTTTCAAAAGTCGATTCCAAAGCAACGAATAGAGCTTTGCGATCGCAATCACTTCCAGAATCTGCAAAAGATATTCTAGTTTCATAACAGAACAGCAGGGACCTGCCAAAGTTAAACCATTTGGCCAGGAGAGCCCTTTTATGCAGACTTTGAACGATTTCGATACCCAAAATTTTTGCGATTTTCACAGAATTTTTTTCAAAAGCCGATTCCAAAGCAACCAATAGAGCTTTGCGATCGCAATCACTTCCAGAATCTGCCCCACGAAGTCTACTTTCATAACAGAACAGCAGGGACCTGCCAAAGTTAAACCATTTGGCCAGGAGAGCCCTTTTATGAAGGCATGTGCTCGATATCGTCGCCAAATTTTTTTGGGGAATTTTACGCCCTCTCATTTTCAAAAGTCGATTCCAAAGCAACGAATAGAGCTTTGCGATCGCAATCACTTCCAGAATCTGCAAAAGATATTCTAGTTTCATAACAGAACAGCAGGGACCTGCCAAAGTTAAACCATTTGGCCAGGAGAGCCCTTTTATGCAGACTTTGCCCGATTTCGATACCCAAAATTTTTGCGATTTTCACAGAATTTTTTTCAAAAGCCGATTCCAAAGCAACCAATAGAGCTTTGCGATCGCAATCACTTCCAGAATCTGCCCCACGAAGTCTACTTTCATAACAGAACAGCAGGGACCTGCCAAAGTTAAACCATTTGGCCAGGAGAGCCCTTTTATGAAGGCATGTGCTCGATATCGTCGCCAAATTTTTTTGGGGAATTTTACGCCCTCTCATTTTCAAAAGTCGATTCCAAAGCAACGAATAGAGCTTTGCGATCGCAATCACTTCCAGAATCTGCAAAAGATATTCTAGTTTCATAACAGAACAGCAGGGACCTGCCAAAGTTAAACCATTTGGCCAGGAGAGCCCTTTTATGCAGACTTTGCCCGATTTCGATACCCAAAATTTTTGCGATTTTCACAGAATTTTTTTCAAAAGCCGATTCCAAAGCAACCAATAGAGCTTTGCGATCGCAATCACTTCCAGAATCTGCCCCACGAAGTCTACTTTCATAACAGAACAGCAGGGACCTGCCAAAGTTAAACCATTTGGCCAGGAGAGCCCTTTTATGAAGGCATGTGCTCGATATCGTCGCCAAATTTTTTTGGGGAATTTTACGCCCTCTCATTTTCAAAAGTCGATTCCAAAGCAACGAATAGAGCTTTGCGATCGCAATCACTTCCAGAATCTGCAAAAGATATTCTAGTTTCATAACAGAACAGCAGGGACCTGCCAAAGTTAAACCATTTGGCCAGGAGAGCCCTTTTATGCAGACTTTGAACGATTTCGATACCCAAAATTTTTGCGATTTTCACACAATTTTTTTCAAAAGCCGATTCCAAAGCAACCAATAGAGCTTTGCGATCGCAATCACTTCCAGAATCTGCCCCACGAAGTCTACTTTCATAACAGAACAGCAGGGACCTGCCAAAGTTAAACCATTTGGCCAGGAGAGCCCTTTTATGCAGACTTTGCCCGATTTCGATACCCAAAATTTTTGCGATTTTCACAGAATTTTTTTCAAAAGCCGATTCCAAAGCAACCAATAGAGCTTTGCGATCGCAATCACTTCCAGAATCTGCCCCACGAAGTCAACTTTCATAACAGAACAGCAGGGACCTGCCAAAGTTAAACCATTTGGCCAGGAGAGCCCTTTTATGACGGCATGTGCTCGATATCGTCGCCAAATTTTTTTGGGGAATTTTACGCCCTCTCATTTTCAAAAGTCGATTCCAAAGCAACGAATAGAGCTTTGCGATCGCAATCACTTCCAGAATCTGCAAAAGATATTCTAGTTTCATAACAGAACAGCAGGGACCTGCCAAAGTTAAACCATTTGGCCAGGAGAGCCCTTTTATGCAGACTTTGCCCGATTTCGATACCCAAAATTTTTGCGATTTTCACAGAATTTTTTTCAAAAGCCGATTCCAAAGCAACCAATAGAGCTTTGCGATCGCAATCACTTCCAGAATCTGCCCCACGAAGTCTACTTTCATAACAGAACAGCAGGGACCTGCCAAAGTTAAACCATTTGGCCAGGAGAGCCCTTTTATGAAGGCATGTGCTCGATAACGTCGCCAAATTTTTTTGGGGAATTTTACGCCCTCTCATTTTCAAAAGTCGATTCCAAAGCAACGAATAGAGCTTTGCGATCGCAATCACTTCCAGAATCTGCAAAAGATATTCTAGTTTCATAACAGAACAGCAGGGACCTGCCAAAGTTAAACCATTTGGCCAGGAGAGCCCTTTTATGAAGGCATGTGCTCGATATCGTCGCCAAATTTTTTTGGGGAATTTTACGCCCTCTCATTTTCAAAAGTCGATTCCAAAGCAACGAATAGAGCTTTGCGATCGCAATCACTTCCAGAATCTGCAAAAGATATTCTAGTTTCATAACAGAACAGCAGGGACCTGCCAAAGTTAAACCATTTGGCCAGGAGAGCCCTTTTATGCAGACTTTGCCCGATTTCGATACCCAAAATTTTTGCGATTTTCACAGAATTTTTTTCAAAAGCCGATTCCAAAGCAACCAATAGAGCTTTGCGATCGCAATCACTTCCAGAATCTGCCCCACGAAGTCTACTTTCATAACAGAACAGCAGGGACCTGCCAAAGTTAAACCATTTGGCCAGGAGAGCCCTTTTATGAAGGCATGTGCTCGATATCGTCGCCAAATTTTTTTGGGGAATTTTACGCCCTCTCATTTTCAAAAGTCGATTCCAAAGCAACGAATAGAGCTTTGCGATCGCAATCACTTCCAGAATCTGCAAAAGATATTCTAGTTTCATAACAGAACAGCAGGGACCTGCCAAAGTTAAACCATTTGGCCAGGAGAGCCCTTTTATGCAGACTTTGAACGATTTCGATACCCAAAATTTTTGCGATTTTCACAGAATTTTTTTCAAAAGCCGATTCCAAAGCAACCAATAGAGCTTTGCGATCGCAATCACTTCCAGAATCTGCCCCACGAAGTCTACTTTCATAACAGAACAGCAGGGACCTGCCAAAGTTAAACCATTTGGCCAGGAGAGCCCTTTTATGAAGGCATGTGCTCGATATCGTCGCCAAATTTTTTTGGGGAATTTTACGCCCTCTCATTTTCAAAAGTCGATTCCAAAGCAACGAATAGAGCTTTGCGATCGCAATCACTTCCAGAATCTGCAAAAGATATTCTAGTTTCATAACAGAACAGCAGGGACCTGCCAAAGTTAAACCATTTGGCCAGGAGAGCCCTTTTATGCAGACTTTGCCCGATTTCGATACCCAAAATTTTTGCGATTTTCACAGAATTTTTTTCAAAAGCCGATTCCAAAGCAACCAATAGAGCTTTGCGATCGCAATCACTTCCAGAATCTGCCCCACGAAGTCTACTTTCATAACAGAACAGCAGGGACCTGCCAAAGTTAAACCATTTGGCCAGGAGAGCCCTTTTATGAAGGCATGTGCTCGATATCGTCGCCAAATTTTTTTGGGGAATTTTACGCCCTCTCATTTTCAAAAGTCGATTCCAAAGCAACGAATAGAGCTTTGCGATCGCAATCACTTCCAGAATCTGCAAAAGATATTCTAGTTTCATAACAGAACAGCAGGGACCTGCCAAAGTTAAACCATTTGGCCAGGAGAGCCCTTTTATGCAGACTTTGCCCGATTTCGATACCCAAAATTTTTGCGATTTTCACAGAATTTTTTTCAAAAGCCGATTCCAAAGCAACCAATAGAGCTTTGCGATCGCAATCACTTCCAGAATCTGCCCCACGAAGTCTACTTTCATAACAGAACAGCAGGGACCTGCCAAAGTTAAACCATTTGGCCAGGAGAGCCCTTTTATGAAGGCATGTGCTCGATATCGTCGCCAAATTTTTTTGGGGAATTTTACGCCCTCTCATTTTCAAAAGTCGATTCCAAAGCAACGAATAGAGCTTTGCGATCGCAATCACTTCCAGAATCTGCAAAAGATATTCTAGTTTCATAACAGAACAGCAGGGACCTGCCAAAGTTAAACCATTTGGCCAGGAGAGCCCTTTTATGCAGACTTTGAACGATTTCGATACCCAAAATTTTTGCGATTTTCACAGAATTTTTTTCAAAAGCCGATTCCAAAGCAACCAATAGAGCTTTGCGATCGCAATCACTTCCAGAATCTGCCCCACGAAGTCTACTTTCATAACAGAACAGCAGGGACCTGCCAAAGTTAAACCATTTGGCCAGGAGAGCCCTTTTATGAAGGCATGTGCTCGATATCGTCGCCAAATTTTTTTGGGGAATTTTACGCCCTCTCATTTTCAAAAGTCGATTCCAAAGCAACGAATAGAGCTTTGCGATCGCAATCACTTCCAGAATCTGCAAAAGATATTCTAGTTTCATAACAGAACAGCAGGGACCTGCCAAAGTTAAACCATTTGGCCAGGAGAGCCCTTTTATGCAGACTTTGCCCGATTTCGATACCCAAAATTTTTGCGATTTTCACAGAATTTTTTTCAAAAGCCGATTCCAAAGCAACCAATAGAGCTTTGCGATCGCAATCACTTCCAGAATCTGCCCCACGAAGTCTACTTTCATAACAGAACAGCAGGGACCTGCCAAAGTTAAACCATTTGGCCAGGAGAGCCCTTTTATGAAGGCATGTGCTCGATATCGTCGCCAAATTTTTTTGGGGAATTTTACGCCCTCTCATTTTCAAAAGTCGATTCCAAAGCAACGAATAGAGCTTTGCGATCGCAATCACTTCCAGAATCTGCAAAAGATATTCTAGTTTCATAACAGAACAGCAGGGACCTGCCAAAGTTAAACCATTTGGCCAGGAGAGCCCTTTTATGCAGACTTTGCCCGATTTCGATACCCAAAATTTTTGCGATTTTCACAGAATTTTTTTCAAAAGCCGATTCCAAAGCAACCAATAGAGCTTTGCGATCGCAATCACTTCCAGAATCTGCCCCACGAAGTCTACTTTCATAACAGAACAGCAGGGACCTGCCAAAGTTAAACCATTTGGCCAGGAGAGCCCTTTTATGAAGGCATGTGCTCGATATCGTCGCCAAATTTTTTTGGGGAATTTTACGCCCTCTCATTTTCAAAAGTCGATTCCAAAGCAACGAATAGAGCTTTGCGATCGCAATCACTTCCAGAATCTGCAAAAGATATTCTAGTTTCATAACAGAACAGCAGGGACCTGCCAAAGTTAAACCATTTGGCCAGGAGAGCCCTTTTATGCAGACTTTGAACGATTTCGATACCCAAAATTTTTGCGATTTTCACAGAATTTTTTTCAAAAGCCGATTCCAAAGCAACCAATAGAGCTTTGCGATCGCAATCACTTCCAGAATCTGCCCCACGAAGTCTACTTTCATAACAGAACAGCAGGGACCTGCCAAAGTTAAACCATTTGGCCAGGAGAGCCCTTTTATGCAGACTTTGCCCGATTTCGATACCCAAAATTTTTGCGATTTTCACAGAATTTTTTTCAAAAGCCGATTCCAAAGCAACCAATAGAGCTTTGCGATCGCAATCACTTCCAGAATCTGCCCCACGAAGTCAACTTTCATAACAGAACAGCAGGGACCTGCCAAAGTTAAACCATTTGGCCAGGAGAGCCCTTTTATGACGGCATGTGCTCGATATCGTCGCCAAATTTTTTTGGGGAATTTTACGCCCTCTCATTTTCAAAAGTCGATTCCAAAGCAACGAATAGAGCTTTGCGATCGCAATCACTTCCAGAATCTGCAAAAGATATTCTAGTTTCATAACAGAACAGCAGGGACCTGCCAAAGTTAAACCATTTGGCCAGGAGAGCCCTTTTATGCAGACTTTGCCCGATTTCGATACCCAAAATTTTTGCGATTTTCACAGAATTTTTTTCAAAAGCCGATTCCAAAGCAACCAATAGAGCTTTGCGATCGCAATCACTTCCAGAATCTGCCCCACGAAGTCTACTTTCATAACAGAACAGCAGGGACCTGCCAAAGTTAAACCATTTGGCCAGGAGAGCCCTTTTATGAAGGCATGTGCTCGATAACGTCGCCAAATTTTTTTGGGGAATTTTACGCCCTCTCATTTTCAAAAGTCGATTCCAAAGCAACGAATAGAGCTTTGCGATCGCAATCACTTCCAGAATCTGCAAAAGATATTCTAGTTTCATAACAGAACAGCAGGGACCTGCCAAAGTTAAACCATTTGGCCAGGAGAGCCCTTTTATGCAGACTTTGCCCGATTTCGATACCCAAAATTTTTGCGATTTTCACAGAATTTTTTTCAAAAGCCGATTCCAAAGCAACCAATAGAGCTTTGCGATCGCAATCACTTCCAGAATCTGCCCCACGAAGTCTACTTTCATAGCAGAACAGCAGGGACCTGCCAAAGTTAAACCATTTGGCCAGGAGAGCCCTTTTATGAAGGCATGTGCTCGATATCGTCGCCAAATTTTTTTGGGGAATTTTACGCCCTCTCATTTTCAAAAGTCGATTCCAAAGCAACGAATAGAGCTTTGCAATCGCAATCACTTCCTGAATCTGCAAAAGATATTCTAGTTTCATAACAGAACAGCAGGGACCTGCCAAAGTTAAACCATTTGGCCAGGAGAGCCCTTTTATGCAGACTTTGCCCGATTTCGATACCCAAAATTTTTGCGATTTTCACAGAATTTTTTTCAAAAGCCGATTCCAAAGCAACCAATAGAGCTTTGCGATCGCAATCACTTCCAGAATCTGCCCCACGAAGTCTACTTTCATAACAGAACAGCAGGGACCTGCCAAAGTTAAACCATTTGGCCAGGAGAGCCCTTTTATGAAGGCATGTGCTCGATATCGTCGCCAAATTTTTTTGGGGAATTTTACGCCCTCTCATTTTCAAAAGTCGATTCCAAAGCAACGAATAGAGCTTTGCGATCGCAATCACTTCCAGAATCTGCAAAAGATATTCTAGTTTCATAACAGAACAGCAGGGACCTGCCAAAGTTAAACCATTTGGCCAGGAGAGCCCTTTTATGCAGACTTTGAACGATTTCGATACCCAAAATTTTTGCGATTTTCACAGAATTTTTTTCAAAAGCCGATTCCAAAGCAACCAATAGAGCTTTGCGATCGCAATCACTTCCAGAATCTGCCCCACGAAGTCTACTTTCATAACAGAACAGCAGGGACCTGCCAAAGTTAAACCATTTGGCCAGGAGAGCCCTTTTATGAAGGCATGTGCTCGATATCGTCGCCAAATTTTTTTGGGGAATTTTACGCCCTCTCATTTTCAAAAGTCGATTCCAAAGCAACGAATAGAGCTTTGCAATCGCAATCACTTCCTGAATCTGCAAAAGATATTCTAGTTTCATAACAGAACAGCAGGGACCTGCCAAAGTTAAACCATTTGGCCAGGAGAGCCCTTTTATGCAGACTTTGCCCGATTTCGATACCCAAAATTTTTGCGATTTTCACAGAATTTTTTTCAAAAGCCGATTCCAAAGCAACCAATAGAGCTTTGCGATCGCAATCACTTCCAGAATCTGCCCCACGAAGTCTACTTTCATAACAGAACAGCAGGGACCTGCCAAAGTTAAACCATTTGGCCAGGAGAGCCCTTTTATGAAGGCATGTGCTCGATATCGTCGCCAAATTTTTTTGGGGAATTTTACGCCCTCTCATTTTCAAAAGTCGATTCCAAAGCAACGAATAGAGCTTTGCGATCGCAATCACTTCCAGAATCTGCAAAAGATATTCTAGTTTCATAACAGAACAGCAGGGACCTGCCAAAGTTAAACCATTTGGCCAGGAGAGCCCTTTTATGCAGACTTTGAACGATTTCGATACCCAAAATTTTTGCGATTTTCACAGAATTTTTTTCAAAAGCCGATTCCAAAGCAACCAATAGAGCTTTGCGATCGCAATCACTTCCAGAATCTGCCCCACGAAGTCTACTTTCATAACAGAACAGCAGGGACCTGCCAAAGTTAAACCATTTGGCCAGGAGAGCCCTTTTATGAAGGCATGTGCTCGATATCGTCGCCAAATTTTTTTGGGGAATTTTACGCCCTCTCATTTTCAAAAGTCGATTCCAAAGCAACGAATAGAGCTTTGCGATCGCAATCACTTCCAGAATCTGCAAAAGATATTCTAGTTTCATAACAGAACAGCAGGGACCTGCCAAAGTTAAACCATTTGGCCAGGAGAGCCCTTTTATGCAGACTTTGCCCGATTTCGATACCCAAAATTTTTGCGATTTTCACAGAATTTTTTTCAAAAGCCGATTCCAAAGCAACCAATAGAGCTTTGCGATCGCAATCACTTCCAGAATCTGCCCCACGAAGTCTACTTTCATAACAGAACAGCAGGGACCTGCCAAAGTTAAACCATTTGGCCAGGAGAGCCCTTTTATGAAGGCATGTGCTCGATATCGTCGCCAAATTTTTTTGGGGAATTTTACGCCCTCTCATTTTCAAAAGTCGATTCCAAAGCAACGAATAGAGCTTTGCGATCGCAATCACTTCCAGAATCTGCAAAAGATATTCTAGTTTCATAACAGAACTGCAGGGACCTGCCAAAGTTAAACCATTTGGCCAGGAGAGCCCTTTTATGCAGACTTTGCCCGATTTCGATACCCAAAATTTTTGCGTTTTCACAGAATTTTTTTCAAAAGCCGATTCCAAAGCAACCAATAGAGCTTTGCGATCGCAATCACTTCCAGAATCTGCCCCACGAAGTCTACTTTCATAACAGAACAGCAGGGACCTGCCAAAGTTAAACCATTTGGCCAGGAGAGCCCTTTTATGAAGGCATGTGCTCGATATCGTCGCCAAATTTTTTTGGGGAATTTTACGCCCTCTCATTTTCAAAAGTCGATTCCAAAGCAACGAATAGAGCTTTGCGATCGCAATCACTTCCAGAATCTGCAAAAGATATTCTAGTTTCATAACAGAACAGCAGGGACCTGCCAAAGTTAAACCATTTGGCCAGGAGAGCCCTTTTATGCAGACTTTGCCCGATTTCGATACCCAAAATTTTTGCGATTTTCACAGAATTTTTTTCAAAAGCCGATTCCAAAGCAACCAATAGAGCTTTGCGATCGCAATCACTTCCAGAATCTGCCCCACGAAGTCTACTTTCATAACAGAACAGCAGGGACCTGCCAAAGTTAAACCATTTGGCCAGGAGAGCCCTTTTATGAAGGCATGTGCTCGATATCGTCGCCAAATTTTTTTGGGGAATTTTACGCCCTCTCATTTTCAAAAGTCGATTCCAAAGCAACGAATAGAGCTTTGCGATCGCAATCACTTCCAGAATCTGCAAAAGATATTCTAGTTTCATAACAGAACAGCAGGGACCTGCCAAAGTTAAACCATTTGGCCAGGAGAGCCCTTTTATGCAGACTTTGCCCGATTTCGATACCCAAAATTTTTGCGATTTTCACAGAATTTTTTTCAAAAGCCGATTCCAAAGCAACCAATAGAGCTTTGCGATCGCAATCACTTCCAGAATCTGCCCCACGAAGTCTACTTTCATAACAGAACAGCAGGGACCTGCCAAAGTTAAACCATTTGGCCAGGAGAGCCCTTTTATGAAGGCATGTGCTCGATATCGTCGCCAAATTTTTTTGGGGAATTTTACGCCCTCTCATTTTCAAAAGTCGATTCCAAAGCAACGAATAGAGCTTTGCGATCGCAATCACTTCCAGAATCTGCAAAAGATATTCTAGTTTCATAACAGAACAGCAGGGACCTGCCAAAGTTAAACCATTTGGCCAGGAGAGCCCTTTTATGCAGACTTTGAACGATTTCGATACCCAAAATTTTTGCGATTTTCACAGAATTTTTTTCAAAAGCCGATTCCAAAGCAACCAATAGAGCTTTGCGATCGCAATCACTTCCAGAATCTGCCCCACGAAGTCTACTTTCATAACAGAACAGCAGGGACCTGCCAAAGTTAAACCATTTGGCCAGGAGAGCCCTTTTATGCAGACTTTGCCCGATTTCGATACCCAAAATTTTTGCGATTTTCACAGAATTTTTTTCAAAAGCCGATTCCAAAGCAACCAATAGAGCTTTGCGATCGCAATCACTTCCAGAATCTGCCCCACGAAGTCAACTTTCATAACAGAACAGCAGGGACCTGCCAAAGTTAAACCATTTGGCCAGGAGAGCCCTTTTATGACGGCATGTGCTCGATATCGTCGCCAAATTTTTTTGGGGAATTTTACGCCCTCTCATTTTCAAAAGTCGATTCCAAAGCAACAAATAGAGCTTTGCGATCGCAATCACTTCCAGAATCTGCAAAAGATATTCTAGTTTCATAACAGAACAGCAGGGACCTGCCAAAGTTAAACCATTTGGCCAGGAGAGCCCTTTTATGCAGACTTTGCCCGATTTCGATACCCAAAATTTTTGCGATTTTCACAGAATTTTTTTCAAAAGCCGATTCCAAAGCAACCAATAGAGCTTTGCGATCGCAATCACTTCCAGAATCTGCCCCACGAAGTCTACTTTCATAACAGAACAGCAGGGACCTGCCAAAGTTAAACCATTTGGCCAGGAGAGCCCTTTTATGAAGGCATGTGCTCGATATCGTCGCCAAATTTTTTTGGGGAATTTTACGCCCTCTCATTTTCAAAAGTCGATTCCAAAGCAACGAATAGAGCTTTGCGATCGCAATCACTTCCAGAATCTGCAAAAGATATTCTAGTTTCATAACAGAACAGCAGGGACCTGCCAAAGTTAAACCATTTGGCCAGGAGAGCCCTTTTATGCAGACTTTGCCCGATTTCGATACCCAAAATTTTTGCGATTTTCACAGAATTTTTTTCAAAAGCCGATTCCAAAGCAACCAATAGAGCTTTGCGATCGCAATCACTTCCAGAATCTGCCCCACGAAGTCTACTTTCATAACAGAACAGCAGGGACCTGCCAAAGTTAAACCATTTGGCCAGGAGAGCCCTTTTATGAAGGCATGTGCTCGATATCGTCGCCAAATTTTTTTGGGGAATTTTACGCCCTCTCATTTTCAAAAGTCGATTCCAAAGCAACGAATAGAGCTTTGCGATCGCAATCACTTCCAGAATCTGCAAAAGATATTCTAGTTTCATAACAGAACAGCAGGGACCTGCCAAAGTTAAACCATTTGGCCAGGAGAGCCCTTTTATGCAGACTTTGCCCGATTTCGATACCCAAAATTTTTGCGATTTTCACAGAATTTTTTTCAAAAGCCGATTCCAAAGCAACCAATAGAGCTTTGCGATCGCAATCACTTCCAGAATCTGCCCCACGAAGTCTACTTTCATAACAGAACAGCAGGGACCTGCCAAAGTTAAACCATTTGGCCAGGAGAGCCCTTTTATGAAGGCATGTGCTCGATATCGTCGCCAAATTTTTTTGGGGAATTTTACGCCCTCTCATTTTCAAAAGTCGATTCCAAAGCAACGAATAGAGCTTTGCGATCGCAATCACTTCCAGAATCTGCAAAAGATATTCTAGTTTCATAACAGAACAGCAGGGACCTGCCAAAGTTAAACCATTTGGCCAGGAGAGCCCTTTTATGCAGACTTTGAACGATTTCGATACCCAAAATTTTTGCGATTTTCACAGAATTTTTTTCAAAAGCCGATTCCAAAGCAACCAATAGAGCTTTGCGATCGCAATCACTTCCAGAATCTGCCCCACGAAGTCTACTTTCATAACAGAACAGCAGGGACCTGCCAAAGTTAAACCATTTGGCCAGGAGAGCCCTTTTATGAAGGCATGTGCTCGATATCGTCGCCAAATTTTTTTGGGGAATTTTACGCCCTCTCATTTTCAAAAGTCGATTCCAAAGCAACGAATAGAGCTTTGCGATCGCAATCACTTCCAGAATCTGCAAAAGATATTCTAGTTTCATAACAGAACAGCAGGGACCTGCCAAAGTTAAACCATTTGGCCAGGAGAGCCCTTTTATGCAGACTTTGCCCGATTTCGATACCCAAAATTTTTGCGATTTTCACAGAATTTTTTTCAAAAGCCGATTCCAAAGCAACCAATAGAGCTTTGCGATCGCAATCACTTCCAGAATCTGCCCCACGAAGTCTACTTTCATAACAGAACAGCAGGGACCTGCCAAAGTTAAACCATTTGGCCAGGAGAGCCCTTTTATGAAGGCATGTGCTCGATATCGTCGCCAAATTTTTTTGGGGAATTTTACGCCCTCTCATTTTCAAAAGTCGATTCCAAAGCAACGAATAGAGCTTTGCGATCGCAATCACTTCCAGAATCTGCAAAAGATATTCTAGTTTCATAACAGAACAGCAGGGACCTGCCAAAGTTAAACCATTTGGCCAGGAGAGCCCTTTTATGCAGACTTTGCCCGATTTCGATACCCAAAATTTTTGCGATTTTCACAGAATTTTTTTCAAAAGCCGATTCCAAAGCAACCAATAGAGCTTTGCGATCGCAATCACTTCCAGAATCTGCCCCACGAAGTCTACTTTCATAACAGAACAGCAGGGACCTGCCAAAGTTAAACCATTTGGCCAGGAGAGCCCTTTTATGAAGGCATGTGCTCGATATCGTCGCCAAATTTTTTTGGGGAATTTTACGCCCTCTCATTTTCAAAAGTCGATTCCAAAGCAACGAATAGAGCTTTGCGATCGCAATCACTTCCAGAATCTGCAAAAGATATTCTAGTTTCATAACAGAACAGCAGGGACCTGCCAAAGTTAAACCATTTGGCCAGGAGAGCCCTTTTATGCAGACTTTGAACGATTTCGATACCCAAAATTTTTGCGATTTTCACAGAATTTTTTTCAAAAGCCGATTCCAAAGCAACCAATAGAGCTTTGCGATCGCAATCACTTCCAGAATCTGCCCCACGAAGTCTACTTTCATAACAGAACAGCAGGGACCTGCCAAAGTTAAACCATTTGGCCAGGAGAGCCCTTTTATGCAGACTTTGCCCGATTTCGATACCCAAAATTTTTGCGATTTTCACAGAATTTTTTTCAAAAGCCGATTCCAAAGCAACCAATAGAGCTTTGCGATCGCAATCACTTCCAGAATCTGCCCCACGAAGTCAACTTTCATAACAGAACAGCAGGGACCTGCCAAAGTTAAACCATTTGGCCAGGAGAGCCCTTTTATGACGGCATGTGCTCGATATCGTCGCCAAATTTTTTTGGGGAATTTTACGCCCTCTCATTTTCAAAAGTCGATTCCAAAGCAACGAATAGAGCTTTGCGATCGCAATCACTTCCAGAATCTGCAAAAGATATTCTAGTTTCATAACAGAACAGCAGGGACCTGCCAAAGTTAAACCATTTGGCCAGGAGAGCCCTTTTATGCAGACTTTGCCCGATTTCGATACCCAAAATTTTTGCGATTTTCACAGAATTTTTTTCAAAAGCCGATTCCAAAGCAACCAATAGAGCTTTGCGATCGCAATCACTTCCAGAATCTGCCCCACGAAGTCTACTTTCATAACAGAACAGCAGGGACCTGCCAAAGTTAAACCATTTGGCCAGGAGAGCCCTTTTATGAAGGCATGTGCTCGATAACGTCGCCAAATTTTTTTGGGGAATTTTACGCCCTCTCATTTTCAAAAGTCGATTCCAAAGCAACGAATAGAGCTTTGCGATCGCAATCACTTCCAGAATCTGCAAAAGATATTCTAGTTTCATAACAGAACAGCAGGGACCTGCCAAAGTTAAACCATTTGGCCAGGAGAGCCCTTTTATGCAGACTTTGCCCGATTTCGATACCCAAAATTTTTGCGATTTTCACAGAATTTTTTTCAAAAGCCGATTCCAAAGCAACCAATAGAGCTTTGCGATCGCAATCACTTCCAGAATCTGCCCCACGAAGTCTACTTTCATAACAGAACAGCAGGGACCTGCCAAAGTTAAACCATTTGGCCAGGAGAGCCCTTTTATGAAGGCATGTGCTCGATATCGTCGCCAAATTTTTTTGGGGAATTTTACGCCCTCTCATTTTCAAAAGTCGATTCCAAAGCAACGAATAGAGCTTTGCAATCGCAATCACTTCCTGAATCTGCAAAAGATATTCTAGTTTCATAACAGAACAGCAGGGACCTGCCAAAGTTAAACCATTTGGCCAGGAGAGCCCTTTTATGCAGACTTTGCCCGATTTCGATACCCAAAATTTTTGCGATTTTCACAGAATTTTTTTCAAAAGCCGATTCCAAAGCAACCAATAGAGCTTTGCGATCGCAATCACTTCCAGAATCTGCCCCACGAAGTCTACTTTCATAACAGAACAGCAGGGACCTGCCAAAGTTAAACCATTTGGCCAGGAGAGCCCTTTTATGAAGGCATGTGCTCGATATCGTCGCCAAATTTTTTTGGGGAATTTTACGCCCTCTCATTTTCAAAAGTCGATTCCAAAGCAACGAATAGAGCTTTGCGATCGCAATCACTTCCAGAATCTGCAAAAGATATTCTAGTTTCATAACAGAACAGCAGGGACCTGCCAAAGTTAAACCATTTGGCCAGGAGAGCCCTTTTATGCAGACTTTGAACGATTTCGATACCCAAAATTTTTGCGATTTTCACAGAATTTTTTTCAAAAGCCGATTCCAAAGCAACCAATAGAGCTTTGCGATCGCAATCACTTCCAGAATCTGCCCCACGAAGTCTACTTTCATAACAGAACAGCAGGGACCTGCCAAAGTTAAACCATTTGGCCAGGAGAGCCCTTTTATGAAGGCATGTGCTCGATATCGTCGCCAAATTTTTTTGGGGAATTTTACGCCCTCTCATTTTCAAAAGTCGATTCCAAAGCAACGAATAGAGCTTTGCAATCGCAATCACTTCCTGAATCTGCAAAAGATATTCTAGTTTCATAACAGAACAGCAGGGACCTGCCAAAGTTAAACCATTTGGCCAGGAGAGCCCTTTTATGCAGACTTTGCCCGATTTCGATACCCAAAATTTTTGCGATTTTCACAGAATTTTTTTCAAAAGCCGATTCCAAAGCAACCAATAGAGCTTTGCGATCGCAATCACTTCCAGAATCTGCCCCACGAAGTCTACTTTCATAACAGAACAGCAGGGACCTGCCAAAGTTAAACCATTTGGCCAGGAGAGCCCTTTTATGAAGGCATGTGCTCGATATCGTCGCCAAATTTTTTTGGGGAATTTTACGCCCTCTCATTTTCAAAAGTCGATTCCAAAGCAACGAATAGAGCTTTGCGATCGCAATCACTTCCAGAATCTGCAAAAGATATTCTGTTTCATAACAGAACAGCAGGGACCTGCCAAAGTTAAACCATTTGGCCAGGAGAGCCCTTTTATGCAGACTTTGCCCGATTTCGATACCCAAAATTTTTGCGATTTTCACAGAATTTTTTTCAAAAGCCGATTCCAAAGCAACCAATAGAGCTTTGCGATCGCAATCACTTCCAGAATCTGCCCCACGAAGTCTACTTTCATAACAGAACAGCAGGGACCTGCCAAAGTTAAACCATTTGGCCAGGAGAGCCCTTTTATGAAGGCATGTGCTCGATATCGTCGCCAAATTTTTTTGGGGAATTTTACGCCCTCTCATTTTCAAAAGTCGATTCCAAAGCAACGAATAGAGCTTTGCGATCGCAATCACTTCCAGAATCTGCAAAAGATATTCATAGTTTCATAACAGAACAGCAGGGACCTGCCAAAGTTAAACCATTTGGCCAGGAGAGCCCTTTTATGCAGACTTTGCCCGATTTCGATACCCAAAATTTTTGCGATTTTCACAGAATTTTTTTCAAAAGCCGATTCCAAAGCAACCAATAGAGCTTTGCGATCGCAATCACTTCCAGAATCTGCCCCACGAAGTCTACTTTCATAACAGAACAGCAGGGACCTGCCAAAGTTAAACCATTTGGCCAGGAGAGCCCTTTTATGAAGGCATGTGCTCGATATCGTCGCCAAATTTTTTTGGGGAATTTTACGCCCTCTCATTTTCAAAAGTCGATTCCAAAGCAACGAATAGAGCTTTGCGATCGCAATCACTTCCAGAATCTGCAAAAGATATTCTAGTTTCATAACAGAACAGCAGGGACCTGCCAAAGTTAAACCATTTGGCCAGGAGAGCCCTTTTATGCAGACTTTGCCCGATTTCGATACCCAAAATTTTTGCGATTTTCACAGAATTTTTTTCAAAAGCCGATTCCAAAGCAACCAATAGAGCTTTGCGATCGCAATCACTTCCAGAATCTGCCCCACGAAGTCTACTTTCATAACAGAACAGCAGGGACCTGCCAAAGTTAAACCATTTGGCCAGGAGAGCCCTTTTATGAAGGCATGTGCTCGATATCGTCGCCAAATTTTTTTGGGGAATTTTACGCCCTCTCATTTTCAAAAGTCGATTCCAAAGCAACGAATAGAGCTTTGCGATCGCAATCACTTCCAGAATCTGCAAAAGATATTCTAGTTTCATAACAGAACAGCAGGGACCTGCCAAAGTTAAACCATTTGGCCAGGAGAGCCCTTTTATGCAGACTTTGCCCGATTTCGATACCCAAAATTTTTGCGATTTTCACAGAATTTTTTTCAAAAGCCGATTCCAAAGCAACCAATAGAGCTTTGCGATCGCAATCACTTCCAGAATCTGCCCCACGAAGTCTACTTTCATAACAGAACAGCAGGGACCTGCCAAAGTTAAACCATTTGGCCAGGAGAGCCCTTTTATGAAGGCATGTGCTCGATATCGTCGCCAAATTTTTTTGGGGAATTTTACGCCCTCTCATTTTCAAAAGTCGATTCCAAAGCAACGAATAGAGCTTTGCGATCGCAATCACTTCCAGAATCTGCAAAAGATATTCTAGTTTCATAACAGAACAGCAGGGACCTGCCAAAGTTAAACCATTTGGCCAGGAGAGCCCTTTTATGCAGACTTTGCCCGATTTCGATACCCAAAATTTTTGCGATTTTCACAGAATTTTTTTCAAAAGCCGATTCCAAAGCAACCAATAGAGCTTTGCGATCGCAATCACTTCCAGAATCTGCCCCACGAAGTCTACTTTCATAACAGAACAGCAGGGACCTGCCAAAGTTAAACCATTTGGCCAGGAGAGCCCTTTTATGAAGGCATGTGCTCGATATCGTCGCCAAATTTTTTTGGGGAATTTTACGCCCTCTCATTTTCAAAAGTCGATTCCAAAGCAACGAATAGAGCTTTGCGATCGCAATCACTTCCAGAATCTGCAAAAGATATTCTAGTTTCATAACAGAACAGCAGGGACCTGCCAAAGTTAAACCATTTGGCCAGGAGAGCCCTTTTATGCAGACTTTGCCCGATTTCGATACCCAAAATTTTTGCGATTTTCACAGAATTTTTTTCAAAAGCCGATTCCAAAGCAACCAATAGAGCTTTGCGATCGCAATCACTTCCAGAATCTGCCCCACGAAGTCTACTTTCATAACAGAACAGCAGGGACCTGCCAAAGTTAAACCATTTGGCCAGGAGAGCCCTTTTATGAAGGCATGTGCTCGATATCGTCGCCAAATTTTTTTGGGGAATTTTACGCCCTCTCATTTTCAAAAGTCGATTCCAAAGCAAAGAATAGAGCTTTGCGATCGCAATCACTTCCAGAATCTGCAAAAGATATTCTAGTTTCATAACAGAACAGCAGGGACCTGCCAAAGTTAAACCATTTGGCCAGGAGAGCCCTTTTATGCAGACTTTGCCCGATTTCGATACCCAAAATTTTTGCGATTTTCACAGAATTTTTTTCAAAAGCCGATTCCAAAGCAACCAATAGAGCTTTGCGATCGCAATCACTTCCAGAATCTGCCCCACGAAGTCTACTTTCATAACAGAACAGCAGGGACCTGCCAAAGTTAAACCATTTGGCCAGGAGAGCCCTTTTATGAAGGCATGTGCTCGATATCGTCGCCAAATTTTTTTGGGGAATTTTACGCCCTCTCATTTTCAAAAGTCGATTCCAAAGCAACGAATAGAGCTTTGCGATCGCAATCACTTCCAGAATCTGCAAAAGATATTCTAGTTTCATAACAGAACAGCAGGGACCTGCCAAAGTTAAACCATTTGGCCAGGAGAGCCCTTTTATGCAGACTTTGCCCGATTTCGATACCCAAAATTTTTGCGATTTTCACAGAATTTTTTTCAAAAGCCGATTCCAAAGCAACCAATAGAGCTTTGCGATCGCAATCACTTCCAGAATCTGCCCCACGAAGTCTACTTTCATAACAGAACAGCAGGGACCTGCCAAAGTTAAACCATTTGGCCAGGAGAGCCCTTTTATGAAGGCATGTGCTCGATATCGTCGCCAAATTTTTTTGGGGAATTTTACGCCCTCTCATTTTCAAAAGTCGATTCCAAAGCAACGAATAGAGCTTTGCGATCGCAATCACTTCCAGAATCTGCAAAAGATATTCTAGTTTCATAACAGAACAGCAGGGACCTGCCAAAGTTAAACCATTTGGCCAGGAGAGCCCTTTTATGCAGACTTTGCCCGATTTCGATACCCAAAATTTTTGCGATTTTCACAGAATTTTTTTCAAAAGCCGATTCCAAAGCAACCAATAGAGCTTTGCGATCGCAATCACTTCCAGAATCTGCCCCACGAAGTCTACTTTCATAACAGAACAGCAGGGACCTGCCAAAGTTAAACCATTTGGCCAGGAGAGCCCTTTTATGAAGGCATGTGCTCGATATCGTCGCCAAATTTTTTTGGGGAATTTTACGCCCTCTCATTTTCAAAAGTCGATTCCAAAGCAACGAATAGAGCTTTGCGATCGCAATCACTTCCAGAATCTGCAAAAGATATTCTAGTTTCATAACAGAACAGCAGGGACCTGCCAAAGTTAAACCATTTGGCCAGGAGAGCCCTTTTATGCAGACTTTGCCCGATTTCGATACCCAAAATTTTTGCGATTTTCACAGAATTTTTTTCAAAAGCCGATTCCAAAGCAACCAATAGAGCTTTGCGATCGCAATCACTTCCAGAATCTGCCCCACGAAGTCTACTTTCATAACAGAACAGCAGGGACCTGCCAAAGTTAAACCATTTGGCCAGGAGAGCCCTTTTATGAAGGCATGTGCTCGATATCGTCGCCAAATTTTTTTGGGGAATTTTACGCCCTCTCATTTTCAAAAGTCGATTCCAAAGCAACGAATAGAGCTTTGCGATCGCAATCACTTCCAGAATCTGCAAAAGATATTCTAGTTTCATAACAGAACAGCAGGGACCTGCCAAAGTTAAACCATTTGGCCAGGAGAGCCCTTTTATGCAGACTTTGCCCGATTTCGATACCCAAAATTTTTGCGATTTTCACAGAATTTTTTTCAAAAGCCGATTCCAAAGCAACCAATAGAGCTTTGCGATCGCAATCACTTCCAGAATCTGCCCCACGAAGTCTACTTTCATAACAGAACAGCAGGGACCTGCCAAAGTTAAACCATTTGGCCAGGAGAGCCCTTTTATGAAGGCATGTGCTCGATATCGTCGCCAAATTTTTTTGGGGAATTTTACGCCCTCTCATTTTCAAAAGTCGATTCCAAAGCAACGAATAGAGCTTTGCGATCGCAATCACTTCCAGAATCTGCAAAAGATATTCTAGTTTCATAACAGAACAGCAGGGACCTGCCAAAGTTAAACCATTTGGCCAGGAGAGCCCTTTTATGCAGACTTTGCCCGATTTCGATACCCAAAATTTTTGCGATTTTCACAGAATTTTTTTCAAAAGCCGATTCCAAAGCAACCAATAGAGCTTTGCGATCGCAATCACTTCCAGAATCTGCCCCACGAAGTCTACTTTCATAACAGAACAGCAGGGACCTGCCAAAGTTAAACCATTTGGCCAGGAGAGCCCTTTTATGAAGGCATGTGCTCGATATCGTCGCCAAATTTTTTTGGGGAATTTTACGCCCTCTCATTTTCAAAAGTCGATTCCAAAGCAACGAATAGAGCTTTGCGATCGCAATCACTTCCAGAATCTGCAAAAGATATTCTAGTTTCATAACAGAACAGCAGGGACCTGCCAAAGTTAAACCATTTGGCCAGGAGAGCCCTTTTATGCAGACTTTGCCCGATTTCGATACCCAAAATTTTTGCGATTTTCACAGAATTTTTTTCAAAAGCCGATTCCAAAGCAACCAATAGAGCTTTGCGATCGCAATCACTTCCAGAATCTGCCCCACGAAGTCTACTTTCATAACAGAACAGCAGGGACCTGCCAAAGTTAAACCATTTGGCCAGGAGAGCCCTTTTATGAAGGCATGTGCTCGATATCGTCGCCAAATTTTTTTGGGGAATTTTACGCCCTCTCATTTTCAAAAGTCGATTCCAAAGCAACGAATAGAGCTTTGCGATCGCAATCACTTCCAGAATCTGCAAAAGATATTCTAGTTTCATAACAGAACAGCAGGGACCTGCCAAAGTTAAACCATTTGGCCAGGAGAGCCCTTTTATGCAGACTTTGCCCGATTTCGATACCCAAAATTTTTGCGATTTTCACAGAATTTTTTTCAAAAGCCGATTCCAAAGCAACCAATAGAGCTTTGCGATCGCAATCACTTCCAGAATCTGCCCCACGAAGTCTACTTTCATAACAGAACAGCAGGGACCTGCCAAAGTTAAACCATTTGGCCAGGAGAGCCCTTTTATGAAGGCATGTGCTCGATATCGTCGCCAAATTTTTTTGGGGAATTTTACGCCCTCTCATTTTCAAAAGTCGATTCCAAAGCAACGAATAGAGCTTTGCGATCGCAATCACTTCCAGAATCTGCAAAAGATATTCTAGTTTCATAACAGAACAGCAGGGACCTGCCAAAGTTAAACCATTTGGCCAGGAGAGCCCTTTTATGCAGACTTTGCCCGATTTCGATACCCAAAATTTTTGCGATTTTCACAGAATTTTTTTCAAAAGCCGATTCCAAAGCAACCAATAGAGCTTTGCGATCGCAATCACTTCCAGAATCTGCCCCACGAAGTCTACTTTCATAACAGAACAGCAGGGACCTGCCAAAGTTAAACCATTTGGCCAGGAGAGCCCTTTTATGAAGGCATGTGCTCGATATCGTCGCCAAATTTTTTTGGGGAATTTTACGCCCTCTCATTTTCAAAAGTCGATTCCAAAGCAACGAATAGAGCTTTGCGATCGCAATCACTTCCAGAATCTGCAAAAGATATTCTAGTTTCATAACAGAACAGCAGGGACCTGCCAAAGTTAAACCATTTGGCCAGGAGAGCCCTTTTATGCAGACTTTGCCCGATTTCGATACCCAAAATTTTTGCGATTTTCACAGAATTTTTTTCAAAAGCCGATTCCAAAGCAACCAATAGAGCTTTGCGATCGCAATCACTTCCAGAATCTGCCCCACGAAGTCTACTTTCATAACAGAACAGCAGGGACCTGCCAAAGTTAAACCATTTGGCCAGGAGAGCCCTTTTATGAAGGCATGTGCTCGATATCGTCGCCAAATTTTTTTGGGGAATTTTACGCCCTCTCATTTTCAAAAGTCGATTCCAAAGCAACGAATAGAGCTTTGCGATCGCAATCACTTCCAGAATCTGCAAAAGATATTCTAGTTTCATAACAGAACAGCAGGGACCTGCCAAAGTTAAACCATTTGGCCAGGAGAGCCCTTTTATGCAGACTTTGCCCGATTTCGATACCCAAAATTTTTGCGATTTTCACAGAATTTTTTTCAAAAGCCGATTCCAAAGCAACCAATAGAGCTTTGCGATCGCAATCACTTCCAGAATCTGCCCCACGAAGTCTACTTTCATAACAGAACAGCAGGGACCTGCCAAAGTTAAACCATTTGGCCAGGAGAGCCCTTTTATGAAGGCATGTGCTCGATATCGTCGCCAAATTTTTTTGGGGAATTTTACGCCCTCTCATTTTCAAAAGTCGATTCCAAAGCAACGAATAGAGCTTTGCGATCGCAATCACTTCCAGAATCTGCAAAAGATATTCTAGTTTCATAACAGAACAGCAGGGACCTGCCAAAGTTAAACCATTTGGCCAGGAGAGCCCTTTTATGCAGACTTTGCCCGATTTCGATACCCAAAATTTTTGCGATTTTCACAGAATTTTTTTCAAAAGCCGATTCCAAAGCAACCAATAGAGCTTTGCGATCGCAATCACTTCCAGAATCTGCCCCACGAAGTCTACTTTCATAACAGAACAGCAGGGACCTGCCAAAGTTAAACCATTTGGCCAGGAGAGCCCTTTTATGAAGGCATGTGCTCGATATCGTCGCCAAATTTTTTTGGGGAATTTTACGCCCTCTCATTTTCAAAAGTCGATTCCAAAGCAACGAATAGAGCTTTGCGATCGCAATCACTTCCAGAATCTGCAAAAGATATTCTAGTTTCATAACAGAACAGCAGGGACCTGCCAAAGTTAAACCATTTGGCCAGGAGAGCCCTTTTATGCAGACTTTG
This sequence comes from Salticus scenicus, assembly GCA_963930645.1. NCBI lineage: Eukaryota > Metazoa > Arthropoda > Arachnida > Araneae > Salticidae > Salticus > Salticus scenicus. The sequence continues at coordinate 363,081 of CAWVNO010002787.1, forward strand.
CCCGATTTCGATACCCAAAATTTTTGCGATTTTCACAGAATTTTTTTCAAAAGCCGATTCCAAAGCAACCAATAGAGCTTTGCGATCGCAATCACTTCCAGAATCTGCCCCACGAAGTCTACTTTCATAACAGAACAGCAGGGACCTGCCAAAGTTAAACCATTTGGCCAGGAGAGCCCTTTTATGAAGGCATGTGCTCGATATCGTCGCCAAATTTTTTTGGGGAATTTTACGCCCTCTCATTTTCAAAAGTCGATTCCAAAGCAACGAATAGAGCTTTGCGATCGCAATCACTTCCAGAATCTGCAAAAGATATTCTAGTTTCATAACAGAACAGCAGGGACCTGCCAAAGTTAAACCATTTGGCCAGGAGAGCCCTTTTATGCAGACTTTGCCCGATTTCGATACCCAAAATTTTTGCGATTTTCACAGAATTTTTTTCAAAAGCCGATTCCAAAGCAACCAATAGAGCTTTGCGATCGCAATCACTTCCAGAATCTGCCCCACGAAGTCTACTTTCATAACAGAACAGCAGGGACCTGCCAAAGTTAAACCATTTGGCCAGGAGAGCCCTTTTATGAAGGCATGTGCTCGATATCGTCGCCAAATTTTTTTGGGGAATTTTACGCCCTCTCATTTTCAAAAGTCGATTCCAAAGCAACGAATAGAGCTTTGCGATCGCAATCACTTCCAGAATCTGCAAAAGATATTCTAGTTTCATAACAGAACAGCAGGGACCTGCCAAAGTTAAACCATTTGGCCAGGAGAGCCCTTTTATGCAGACTTTGCCCGATTTCGATACCCAAAATTTTTGCGATTTTCACAGAATTTTTTTCAAAAGCCGATTCCAAAGCAACCAATAGAGCTTTGCGATCGCAATCACTTCCAGAATCTGCCCCACGAAGTCTACTTTCATAACAGAACAGCAGGGACCTGCCAAAGTTAAACCATTTGGCCAGGAGAGCCCTTTTATGAAGGCATGTGCTCGATATCGTCGCCAAATTTTTTTGGGGAATTTTACGCCCTCTCATTTTCAAAAGTCGATTCCAAAGCAACGAATAGAGCTTTGCGATCGCAATCACTTCCAGAATCTGCAAAAGATATTCTAGTTTCATAACAGAACAGCAGGGACCTGCCAAAGTTAAACCATTTGGCCAGGAGAGCCCTTTTATGCAGACTTTGCCCGATTTCGATACCCAAAATTTTTGCGATTTTCACAGAATTTTTTTCAAAAGCCGATTCCAAAGCAACCAATAGAGCTTTGCGATCGCAATCACTTCCAGAATCTGCCCCACGAAGTCTACTTTCATAACAGAACAGCAGGGACCTGCCAAAGTTAAACCATTTGGCCAGGAGAGCCCTTTTATGAAGGCATGTGCTCGATATCGTCGCCAAATTTTTTGGGGAATTTTACGCCCTCTCATTTTCAAAAGTCGATTCCAAAGCAACGAATAGAGCTTTGCGATCGCAATCACTTCCAGAATCTGCAAAAGATATTCTAGTTTCATAACAGAACAGCAGGGACCTGCCAAAGTTAAACCATTTGGCCAGGAGAGCCCTTTTATGCAGACTTTGCCCGATTTCGATACCCAAAATTTTTGCGATTTTCACAGAATTTTTTTCAAAAGCCGATTCCAAAGCAACCAATAGAGCTTTGCGATCGCAATCACTTCCAGAATCTGCCCCACGAAGTCTACTTTCATAACAGAACAGCAGGGACCTGCCAAAGTTAAACCATTTGGCCAGGAGAGCCCTTTTATGAAGGCATGTGCTCGATATCGTCGCCAAATTTTTTTGGGGAATTTTACGCCCTCTCATTTTCAAAAGTCGATTCCAAAGCAACGAATAGAGCTTTGCGATCGCAATCACTTCCAGAATCTGCAAAAGATATTCTAGTTTCATAACAGAACAGCAGGGACCTGCCAAAGTTAAACCATTTGGCCAGGAGAGCCCTTTTATGCAGACTTTGCCCGATTTCGATACCCAAAATTTTTGCGATTTTCACAGAATTTTTTTCAAAAGCCGATTCCAAAGCAACCAATAGAGCTTTGCGATCGCAATCACTTCCAGAATCTGCCCCACGAAGTCTACTTTCATAACAGAACAGCAGGGACCTGCCAAAGTTAAACCATTTGGCCAGGAGAGCCCTTTTATGAAGGCATGTGCTCGATATCGTCGCCAAATTTTTTTGGGGAATTTTACGCCCTCTCATTTTCAAAAGTCGATTCCAAAGCAACGAATAGAGCTTTGCGATCGCAATCACTTCCAGAATCTGCAAAAGATATTCTAGTTTCATAACAGAACAGCAGGGACCTGCCAAAGTTAAACCATTTGGCCACGAGAGCCCTTTTATGCAGACTTTGCCCGATTTCGATACCCAAGATTTTTGCGATTTTCACAGAATTTTTTTCAAAAGCCGATTCCAAAGCAACCAATAGAGCTTTGCGATCGCAATCACTTCCAGAATCTGCCCCACGAAGTCTACTTTCATAACAGAACAGCAGGGACCTGCCAAAGTTAAACCATTTGGCCAGGAGAGCCCTTTTATGAAGGCATGTGCTCGATATCGTCGCCAAATTTTTTTGGGGAATTTTACGCCCTCTCATTTTCAAAAGTCGATTCCAAAGCAACGAATAGAGCTTTGCGATCGCAATCACTTCCAGAATCTGCAAAAGATATTCTAGTTTCATAACAGAACAGCAGGGACCTGCCAAAGTTAAACCATTTGGCCACGAGAGCCCTTTTATGCAGACTTTGCCCGATTTCGATACCCAAAATTTTTGCGATTTTCACAGAATTTTTTTCAAAAGCCGATTCCAAAGCAACCAATAGAGCTTTGCGATCGCAATCACTTCCAGAATCTGCCCCACGAAGTCTACTTTCATAACAGAACAGCAGGGACCTGCCAAAGTTAAACCATTTGGCCAGGAGAGCCCTTTTATGAAGGCATGTGCTCGATATCGTCGCCAAATTTTTTTGGGGAATTTTACGCCCTCTCATTTTCAAAAGTCGATTCCAAAGCAACGAATAGAGCTTTGCGATCGCAATCACTTCCAGAATCTGCAAAAGATATTCTAGTTTCATAACAGAACAGCAGGGACCTGCCAAAGTTAAACCATTTGGCCAGGAGAGCCCTTTTATGCAGACTTTGCCCGATTTCGATACCCAAAATTTTTGCGATTTTCACAGAATTTTTTTCAAAAGCCGATTCCAAAGCAACCAATAGAGCTTTGCGATCGCAATCACTTCCAGAATCTGCCCCACGAAGTCTACTTTCATAACAGAACAGCAGGGACCTGCCAAAGTTAAACCATTTGGCCAGGAGAGCCCTTTTATGAAGGCATGTGCTCGATATCGTCGCCAAATTTTTTTGGGGAATTTTACGCCCTCTCATTTTCAAAAGTCGATTCCAAAGCAACGAATAGAGCTTTGCGATCGCAATCACTTCCAGAATCTGCAAAAGATATTCTAGTTTCATAACAGAACAGCAGGGACCTGCCAAAGTTAAACCATTTGGCCAGGAGAGCCCTTTTATGCAGACTTTGCCCGATTTCGATACCCAAAATTTTTGCGATTTTCACAGAATTTTTTTCAAAAGCCGATTCCAAAGCAACCAATAGAGCTTTGCGATCGCAATCACTTCCAGAATCTGCCCCACGAAGTCTACTTTCATAACAGAACAGCAGGGACCTGCCAAAGTTAAACCATTTGGCCAGGAGAGCCCTTTTATGAAGGCATGTGCTCGATATCGTCGCCAAATTTTTTTGGGGAATTTTACGCCCTCTCATTTTCAAAAGTCGATTCCAAAGCAACGAATAGAGCTTTGCGATCGCAATCACTTCCAGAATCTGCAAAAGATATTCTAGTTTCATAACAGAACAGCAGGGACCTGCCAAAGTTAAACCATTTGGCCAGGAGAGCCCTTTTATGCAGACTTTGCCCGATTTCGATACCCAAAATTTTTGCGATTTTCACAGAATTTTTTTCAAAAGCCGATTCCAAAGCAACCAATAGAGCTTTGCGATCGCAATCACTTCCAGAATCTGCCCCACGAAGTCTACTTTCATAACAGAACAGCAGGGACCTGCCAAAGTTAAACCATTTGGCCAGGAGAGCCCTTTTATGAAGGCATGTGCTCGATATCGTCGCCAAATTTTTTTGGGGAATTTTACGCCCTCTCATTTTCAAAAGTCGATTCCAAAGCAACGAATAGAGCTTTGCGATCGCAATCACTTCCAGAATCTGCAAAAGATATTCTAGTTTCATAACAGAACAGCAGGGACCTGCCAAAGTTAAACCATTTGGCCAGGAGAGCCCTTTTATGCAGACTTTGCCCGATTTCGATACCCAAAATCTTTGCGATTTTCACAGAATTTTTTTCAAAAGCCGATTCCAAAGCAACCAATAGAGCTTTGCGATCGCAATCACTTCCAGAATCTGCCCACGAAGTCTACTTTCATAACAGAACAGCAGGGACCTGCCAAAGTTAAACCATTTGGCCAGGAGAGCCCTTTTATGAAGGCATGTGCTCGATATCGTCGCCAAATTTTTTTGGGGAATTTTACGCCCTCTCATTTTCAAAAGTCGATTCCAAAGCAACGAATAGAGCTTTGCGATCGCAATCACTTCCAGAATCTGCAAAAGATATTCTAGTTTCATAACAGAACAGCAGGGACCTGCCAAAGTTAAACCATTTGGCCAGGAGAGCCCTTTTATGCAGACTTTGCCCGATTTCGATACCCAAAATTTTTGCGATTTTCACAGAATTTTTTTCAAAAGCCGATTCCAAAGCAACCAATAGAGCTTTGCGATCGCAATCACTTCCAGAATCTGCCCCACGAAGTCTACTTTCATAACAGAACAGCAGGGACCTGCCAAAGTTAAACCATTTGGCCAGGAGAGCCCTTTTATGAAGGCATGTGCTCGATATCGTCGCCAAATTTTTTTGGGGAATTTTACGCCCTCTCATTTTCAAAAGTCGATTCCAAAGCAACGAATAGAGCTTTGCGATCGCAATCACTTCCAGAATCTGCAAAAGATATTCTAGTTTCATAACAGAACAGCAGGGACCTGCCAAAGTTAAACCATTTGGCCAGGAGAGCCCTTTTATGCAGACTTTGCCCGATTTCGATACCCAAAATTTTTGCGATTTTCACAGAATTTTTTTCAAAAGCCGATTCCAAAGCAACCAATAGAGCTTTGCGATCGCAATCACTTCCAGAATCTGCCCCACGAAGTCTACTTTCATAACAGAACAGCAGGGACCTGCCAAAGTTAAACCATTTGGCCAGGAGAGCCCTTTTATGAAGGCATGTGCTCGATATCGTCGCCAAATTTTTTTGGGGAATTTTACGCCCTCTCATTTTCAAAAGTCGATTCCAAAGCAACGAATAGAGCTTTGCGATCGCAATCACTTCCAGAATCTGCAAAAGATATTCTAGTTTCATAACAGAACAGCAGGGACCTGCCAAAGTTAAACCATTTGGCCAGGAGAGCCCTTTTATGCAGACTTTGCCCGATTTCGATACCCAAAATTTTTGCGATTTTCACAGAATTTTTTTCAAAAGCCGATTCCAAAGCAACCAATAGAGCTTTGCGATCGCAATCACTTCCAGAATCTGCCCCACGAAGTCTACTTTCATAACAGAACAGCAGGGACCTGCCAAAGTTAAACCATTTGGCCAGGAGAGCCCTTTTATGAAGGCATGTGCTCGATATCGTCGCCAAATTTTTTTGGGGAATTTTACGCCCTCTCATTTTCAAAAGTCGATTCCAAAGCAACGAATAGAGCTTTGCGATCGCAATCACTTCCAGAATCTGCAAAAGATATTCTAGTTTCATAACAGAACAGCAGGGACCTGCCAAAGTTAAACCATTTGGCCACGAGAGCCCTTTTATGCAGACTTTGCCCGATTTCGATACCCAAAATTTTTGCGATTTTCACAGAATTTTTTTCAAAAGCCGATTCCAAAGCAACCAATAGAGCTTTGCGATCGCAATCACTTCCAGAATCTGCCCCACGAAGTCTACTTTCATAACAGAACAGCAGGGACCTGCCAAAGTTAAACCATTTGGCCAGGAGAGCCCTTTTATGAAGGCATGTGCTCGATATCGTCGCCAAATTTTTTTGGGGAATTTTACGCCCTCTCATTTTCAAAAGTCGATTCCAAAGCAACGAATAGAGCTTTGCGATCGCAATCACTTCCAGAATCTGCAAAAGATATTCTAGTTTCATAACAGAACAGCAGGGACCTGCCAAAGTTAAACTATTTGGCCAGGAGAGCCCTTTTATGCAGACTTTGCCCGATTTCGATACCCAAAATTTTTGCGATTTTCACAGAATTTTTTTCAAAAGCCGATTCCAAAGCAACCAATAGAGCTTTGCGATCGCAATCACTTCCAGAATCTGCCCCACGAAGTCTACTTTCATAACAGAACAGCAGGGACCTGCCAAAGTTAAACCATTTGGCCAGGAGAGCCCTTTTATGAAGGCATGTGCTCGATATCGTCGCCAAATTTTTTTGGGGAATTTTACGCCCTCTCATTTTCAAAAGTCGATTCCAAAGCAACGAATAGAGCTTTGCGATCGCAATCACTTCCAGAATCTGCAAAAGATATTCTAGTTTCATAACAGAACAGCAGGGACCTGCCAAAGTTAAACCATTTGGCCACGAGAGCCCTTTTATGCAGACTTTGCCCGATTTCGATACCCAAAATTTTTGCGATTTTCACAGAATTTTTTTCAAAAGCCGATTCCAAAGCAACCAATAGAGCTTTGCGATCGCAATCACTTCCAGAATCTGCCCCACGAAGTCTACTTTCATAACAGAACAGCAGGGACCTGCCAAAGTTAAACCATTTGGCCAGGAGAGCCCTTTTATGAAGGCATGTGCTCGATATCGTCGCCAAATTTTTTTGGGGAATTTTACGCCCTCTCATTTTCAAAAGTCGATTCCAAAGCAACGAATAGAGCTTTGCGATCGCAATCACTTCCAGAATCTGCAAAAGATATTCTAGTTTCATAACAGAACAGCAGGGACCTGCCAAAGTTAAACCATTTGGCCAGGAGAGCCCTTTTATGCAGACTTTGCCCGATTTCGATACCCAAAATTTTTGCGATTTTCACAGAATTTTTTTCAAAAGCCGATTCCAAAGCAACCAATAGAGCTTTGCGATCGCAATCACTTCCAGAATCTGCCCCACGAAGTCTACTTTCATATCAGAACAGCAGGGACCTGCCAAAGTTAAACCATTTGGCCAGGAGAGCCCTTTTATGAAGGCATGTGCTCGATATCGTCGCCAAATTTTTTTGGGGAATTTTACGCCCTCTCATTTTCAAAAGTCGATTCCAAAGCAACGAATAGAGCTTTGCGATCGCAATCACTTCCAGAATCTGCAAAAGATATTCTAGTTTCATAACAGAACAGCAGGGACCTGCCAAAGTTAAACCATTTGGCCAGGAGAGCCCTTTTATGAAGGCATGTGCTCGATATCGTCGCCAAATTTTTTTGGGGAATTTTACGCCCTCTCATTTTCAAAAGTCGATTCCAAAGCAACGAATAGAGCTTTGCGATCGCAATCACTTCCAGAATCTGCAAAAGATATTCTAGTTTCATAACAGAACAGCAGGGACCTGCCAAAGTTAAACCATTTGGCCAGGAGAGCCCTTTTATGCAGACTTTGCCCGATTTCGATACCCAAGATTTTTGCGATTTTCACAGAATTTTTTTCAAAAGCCGATTCCAAAGGAACCAATAGAGCTTTGCGATCGCAATCACTTCCAGAATCTGCCCCACGAAGTCTACTTTCATAACAGAACAGCAGGGACCTGCCAAAGTTAAACCATTTGGCCAGGAGAGCCCTTTTATGAAGGCATGTGCTCGATATCGTCGCCAAATTTTTTTGGGGAATTTTACGCCCTCTCATTTTCAAAAGTCGATTCCAAAGCAACGAATAGAGCTTTGCGATCGCAATCACTTCCAGAATCTGCAAAAGATATTCTAGTTTCATAACAGAACAGCAGGACCTGCCAAAGTTAAACCATTTGGCCACGAGAGCCCTTTTATGCAGACTTTGCCCGATTTCGATACCCAAAATTTTTGCGATTTTCACAGAATTTTTTTCAAAAGCCGATTCCAAAGCAACCAATAGAGCTTTGCGATCGCAATCACTTCCAGAATCTGCCCCACGAAGTCTACTTTCATAACAGAACAGCAAGGACCTGCCAAAGTTAAACCATTTGGCCAGGAGAGCCCTTTTATGAAGGCATGT